>BSBK01001384.1:685000-1285000 GCA_027943335.1 Chamaecyparis obtusa
GCTTCGGCTGTGGATTGAGATGTACAATTCTGCTTTTTACTAGTCCAGGATACCAGTCTTTTTCCAAGAAAAAATGCTCCACCACTTGTGCTTTTTCTGTCATCAATGTTTCCTGCCCAATCAGCATCAGTAAACACTTTCAAGTCTAGATTGCCTCCAAATTTATACCACAAACCATACTCTTCAGTTCCTCTTAAGTATCTTAAGATTCTTTTGATTGCCATCATGTGATTTTCCTTAGGTTTTGCTGAGAATCTAGCTACTATACCGACTGCTAAGGCAATATCAGGTCTTGTATGTACTACATACTACAATTTTCCAATCATAGATCGGTATAGGGTCTGATCAACTTCTTTTGAATCATCATTTTTGGTAAGTTTCAGTCCAGTACACATGGGTGTACCAACTGGTTTTGAATCTTCCATTCCAAACTTCTTAAGTATCTCCTTAATGTATTTGGATTGAGTAATGTATATACCATTCTTGCTTTGCTGAATTTGAAGACCAACAAAGAATTTTATTAAACCAAACATAGACATTTCAAATTCTCTGTTCATTTGTTCTGAAAATTCTTTGCACTGATCCTCATTCCCTGTAAATATAGTATCATCCACAAATATTTTTGCCAATACAATTTTGTCATCCGGTCCTTCTTTGATATACATATTACTATTATCATTAGCTCTTTTGAAATTAATCTGGATCAAATAGTTATGGAGTCTTTCATACCATGCTCTAGGAGCTTGTTTTAAACCATACAATGCTTTGTGTAACCTGCAGACCATGTCCCTTTTATCTGGATCAACAAACCTTCAGGTTGTTCAATGTAGACTTCTTCATCAAGAATTCCATTGAGAAATGCAGATTTTATATCCATCTGATATACCTTAAATCCTTTGTGTGCTGCATAAGCAAGTAGAGTTCTTACACCTTCTAATCTTGCAACAGGAGCAAAAGTTTCTCCATAATCTATACCTTCTTCTTGAGAATAACCTTTACATACCAGTCTAGCTTTGTTTCTAGATACTTGACCATCTTCATTCATTTTATTTCTGAATACCCATTTTGTTCCAATTACATTCTTATTTTTAGGTCTAGGTACAAGAGTCCAAGTTTTGTTCTTTTGTATTTGTTCTAATTCTTCATTCATTGCTTCAATCCAACTTTCATTTTCCAATGCATCTTTGATATTTCTAGGTTCAAAATCAGTAAGTAGACATGAACCTTTTAGCTTGCTTCTTGTCATAGTACCATCTGATTTGTTTCCAATGATTTGATCTGGTGTATGATGTCTTCTGACATATTTGGCTAGTATAGGTTCCTTGCCTTTTGAATGATTCATGCTGTTGTCTTCTAGGATCTCTTCTTCAGGTTGCTCGGGCTCGGTAGATATTTGCTCGGTAACTTCAGGCTGAGACTCGGTCTGAATTTCTTCCTGTGACTCGGTTTGAACTTCTTCCTGTGACTCGGTTTGAACTTCTTCCTGTGACTCGGTAACTGTGCTCGGCTCGGTAGATATAGCTTCCTTATTGATAGTTGTGTCTGTCAATGTTTCAGGTTCAATGTAAATGAATCTTCTGTAGTTCTCAGGTTCCCTTTTGCTTTCTTCCTCAGTCTTTTCTGCAAACTCATCAAATTTTACATGTATACTTTCTATGACTTTGTGAGTAGATAAGTTCAGACATTTGTATGCCTTGCTTTTGCTAGAATATCCTAGGAATATTCCTTCATCACTTTTCACATCAAATTTATTTCTTTTGGATTCTTTTAAGATATAACACTTGCTACCAAATATTTTCATGTAACTTACATTAGGTTTATAGCCATACCATAATTCATAAGGAGTTTTGAATGTGTCTTTCTTCAATTGTACTCGGTTCAAGGTATGAACTGCAGTGCTGATAGCTTCCTTCCAGTACTTTATAGCGATGTTCTTTTCTATCATTAGAGCCCTTGCACAATCCATAATAGATCTGTTTCTTCTTTCTGCTATTCCATTCTGCTCAGGAGTTCTAGGAACTGATACCTGTCTTTTGATTCCTCTTTCAATGCAGAAGTTGTTAAAATCATGGGAGATGAATTCACCACCTCTGTCTGATCTTAAGCATTTTAATCTTTTCCCTGTTTCTTTTTCTACTCTTGCTAAGTACCATTTGAACTTTTCAAATGCCTCTAATTTTTCTCTTAAATACATAACAGTCATCATTCTAGAATAATCATCAATGAAAAGAATAAAGAATTTATCTCCAGTATAGCTTTGTATTCCAATAGGTCCGCATAAATCAGTATGCACAATTTCCAAAATTTCTTTAGACTGATAGTTCTTACTCTTGAAACTAGTTTTACTCATTTTGCCAATCTGACAATTCTTACATAGACCAGTGTCAGGTTTCTTCAAAGTAGGAATGCCTCTAACCTTCTTGAATTTGCTTATTTTTATCATGTTATCAAAATTCACATGACATAACCTTTTGTGCCATAGCCAACTTTCTTCTATTTGAGCAATAAAGCATGAATATTCATTAAGATCAAGATAAAATAAGTTACCTTTTGTTTGTTTGCCTGATCCAATGAGTTTTCCTTTTCCATCCAGCAGTCTTGCTTGACCATTCATGAATTCAACCTTGAAACCAGTGTTGATTAGCTGTGCTACACTTAGAAGATTATGTTTTAGTCCTTCAACCAAGTAAGCATTATCACATATGAGTTCTTTGGTTAATGAGATTCTTCCTTTTCCTTTTATACAACAAGGTTCATTGTTTCCAAATCTTACATTACCATTGTCACAGTCTTCTAGATATTCAAATTTTGTCTTGTCACCAGTCATGTGGTGTGAACATCCACTATCTATTATCCATATATCATCTTTTCTTATATGAGAAATAAGTGCCATCTTATCTTCATCATCATCATATTCATCTTTTATAGCAATAAAGACAATTTCTTCTTCACTATCATCAGAATCTTTAGCCATAAAACATGATTTCTTAACTTTATCCTTGTATGATTTGAAATTCTTTTTGCCATAGTACTTGTGACTTCTTTTTTCTTCTTTGACTTGCTTGTTTGGGCACCTAGCTGCAATATGTCCAATTTCTTCACATGAAAAACAGATTAAAGGAGTTTTACCTTTATACTTACCTTTCCCTCTAGAGTACTTCTTTGCAAGTAATGCTTCTACAATTTCAAGATCACTATCAGAACTTTCTTCTGATTCTTCTTCACTTTCTGACTGAACTTCTTTAATTTTCTTATTCTTCTTTAGTGAAACCTTGGCCTCAAATGCTGATTCAATATTTTTGGAACTAGGAACATAGTTGTCATAGTTGTCTAGTTCAAAAGTTGTCAATCTTCCAACTAAAGCATCCAAAGTTATACTGTGGTTTGCTTCACATCTTCTTTCTTGAATAGCTGATACTCTTATTGCATAGATAGGGAGTAGTGTTCTGAGTACCTTACTTATAACGGTCTCATCTGAGATTGTTCCTCCAGAAGCTCTAATTGCACTTACACTTGCTTTGATTCTTTCAACATATTTTGCAATGTTTTCATCTTCCTTCATATTCATCTTGTCAAACTGTCCTCTTAGGCTTTCTGCTTTGGCTCTTTTCACATTTGCATCACCACCATATATTTTCTTCAGTGCCACCCACATTTCATATGCAGTGGTGCAGTCTTTGATATCATCAAATTCTTCATAGCTGAGAGCAGATGCAATGTCTATCATCATGGTGTTGTGAGTCTTTTTATCTGCAATGTCTTCAACAGTTAATGCGCCATTAGGAATTGTATACTCTTCATCAATGTATTTGCATCCTGAATCACCAATGGAAGCTAGATGAAGTCGCATGAGACCTTGCCATGCTAAAAAGTTATCTCTGTTAAGCTTTGGAATTTCCCTCTTGTAAGACATCCTGATCTTTAGCTTAGGTCTTTGAAACCCTTCCTGCAAGCACCAAAAGCTCTGATACCAATTGATGGAATATGGATGAAGTGACTGAGAGAGGGGGGGGTGAATCAGTCAACCATAAAAACACTTCACAATTAATTCTTTGCAGATCCCTTAAGATATCTTAACAATGTTATCTGTTTTAGCACTCGGTAAATAGATTGGAGTAACCTTGAAGATGCAGAAAGTATTAGCAATATTATCTTTAGATATTCATCAGCACATGTATATGATTGAGGAAGCAATTAAGAACACAAGAGACACAAGATTTAACGTGGAAACCCAATATGGGAAAAACCACCAATGTATCTAGATACTGATTTTCACTTTTCTGAAGTGATGCCCGGTTAGAAGCCAACCCGGTAAAAGGTTACAAAACACACTGTTAGGTGAGACCTTGTTAGAGGATTTAAAACACCCTGCTAGGAGTGGCCTGGTAAGAGGTCTTGAAAACAATTCAATGGAATTGTCACCTTGTTAGAGGATTTACATTATGGTTGTTAAACCAACTCGGTTAAGAGATTTAGAATTCACTGTTACAATGATAAGAAGGTAACAATGAAAAAGTGACCTGTATAATAATGCAACTGTCTTGCTGATTACAGATCTTTGTTCTGCATAAGTCTGATCCTCTCTGATTGAATAAATCTCTGCTGCTCCTCAAGGATATCTGAACATCATTCACAAATTCGCATATACCTTTCCTTCTTTTCTTCTGTAAATCTTCTGCTGTGTTTTTTACTTTTCACATTTGACCTTTTATTTATATGATTTTGGATTAGTCAAATCGACATTATTTAGTATAACAGTCGGCTGAATTAAGTAAACTCTATTTGCAAAAATCCTTCAAGGGCCGACAGTGCTCGGTGACCATATCTTTCTATAATTTTTCGGTGACCGAGGGAACTGGGTAAACACCAACAATCCTTTACCTTTGATAACCGACTAAACTCGGTAAATACTAACTTTCTTCGATGACCGACTGAGCTCGGTAAACACTAAACTTTCTTCGATGACCGACTGAACTCAGTAAACACTAAACTTTCTTCAATGACCGACTGAACTCGGTAAACAATAAACTTTCTTCGATGACCGACTGAACTCGGTAAACACTAAAATTTCTTCGGCAACAGATTGAACTCGGTAGACACTGCTTTTCTTCGATAACCGAGTGGACTCGGTAAGCACTAATATTCCTGTCTGGCAGACCGACTGAGCTCGGTAGAAGCTGATTGCTACGGACTATGACATTGTGTGACATCAAAGACAATACATAATTGAGTAGCAATTTCCTTCAGACAATTGTTTCCAACACTCTCCTCATCCTACACTCACATAAACTAGTGTAAACATAAAACATAATGGGGTTATGATGCAGGAGCATCCAGGGTGTAAGAGCAATCTTGCATCACCCAAAAATATTTCTATTTTTATATTCAATAAGGGCTATCTTGTGTAGAGCTGCTTTTTATGGGAACTTGCTATTTTTAGTAAGTTGGTCATACGATCTCGGAATGTTCTGATTTTACATGTGGAGGTTCATCTCAGTCATATCAGCCTGCCAGTAAAGTTTCATGGCTAGATGAGGTCTAGTTTTGAAGATATTGAAGATTTTCAATATTGGCAGCAGGGTACAGAAACTTTGAACTTAGTTTTGAAGGCTTTAGAGGCCCCAGATGAGGTCAAAAATTTGGGTGACAGGCGCTTGCACTAGTCAAGCCTGTAGAGCGCTTCGTGGCCTTTTTGAAATGGGGTTATAACAGTCCATCGAGTCAACTGGTGATGACTTATGGTCTCTAGAAGTCGGGTCACCTGAAATGGCAGAAAATAATTTTCTTTCAAAATTTTTGTTCAGGTTTCAAAAGTTATTTTGAGCTGACTTTGATGTAATAAATTGAAAAATAAAATAATTCTAAGTTTGGTTGGCCCTAAGGGCTAAATTTCTAGAACCTTCTCGGGCGGTGGAAAATGCCTATATAAAGAAGGCCCGTAGTGTTGTCTACGACAGTTCTGGTAGTAGATCTGGGTATTGATTCGAGGCTTTGTCCTATATAATATTGTAAGGGAATGCCCATGTGGCTTTGCATATTGTAATTCTGAAAGTTTGTAATTCCACATTTGTGGAGATAATAAGAAGCCAATTTTCTATTCTTGCATATTGTTGTTGTTTCTCTATTTCTGTTATGTGTTTGTGGTATTAAGGGAAGCACCCTTCATCAAGTGGTATCAGAGCAGGAGTTCCTGAGTGTGTAAATAGATCACCGAATGTGAGGCAGTTTGCACCAGGACCATGGTTAGGGTTTTAGCACGCATCACAAAAATGCCTCCACGAAGGGAACGTGGCGGAAGAGCTAGTGTTGTAACACCTGAGGTTAGAGTGCTCCAGAGACAAGTGTGAGCATTGCAAAAAGAGATTCGTAGAGGAATGAATCTTAATGTTGGAGATGAAAGTGAGGATGAAGCCGAAGAAGGAAATGATGATCAAGAAGAAGAAGAAGGTGCAATTTTGAATTGAGAAGAAGAAAGGCTTTTCTGGGCCATTTCCAAGATCGGAAAAAGACCTAAGATCAAGGTTCCTGCATTTTCAGGAAATCTTAACCCAGAAGAATTGATCAATTGGATCAATGAATGTGAAGAATATTTTGAGTATGAAGATATTGAGGATCTTGATAGGGTCAAATTTGTGAAGGCCAAACTGAAAGGTCATGCGAAGATCTGGTGGCAAGAGATTCAATTGGAGCAAAATAGAAGAGGGAAAGATAAAATCACAAGATGGGATCGGATGGTGGATAAATTGAAGTGACAGTTCATTCCTATTGATTATGAGCTTGACCTACTAAAGAAGATGCAAAGTTTGAAGCAAGTAGGAAGATCTATTCAGGAGTATATAGAGGAGTTCTATCGAATCCTCATTAGAACAGGCAATGTAGAAGCTGATAAGGAGAAAGTTGTTCATTACCTTAATGGGTTGAGGCCAAGCATTCAAGAGGAGCTAAATCTGGTTTGAATGAACAATATTGAAGAGGCATACTAGTTTTCCCTAAAAGTGGAGGAAAAGCTGAACAAGAAGTTTGAGAGCAGACAAAATGGAAGAGGTTGCAGTGGACGATCTGGTGGACGGTCATATGGAGGCCGAAATGAAGATCCAAAAAAGAAGGATGAGGCTAGTAGGAGTCAAAATCAGAGAGGAAACAATTCCAATCATTTCCAAGATCAGAATAATAGAGATCAGAGAGGAAGAGGAAGAGGACAAGGTTCAGGAAGAGGAGGCTTCCGTGGAACATGTTTTCACTACAGAGAAGAAGGTCATAGGGCATTTGAATGTCCTCAATGCCAAGGAAGGACAGATAGGAGGAATGAAGGCCAGGCCAGAGTTGCACATATAGATGAAGATGCCAGATCATCAAATTTAGAAGATGTTGAAAGAGGAGAAACGTTGATTAACATAAGAGTCCTGCTGAGTGGTGAGAATGAACTTGAACAAAGGAGGAGCCTGTTTCGCACTAGATGCAAGTGTGAGGGAAAATGCTATGATGTGATTATTGATAGTGGAAGCACTGAAAATTTGGTATCAGAAGAGATGGTGACAAAGTTGAAGCTCAAGAGATAGAAACACCCACATCCATATCGGATTGCCTGGGTGCAAGATGACCACAAGGTCATGGTCGGTGAACAGTGCCTGGTAAAGTTCAAGATGGGGTTATAATAGTCCATTGGGTCAACTGGTGATGACTTAAGGTCTCCGGAAGTTGGGTCACCTGAAATGGCAAAAAATAATTTTCCTTCAAAATTTTTGTTCGAGTTTCAAAAGTTATTTTGAGCCGACTTTGATGTAATAAATTGAAAAATAAAATAATTCTAAGTTTGGTCGGCCCTAAGGGCTAAATTTTTGGAACCTTCTTGGGTGGTGGAAAATGCCTATATAAAGAAGGCCCGTAGTGTTGTCTAGGATAGTTTTGGTAGTAGATCTGGGTATTGATTCGAGGCTTTGTCCTACAGAATATTGTAAGGGAATGCCCATGTGGCTTTGCATATTGTAATTCTGAAAGTTTGTAATTCCACATTTGTGGAGATAATAAGAAGCCAATTTTCTGTTCTTGCATATTATTGTTGTTTCTTTGTTTCTGTTATGTGTTTGTGGTATTAAGGGAAGCACCCTTCATTAGGTTAGTAGGGTTAAATCCATCAATAATATAAATACATATAAATCAAGTATGAACATTTCACAATTTATACATCTCTAACCATTCATATTTTTATTTCAAATCATTTAATATCTCATAATAAACTCTACTAACCAATAAATATTAAATCAAATGTCCATCATGAATTAACATGGTCCAAACCTATAATCCAAGTATCAAGGTACTAATCATGTCAATCCAAAATATGCAGATACTGGGGTGGGCATTACATAAGGTGAGAAGAGAATCAATAGAACCCTCTGAGGAAGACCCTAGCTTAGCATTATCGGCTATACTAGATTGTGTATTATATTTGGAAGATGTAAGAGGATACCTGAAGTGCAAATTTGAGACTGTAGGAGATAGTAGTATGACTAAGGAGTATGACAAAATCTACAACTAGGATATGACCTACAAGGAAGGGTATGAACATTTAGGTCAATTGGACATTATCAAATACATGTTTCACTACAAATTTTAGAATGATGAATGGTTTAAGATCATTTTAAGAAGAATTCATGATGGAAAGTTTTGGTTGGATGATAGAGTGATATATATCACAGCTGATTTGATACATGAAGTAACAAGATTATCTAACAAAGGTGCAATCCCTCTAAATGAGAAGAATGTGAAGAAAATAGTTCTAAACAACACTAAATCTTCATCTAATGGAAGAGGCATTGTAATTAGTAAAATTGAGTAGAATGATGTTAGGTATGTGTGTAAGATAATGAATACAAGTTATGTTCCATCTCTAGAGAAGATGATATGGAAGCAAGTATGGTACAAGTAGCTTATCCTATGTGTGTTGATAAGGTTGATGTTGACATGAGTGAAATTCTAAGAATTCAATTGATCAAAAATATTGAGAAGATTAAGAAACCAAAGAATTCCCAATTCAGATTCTCATCCTTAATCACCTATATGTTTTTCCACCTTTTGAGAAGATTTCCTTACACTATAGGAGCTGATTGGAATGATGAGAGGAGTTCAATGGAGAGAATCAACAAGGTGTATCTTAGATACCCAATTGATAAATTAAATGAGAGTACCACACTTGTAATTAAAAATTTTCAGAATGAGATGAGGAAAAGGTCAAGAATTCCATCTTCAATAGTTGAGAAGTACAAAAATGAGATATGCTTTTTGGTTGACACAGACTTCACATATATTGAAGCGGTAGAACCAAGAACTAAATTCATAGATCCTCTATAATATGAAGTATTTTAAGAGGCAATTGAAGGATATCTAAGCAGAATTTTGAAGTGCAGACTAGATTCCAAAAGTTCTAGATTTGGAACATTTGATGAAATTTCCAGTACATTACACCAATCTCAATTATAGAAGTTGTTAGGAATAGTCCCAAGAGATAACTAAGAGTGGGGGGGGGGTGGTGAATCAATTATCTACAAGATTCAATTCTTTATCCAATTAAGTACAGAAGAACATTAAGCACATACACAATAAGATAACACTTAACACAACACCACAATTTTGGTTACGGGGAAACCCAAATAGGTAAAAACCCCGGTGGGAATTAGCACCCACTATAAACTGCACTAGAGTATAATGATCCCTATTAGAAGATCTTACAACACTGTTAGGAGTTTATCTTTACAATGCATGAAGTACAATGACCTAGTCAAAGGTTGCACCTTATTATGAGTCTTTTACAAATAACCTTGTTAGGGGTGAGGACTTACTATCCAAGAGGTCACTGCTCCAATGGTGAAGGTTGCAACCTTTTGCACAACAGATACACAATATATCTAGATTTGATGAACTGTGAATTAGACCTACTATCTTGATCAATTCCAATGAATAGCATACACTCTCTTCTTTTTCACATAGACCTTCTACTGATGGCTCAATACTTTGCACCTTCTGCTCTGCTCTTATCTTTCAACTATTTTCCATGCTTAGTGATCATAACTGACTGACTATAAGTATCTTTCTCCAAATGATATAATCAAGTCGACCTATTAGAACTTTCTTGAAATCATATTAGAGAAATAATATAACTCTTCTATAACATCTCCAATGTCTAAACCAAGCATGCAACACAAATAGGACCGCATAACTCAATATGAGTAGATGTGTCGCTTCACACTGTCGGCTCCACCAAATTAACTAAAATTTTACACTCATGCTGAAATAAATTATGCAATCTTAACCAAACATTCTTAACTCATCACCAAACACTCAATCAAACACACATATCAAAAATGAAAAGCGCAACTACTAAAACAATATAAACAATGTCGGCTCCATCAGATAAACTCAAGAAACTGACTGTCAAATAGAAACATCATAACTCAACTTGTACTACACAAATAACTCTGCGTCCATGAAAATAGCTTCACAAAAATTTCTACAACATAAATATAAATGCACAAGTCTCCATTATAACCATACTGATAATCACATACAGAACTCTGTCTGTAACACTGTCAAGAACACTACTGATACAAACAACTGCACAACTGTTTGTACTCAGAATCAACCTCTGCACTTATGATATCATGCTGATAACATATCTAGGAAACATATGCTCAAGGCTCCATACATAAGACTTCAACGCACACTACTTACCATATGTTGTCATCAATGAAAAACATATAGTCAACACTGGCTTGTTGAAAAATCTCCAACAATCTCCCCCTTTGGCATTGATGGCAACATATGGAATGAAAAATACCACCAATCCAAATGTACAATTATATTATAACATTCTCCATTTCCTTAACAAAAATCCCCCAAGGATGAACTCTTCAACTGTTGCATCTTCCTACTGTATACTCCCCCTTTCTTCATGCTCCTCCTGCTTATTTTCTTGTTTTCTGTATACTCCCCCTTTCTTCATACTCCTACTGCTTATTTTCTTATTTTTCATGACTATATATTACTCCCCCCTTTGACATCAATGGAAAAGGGCACCAAAACAAATAAGCACAGGTACTACTCCTGAGGTAGAGTAGTCAAATATTCATCAGTCACTGAGGACTGATGTATTACTGCAAAACTCTAATTAGATCCAGGGAAGGGGATTACTCCCATCTTCTCCCTGAGATACTCAAATGTATCCTTCAAAAAAGGCTTTGTGAATATGTATGCTAACTATTCTTTAGTACTCACATAGTCCCAATTTTACTTCTTTTTCTACAACTTTCTCTCTTAGGAAGTAATATTTTATCTCAATGTGTTTTGTCTTTGCATTGCATCACATGGTTCTTTGACATATTGATAGTGCTAGTGTTGTCACAATGAAAAACCATAGGATAATCAATTTGGATTCCAAAATCTTTTATCATCTGCTTGATCCAAACAATTGTAGAATAATTTAATGCTGCTGCCACATACTCAGCTTCTGCTGTGGACTTAGAAATACAATTTTGCTTCTTGCTTGTCCGAGTAATAAGTCTATTTCCAAGAAATACTACTCCTCCTGATGTTCTCTTTCTATCATCAATGCAACCTATCCAATCTATATGTGTATACACATGAAGTTCTACATTCTTTGAGTTAGGATACCATAAACCATAGTCTATAGTTCCTTTCAAATATTTGAATATCCTCTTTACTGCCATGAGATGACTTTGTTTAGGTTCAGCTACAAATCTTCCAACAATACCAACTGCATTAGAAATATCAAGTCTAGATTGAGTAAGATATACGAGTTTACCAATCATAGACTTATACATAGTCTTGTCAACTGCTGTAGAATCATCTTCTTTTGAAACCTTGCTTCCTGTTATCATATGGGTACTTACTAGCTTTCAATCATCCATCTTGAGCTTCTTCAATATCTCTTTCACATACTTAGACTGATTAATGAAAATACCTTTTTCCGTCTACTACACATTTAATCCCAAAAAGTACTTGATAGGTCCAATCATGCTCATCCCAAATTCACTCTACATCTTTTTGGAAAATTCTACACTAATCTTGTCATTACCTCCAAAAATAATGTCATCAACAAAAATAACAACTAACAATAATCCTTTAGGTGTCTCTCTTATGAATAAGTTACAATCTTCTTCTCCTTTCTTGAATCCAATCTTAGTCAAGTAACCATCTAGTCTTTCATACCATGCTCTAGAGGCTTGCTTAAGTCCATAGAGGGCTTTCTTTAGTCTGCATACCAAGTCTAGTTTGTCTGATAAATTAAATCTTTAGGCTTCTCTATGTATACTTCTTCCTTCAACTCTCTATTCAAGAATGTTGACTTGACATCCATCTGATATACCTTAAAGTATTTGAATGTAGCATAGGCTATAAATAATTTTATGGCTTCCAATCTTCTTACAGGGGTAAATGTATTAGAATAATCAATTCCTTCTCTCTGCGCATATCCTTTACATACCAGTCTTGCTTTGTTTCTTACTACTGTACCATCTTCATTTGTCTTGTTTCTGAATATCCACTTAGTTCTGATCACATTCTTGTCACTAGGTCTAGGGACCAATTCCCATGTATCATTCTTAACTATCTGATCTAGCTCTTCTTTCATTGCTTCATGCTAATATGAATCATTACAAGCATCTTCAACACTTAAGGGTTCAATTTGTGAAAGTAAACATATCACTTCAACAACTGTTGAACGTTTTTCTTTTGATCTTGTCATGAATTTTCTATTTTGATCTCCAATGATATCTTCTTTTGAATGGTATCTACATGTGAATTCTAAAACATTAGGTGTGACTCTCTCATCTATCTTTTGTGTTTCTTCTTCACTTGTTTCAGGGTCATTGAATAATACATCAATGTCGTCAAACATTTCTTCAACGAACTGCTTCTCTAGTGGTAGATCTAGGTTCTTCTTCAATCATAGGTGCATAATCATGATATCTTTCTTGAATCATAAACTTTTCATCAATCTTTACATCAGCACTTTCAATGATCTTTTTCAGTCTTAAGTTAAAACATCTACAAGCTTTTCTTTTAGTAGAGTAACCAATAAAAATACCTTCATCGCTTCTTGCATCAAACTTGCCAATAGCTTCATCTCTCTTGATGTAGTACTTGGTTCCAAAGATTCTTAAGTATTTCACTATAGGTACATTACCAAACCATAGTTCATAAGGTATCTTGTCTGCACCTAGCCCTAATTGCAATCTATTGATAGTATAGAGTGCTATATTGACTACATCTCTCCAATAGGTATGTGCAACTTTTCCTTCTATCATGATGGTGCACGCTGTGTCAAGTATGATCTTATTTCTCCTTTCTACAATTCCATTCTGCTGAGGGGTTCTAGGTGCACTTGGTTGTCTCTTTATCCCATGTTCTTTGCAATACTCATAAAATATGTCAGAGGTGAATTCTCCTCCTCTGTCTAATCTCAGACATTTTATCTTTAATCCACACTCATTTTCAACCTTAGCTTTTAATATTTTGCACTTCTCAAATGCTTCATATTTATCTCTTAAGAATGCAACCCACATCATTCTAGAATAATCATCAACAAACAAAATAAAGTACATTTCACCATAGTATGATCTTGTTTGAGTTGGTCCACATAGGTGTGTATGCACTAGATCCAATTTGTTCTCTACTAAATTATGCTTGCTTTCTAAATGAATTCCTCGCATGCTTTCCCATCACACATTCCCTACATATTGTATCAACTGGCTTTGTAATACTAGGAAGGTCTCTTACTGCCTTTACATTGCTTATCTTTACTATATTGTCAAAATTGATGTGACATAGTCTTTTGTGCGATAACCAACTGTCATCTACTTTAGCAACAAAACAACTTGCTTCTGAATTAAGCTGAAAAAATTACCTTTAGTCTTTGAACCTGATGCAATCATTTCTCCTTCTTTGTTATTAATGATGCACTTATTGTTTTTGAATTCCAATGATATCCTTTGCCAAGCAACTATGCAATACTAAGTAAGTTATGTTGCAAACCATCAACATATAGAACATCATCAGTGTTATTCTTTCCATCCAAAGTGATAGCTCCTCTACCTATGATAGGTTTAGGAATTTTATCTCCAAATCTAACCATGCCACCTTTGTACTTATCCAAATGAACAAATTTATCTTTGTCTCTTGTCATGTGATGTGAACCATTGTCAATGATCCAGTCTGTCCTGATGTTTTCTTGTGAAATCAATGCTAGCTCTTGTGCTTTCCTCTCATCTTCCTTATCCATTTCATCAAACATTCTTTCCATCTCTTCAATAAAAATTAATCCTATTTCATCTTCTCCTGAATCTTCATCTGATACTCCATCTCCATCATAGTAACATTATTTATACTTAGGCTTGTAATTTTTTGTATTTCTTGACTCTTGTAGGACACTTAGATGCAAAATGATTAATCTTGTTACATGAGAAAAATTTGAATGGTAACTGACCTTCATATTTTCCTTTTCCTTTTCTTTCCTTCTTAGCAATCATAGCAATGAATTCATCTAGTTCTTTATCATCATCTTCATCATCAAAATTAGTAGAAGTGTTCAAAGATTTCTTACCATGGACTGAGGCTTTGAATATGGTTTCACTTTTAGGCTCTGTCTTCAATCTTGATATCTCAAATGCTGAAATCTTGCTGATTAAGGTTTCTCTTTTGAAGTCTTTTGTGGACTACATAGTTTCATCTAGGATGTTTATCTTGCTGTCATATTTTGGTGTCAAAGTAGTCATCAACTTATCCATTATGTCTTCTTCTGAAATTTCTCCACCATTATTTTTGATTCCTGCAACTGCTTCATTGATTCTTTGATTGTAGGCTCTAATGTTTTCTTCAGGTAACATCTCCAATGTAATGTATCTTTTCTTCCATGTCTTTCTGCACACATTCTTGGCTTGAATATCTCCTTTAAAACATGTCTTCTAGATACTTCCATATTCTATGAGCTTTACTTACTTTCTTGATCTCAGAGAACTCATTGTTAGATAAGGCGTCGATAAGGGTTTCTTTGGAAATTGCATTTTGAGTAAACAATTCCTTTTGCTTCAACATTGCATCATCTTTTGCAAGATCTGATAGGGAGGGAATAACAACATCTCGAGTAGCTACTTCAAAAATCTCAAAACTAATGCACTGTAAATGTGTCATCATTTTTTTCTTCCAGTCTAGATAATTCTCTACATCAAACTTAAGAATTTCTTTTCTAAAGAATGCCATCTGATCAACCACAAGCTGTTAAACTTTCTCTCTGAGGCACTTGGCTCTAATACCAATTCTTAGGAATAGTCCCAAGAGATAACTAAGAGGGGGGGGGGGGTGAATCAGTTATCTACAAGATTTAATTCTTTTATCCAATTAAGTACAAAAGAACATTAAGCACATACACAATAAGATAACACTTAACACAACACCACAATTTTGGTTATGGGGAAACCCAAATATGTAAAAACCCCGGTGGGAATTAGCACCCACTATAAATTGCACTAGAGTATAATGATCCCTCTTAGAAGATCTTACAACACTGTTAGGAGTTGATCTTTAAAATACATGAAGTACAATGACCTGGTCAAAGGTCAGACCCTATTAGGGACTCTTTTACAAATAACCCTATTAGGGGTAAGGACTCACTGTCCAAGAGCTCATAGCTCCAATGGTGAAGGCTGCAACCTTCTGCACAACAGATACACACTATATATGGATTTTATGAACTGTGAATTAGACATGCTATCTTGATCAATTCCAATGAATAGCATACACTCTCTTCTTTATCACATAGACCTTCTACTAATGGCTCAATACTTCGCACCTTCTACTCTGCTCTTATCTTTCAACTATCTTCCATACTTAGCGATCACAACTGACCGGATATAAGTATCTTTATCAAAATGATATAATCAAGTCATCCTATTAGAACTTCCTTGAAATAATATTAGATAAATATTATAACTCTTCTATAACATCTCCAACAGCTAAACCAAACACACAACACAAATAGGACCATGCAACTCAATATGAGTAGACACGTCACTTCACACTGTCGGCTCCACCAAATTAGCTGGAACTTTACACTCATGCTGAAATATGTTATGCAATCTTAACCAAACATTCTTAACTTGTCACTAAACACTCAATCAAAACACATATCAAAATGATAAGCACAACTATTGAAACAATATAAACAATGTAGGCTCCATCAGATAAATTCAGGAAACTGTGACTGTCAAATAGAAACATCATAACTCAACTTGTACTACACAAATAACTCTGCGTCCATGAACATAGCTTCACAAACATGTCTACAACATAAATATAAATGCACAAGTCTCCATTATAGCCACACTGATAATCACATACAAAACTCTTTCTGTAACACTTTCAAGAACACTACTGATACAAACAACTACACAACTGTTTGTACTTAGAATCAACCTCTACACTTATGATATCATGCTGGTAACATATCTAGGAAATATATGCTCAAGGATCCATACATAATACTTCAACACACACTGCTTACCATATGTTGTCATCAATGACAAACATATAGTCAACACTGGCTTGCTAGCAAATCTCCAACATAAGTCAGCTAAGAAAAGGGGTTGACACAACAATCAAGAAGATATTAAAATAAATTGGTATGACTAAAGATGAATTTAACATTGTGAAGGAGATAACAACAACGATGAGAGATATTGGACAAAAGGAAGTATTATTTGTACCACCTTTGGTATCCAAATAAATCCTTGTTCCAATATTCAAAATGTTGATGAAGATGTCACTAAGCCTAGTGAGATGAGCATATCATTAAACAAGCCACCAACAACAACCACAATAAAATCTACTAGATTCATCTCCACTACACTGGCCAAAAGAGTAAAAGAAATGGCTAGTGGACCAGGAAAAAGGCAAAACATTATCTTTTCTCTTGTGGAAAGGATAAGGACACAAGAGGAAGAATCAACACCCATCAAGAAAATGAGAGGTCAAGTTTCAATTCAATCTCAAGGAGAAGAAGAGGTAGGTAGCAACAAAAAGAAATAGTGGAAGCCTAAAATGAGAAAGTGAATCCTTTGATCATAAATGAAGGATATTTCACAAAGCTAAATAAATACTGTCATATGTACAATAATTTTCAGAAACTGAATCTTGAGAATGCAGTTGTCAGGCACATGATTCTTATGGACAAGAAATTTGAGAATATTAAACATAAGATACCAAGTGATCTTTATGAGAAACTGATCAACATGAGCAAGAGAGAAATAGAAGAGGATAGAGGTATAAGAGAAAGATTTGTGAGAAAACTATGTGTAATCAAATATGAAGAACATTTCAAAGAGATAATGAAGAGTTTCAACACCCATTTGAGAAGAAAAAGAAGAACAATTCTAATTATGGGAGGTAATTATGAGGAAGTTAACAAGGAAACTAAGGAAGCAGTTGTGAAAGTAATGAATTTAGTATCGAGAGAATCATTAAGTGAATCAGAATAGGACACTCAAACAACTGAAGTAGTTTCACATATGAAAGAAGCCACAATTCCACCACCCACCATTCTTATTGTTAATGAAACCATGCATGTAGAAGACACCAACATCACCATTGTCAGAGAAGAAGATCCTTTTGAAGATCAAGGAGAGGCTGTTGGAAATTTGGGAGAAATGGTAAATGAACAAGAAGACGAGGAAGAAAATAAGAAATAAGGTAAGGAAGAATATGTGGAAGAAGAAAAGGGAGAGGATAAGCAAGAAGAAATAAAGGCATCAGAGGAGCCACAAATAGAATTTACCAAACAAGCAGTTGCAAGAGGAACAAGGTATAGGAAAATAGGTAAAGCCTACAAAGATTATACCTCAACACATTCAAATAGTCACACCACAGAAGGTCACAACAACAAGCTCATCAAAGTCACCCATTGAGTCAGTACTAGCAAATTTCAGAGCTAAAGTTGATGATGTTGATCAAATAGAGTTGATCTCATCTCTGATTAAGATAATTGGAAAGAAAAAGAAAGTAAAAATCCTATAAGGATCACTACTTGAGGTAACAAATAAGCTTCAAGGTGTTATATCTACTGAAGTCAGTAAAGTTGATCCACAAGTTAAAGAAAGATAGGTAATTAAAGCTTTTGACAGTGAGTTCACTACTTTATCTGACATTGCATCAGTGAAGAAGAACAAACACTTCATGATGCACAATTATTCCAAACCACCTGTCAAAATATTAAGAATGATTTAAACAACCTTGATGTTTGCATTAAGGAGTTGAGGAGATGTTTGGAAAGAGGAAGAGCATTGTACAGTCAGTGTGTTTTGTCACACAATCATATCTTAGATATTTCTGAGAATTTGAAGAATAAAGAAGTAGAATTACAAGTCACATTGAATTAGCTACATAATCCTAGCATTAAGATCACTGATACTGAGAAGAAAGTGAGTAAAATACATGATGAGATAAGACTACTAGAAAATGAAAAGGAAACAAAGTTGAAGAGGTTTTCATTACTCAGAGAGCACCTAACCTTGAAATTAGTAATGTGCAGAATCAACTGGAAGAATGTCTTTCATCAAATACATCATATGGTAAATTTGCCTATCCAAATCTTAGAGCAGTTGAGATAGCATCTTATGGGCTATGTGTATTACTTAGTGTATCAGATTTTGTTAAGGCTACATGGGACAAAGAAATTGAAAACTTGAAGGTGAACTTTACAGATTGCATTTCAAGTCTTCCAGCATTACAGAATTGAAGACAAGAAGGTACATCAGAAATTTTGACCTGTATATATACATATTTTGACACCTTTTTCATTGTTGTCAAAGGAGTAGTATAGTATGAGAAAATTACTTGTATGTATAAGGTATAGGTATATGAGAAATAGTATGGAGTATAATCAAAGGGAGAGTATCCCTATGGCAGAGTTAGTAGACATGTATGATCCACAGAATTTTGTAAATCTTGTAATGGCCATGTAACACAATGTTGCAAGATTATTTTTTAAATTTTGATGTAAGTTTTTTGGGATTTAGCCAATTTTCCCATATGTTGCCACCAATGACAAAGGGGGAGATTGTTGGAAATTTGGCTGAGTAGGATATCATGGTGTTGTCATTATGGCAACATATATTCAGTGTTAAGACAACATGATCGAAGGAGGCAGTTCTGGAAAGAACTTATAAAAATTGTCTAAGTATAATAGTGTTTATCTATCTACACAGAGACTATTTTGATCAGTGAAGTTCACATAAGTACTTTCAGTGCATGCACACTTGAGCATAGATTATATAAGGTATGTTGAAGCTACATCCAAGAGTACAAGACTATATGACATGTACAGACAAAGATATTAATGTTTTATAGAAGTAGTGTTGGGCCGACTAGAATAGAAAAAACAATTAGTAATTGATTATTAGATTTAAGGGATTTTTTTAATTTTTTTTATCAAAACAATGACTTAACTAATTATGGACAACATCCTAGATGTTAACCCTAAGGTAGCAAGAGTTAATATTATGTTTTGATAACATGGAAGTTGACTCATAAGCTATATTTGAGATAGCTGGTATAAAGAAGGATATTATGTTATGCGAAGTTATGTATGAGCCTAATGCAAAGTTGTAAAGAGATTTTGTATTGATGTATTATACGAAATATGATATATGATCATATCAGTGTGAACTGATAGCAAGTTTTGTTGAGCTTACAAGCTAGATCAGAATATTAAAGATATTTAACAACAATAAAAGATTTTTGTATTCTATCTTTTGTATTGAAGATTATTATTGTATATTGCATGTTTTGGCAGTGGGCTCATCTTGCATACATTCACATTTTGTAAATTCCAACTCCTAATAGGGTTGAGGCTTATAACAAGGCTTAAAGTCCTCTAACAATGACCGAGACACTATACATATGTAATAGATTCTTAACAGGGTCAATATCTCTAACCAGATACTTTTGATTAGTGGATCATTTGTGGGTATCATCCCCACTAGGGGTTTCCCTTGGCTAGGGTTTCCTCGAGAAAAAAACATGGTGTTATGAGTTCCTTTATTTTATGGTTGTGTTTATTGTTTAGTTTATTTAGTTTAGTTTCTTATGCAAGCTACAAGTTAATAACATATATCCATAAGTGGGCAAAAGTAAAAGGTTGTGAAATATTGATTCACCCCCCCTCTCAATATTTCCTATTTCTAATAGACTTAAAGTGTTTGAATGAAAAATATAATTTGTGAAGATTTTTTATGAAGCTATTCAACTAAGAGTGAAAAAGTTCCCATAGGGGGTAGTGACTTGTGAATGGGTCTACAACTAGGACAGGTGTGTTGGCAATGGGCCAACATCCCTCCTAGGGTTCGCGACATGGCTTAACCACCTCTTATTTCATCTATAAGTCTAGTGGTTGTATTGGGCATTAACAGGTCAATCTTTTGGTTGCAACAACAACCCTAGCTTGTAACAAGTGGTATCAGAGCTTGGTCACAGGTTAGAACCGATGCAGGCTATGGCAAGTGAGGCTAGGAGGGGGATTGTTGGTAGTGGGCCAACATCCCTCGCAGGGTTCATGACATGGCTTAACCACCTCTAGTGTCTTCTATACGTCTAGTGGTTGTATCGGGCATTAATAGGTTGATCTTTTGGTGCAACAACAACCCTAGCTTGTAACAAGGTGAAGGTTGGGATACCTAAAGTTTTAAAAGATTTTAATTAAAACTAACTAAACATTAGATTTTATCTTGTTTTCATTCATGACTAAGTGTTTGATATTGATGTCCACTGGGGAATATAATTTATTTTAGACACAACTAAGCTCCTCATAAAATGCATCATCGTACATGAAAAATAACATAACCATGCCATAACCATGACATACATACATCTCCAAACTGTGATACACGTTAGTAATTAAAAGAGCTAATTTTTTTATGGAAACCATTTGTCAAACAAAGCAGATGCATTAACTTTTAATTTGTTGTACACTACGTTAGAGGACAAAATTTAAAAAAATTCTTTTTCGGTTCACTTTCTAGGGGTCTTTTGAATGGTAATTAATTTTGATTTTTTATGTCCTTGATTGTTATATTTAATCACACAAGTGTGATTAAAATTGAGCCATTGATCTTAGAGAAGATGATCGCTACTTAAATCCTTTGAAAATAAGGTAACTGGGACCCATAATATAGAAAACAGATGATGTTTTCAACCACGCATTTCAACACTTAACATTTTGGACATCTTAGATTTAATCGTGCAAGCATGATGAAGTCTACATCGTTGATCTTCAATGGAAAAAACACACAATATTTTCCATCCCATGCACCTTCCACTTAACATTTTGTGCTCCTTAGATTTTAATCATGCAAGTGTGATAAAATATGAGCCATTGAAATCCTGCAGGCTAAAAACACACAACATTTTCACATTGGGAAACAAGAATAATGTTACCCCAATGGAAGATATCAGTATAACAATGCCTATTAGGATGAGCCTCAAATCTTCCAATGATCAGTCAAGTTATGTTGATGGTGAAAACATAACATTTTTGTGTTAGCGAAACAAGAATGATGTTACCTAGATGTATGCTATCGGTATAACATTGGCCATTAGAATGGACATACAATCTCTCAACGATTAGCCAAGTTACGCTGATGGTGAAAATAAACAATGTTTTTGACTTGTCTGTGAAACAACACATGTAAAAAAATGAATGTGCAAAAATACACAACATTTTCACCAAGATGGTCGAAAACACACAATGTTTTTAACTTTCATGTCAAACAACATAGGTAAAATTAATGCAAGTGCAAAAATACACAACATTTTCACCAAGATGGTAAAAAATACACATAACAACTCAGAGAAGATGATTGCCTCTTAAATCCTTTGAAAATAAGGTAACTGGGACCCACAATATAGAAAACACATGATGTTTTTGATTGCGCACTTGTGCACTTAATGTTTTGGACATCTTAGATTTAATCACGCAAGAAGAATGAAATTTTGACCGTTGATCTTCGATGGTGAAAACACACAACATTTTCCATCCCATGCACCTGCATACTTAACATTTTGTGCTCCTTAGATTTAATTGTGCAAGTGTGATAAAATTTGACCCGTTGAAATCCCACAGGCTGAAAGCACACAACATTTTCTCATTGAGGAAACAAGAATAATGTTACCCCCGATGGAAGATATCAGCATAACATTGGTTATCAGGATGGTCCTCAAATCTCCCAATGATTAGTCAAGTTACGCTAATGGTGAAAACACAACATTTTTACATCGATAAAAATAAGAATAATGTTACCTTAATGGATGTTATCGATATAACATTTCCCATCAAAATGGACCTAAAATCTCCCAACATTCAACCAAGTTACACCGATGGAAAAAAACACATAATGTTTTCGACCCACCTATCAAACAATGCAGGTAAAGATAATGCAAGTGTAAAAAACACACATAATGGCACAAAGAAGATGATCATTGCTTAAATCCTTTGAAAATAAGGTAATTGGGACCCACAATACATAAAATACATGATGTTTTCGATCACATACTTGTGCACTTAAATTTTTGGACATTTTAGATTTAATCACGCAAGAACGATTAAATTTGGACCTTTAACCTTTGATGGAAAAAACACAACATTTTACATCTCATTCACATGTGTACTTAACATTGTGTACTCCTTAAAGATTTAATCATGTAAGTGCGATAAAATATGAGTTGTTGAAATCTCACAGGCTGAAACCACACAATATTTTTGCATCGGGGAAATACATATAATGTTACCCTAATGGAAGCTATCAATGTAATGTATGAGATGATGAGATATGGTAGTTGATGGTATAGATGGTCTTAGGCATGCACATTTTGTCAAGAGTTTAGGCTGCAGAAAGAAAAAAAAAACATCTAGATCGTGTTAGGAAATAGGTAACGTATGCAAAATTTTGAAGCCTAAACAAGGAACGTGTACTATTTGATAAAATGGCATGGAAGACATGTATGAAAAATTTAGAATCATAGACAAGGCACATTAACTTTTTGACAAAATACCTACAAGAATGGTTTCATAGAATATCGTGATTGTAGGATATGCAAATGTTAAGCATTGATAAGGTACGTGCAGTGTTTGATAGAATGTTGCTAAGAAACATATTCACATGGACACCCTTATTGCATGAAATTAAAAAAATGGATCTAGTACACTCATAAGACATTAAATTTTTCAACATTAAAGGGCTAAATTCTACGAGAAATCAATGCATGCACATGGAATTGTTATGTTGTGTGATATTAAATGAAAGGAAGGGTTATATTGAATACCTTCAAATTTCTCACACCAGCACTCCAATGTACTTATAGAACTGGCCTGATATAGCTATGTGTATACAATGACGAGCACCATAAAGCCCCAATTTTTTGTGTGACATGCCTTCTCTTCTAGTTATCTGAAACAACGTGTGGTACTCTCATATTTTATGGGTCATCATTTTAACCACTATTGGATGTAGGTGAGTAGTTAATTCTCACAAGCAATGCAAAATGACATTGGCTAAGCTCCATCCAAATCATCCATGCTATGTATTATATACTAGTATGGTAAAAACTGTAAAAAAATGGTACAAAAGGCATGTCAGAGGTAGTGACTAGATGGGGGACCCAACAAATAGTGGGAGGGACAAGATTGGTAGTGATTAGGTGGTACGACACCAATAACATGATAATTGAGAAGATGAGACCACATGAATAGCCGCCAACATCATCGACCAACACTAACTAAGTGTTAACGTCAACTGTGAATCACTAACCAGACTCACTAAGCGCGAATTATTAACTATCATGAAATGTGACCACAACCAATATGTGCGAGTAGATAATGTCACATGAAAAGTAGAGCTTGCACATGTCAATTTCAAATTTAACCATTTGGGCTTTAAACCACTTCCTTTCATTAAAATAATTAAACGAAAGCAACTCATTATTATCTTCCTTCATTGACTTGGCATTTGGAGAATCATTTTGTTTTTTTAGGGCTAGGAGATTTTTTGATCTGGGAGCTATAAGATTCAACGAGTTTGATCAACTGGCCAAAACTGATTTGTGCAGGCATTTGCAGAAGACTTCAACTCGCAACATCGTAGGTATGTTGAAAATATTGGTGTGCTTTCTGCCCTAGAAATGGCTAAGGTTTTTGTATTGGCGCTTAGGTTTGGTTGCGTTGTTTGAAGAAATAGGGTTTTTCCCTCCAAGAGGAAAATGATTTGCGTAGTCATTTTCATAAGATTTTTATTTGGACCATCGCAAGTATCTTTAAAATATCATTGTGTTTTCAACCCTGGATTTCGGGCAAGGTATGTATGCATGCACTTATGTGTGGTTCTGTTATGTGAATAAATAGGTTTTTGAACCTAAACAAGATTAGGTGGCGGATAAGTGAAAACCCTTGTCTTCATACCAAAGAGGTAATTCAAAAACCCTTGTAGATTTTGACTTGCACCATATCAAGTATTTTAAAAATAACATTATGTTTTTGGTCCTAGATTTAGGTAGGATATGTATGCATGCACTTATGTGTGGTTCTATTGTGAATATTTTTTTTTGGACCTAGACAGGAATAGATAGAGGACAAATGAAACCCTTGTCTTCATATAGAAGAGGTAATTCAAAAACCCTTACTCATGACAAATAGAGCGAGTTTTGGAGGACAATTTTTGAGTTTCTTGATTGTTTTTGTGTTGTCATAGAACTCTTCGTAATTTCCATTTTTTGTGGACTGCAAGTTGGGATGTAGATTTATTTTTATATTGTGGCTTTAAAAGCCCTAGATTAGCTCTAGTATTTTATATTGCAGCTTAAACATTTTTCTTCTCCAACACATCTTCTACTTTTATTACACTTCTTTTAGGATTTGAATACTCCATTATACGTTGTTGTCAGCGTCCCTTAACAAGCTTGCAAATTTATAAAATATTTGTGTCATTGTATGGAAAATGTTATAATTTATATAGAAAGTTCATCCTTCACATCCAACTTCTACTTTCGCACACTGATTTCTCCAATTTTTTCTTCTATTAAAATTTAGCATGTTAACTATAGAAAAAAAATTCATTAAACCAATTGAATGATTAGTCCACATGTAAATCCATTTTTTGGTATACAATTAAAGAAAAATTCTTACTCTAAAAAAGCACAAAAGTTTTGTATTGCTCTATTTTCATTTTTTAAGCCTCTAGACTTTTCCTTAAGATCTAAAATAGCATTAAAGTATCTGCCTAGAATGTATTGATACATGTTATTATCTCATTCTAAGTTACCATCTTTCCTCTGTTGGAATTGGCCCATAAATTTTGAAGAGGCAAAAATCATCTTCCAACTATAGTAATTTTACAAAACTGACAACCCACTATTGGTTTTTGTTAATATTATTGACCACTAACTTTGATTCATTCTAGAAAACACAAAAGACACCAAATGAGCCATTGGCCTCATAGAGTTTACTAGTCCAATTTTTACACAATTTTTCAAATTATGCATCTTAATCCAAGTTCAATTTCGTCTTTTACATCAAAATATTATCAATTTAGTTCTTTCTAAATTACACTTAGCTAAACATCATTTGTGAAGAATGTTCAAGCCCAAACATTTCATATTATAATCTTCATAATTTTCCAAGAGAAGCTTCCCATCTCCAATATCTTGTCATATATTTCTTTATGCTAGATACACCTAATTCAAATTTCTTCCCATTTTTTCTTTCATATTTCCCTTCCAAGACCTTTCCCCTTCCTTATGCTACTAATTATATGAGATATAGATTGACTTATTCATCTTGTATAGACTATACCTAAATTAGCACAATCAAACATTTTTCCATTTAAATGAACCTCCTCCAATGATTGAGTCCCTACATCATGGTTTTCCCAATTTTCAATATTCTTCTTCATTATTGTTCCTATATTCTTAGCTTCTTTTCATCTAATATCCTTCCTCAAATCACAAATATCTTTAGATACCATTTTGTTTCTAATACATGAAGAGGATCATCTAAACCATAAACCCTAACCCCATGGAATGCCTTTTGTTTGTACCTTTGTATCAATTTTAGTGGAAATAGGAAATGCAACATTTTTCTGGTTATCCTCCTTGAGGGGTCTTCTTAATATACAATTTACAAGATCCTATGAGCCGCTTGAATAATTGGGTAGATTAAAAAACTTAGTCCACCCAACTTATAGTGTATGGTACTAATTTTTCTAACATGATGATGGGGAAAAAATATGTAGGATGCCCACTCTTGATTGTTCATAATGTGACAATGATTGTTGAAGCCAAATGTGGCTTTCGATGTGTTCATATTACTAATCATGAGATAATGCTTAAATTATTCAGAATGGAGCTTGTGTGCGATCTCTGTCACATACATTCTTCATTAGTCAATTATAGTTGGAATGTGAAGAATGTCCACAAAAGAGTACATCATATACTTCCATACCCTAACAATAATCAAAGAACGTCTTGATATTCTTAAATAGGCTTTTCTTATTGAGAGAAAATATATTATCCACACCCACCAAACTTAATAAGATAGTTTTTTTGGGTTTTAAGGAAGGAATCATAATGTAAATGATGTTTTATGTGAAGCTACTTGTGTAAGAAAATTTAGACACATGAAACAATAGGAACAACTTGCAATACTGGTGTTTGACAAGTAACACAATTAATTTGTAATGAACACAACATCAAAGTATTGAAACGATAATATTGATTTGAAGTATCATTGTTTCAACTTTCAACAAGAGGAACTTACAAAAGTCGCAATCATCTAATTAATTATCTTCTTATTAGTTTTTTTTGTTTTCTTCTCTTTCTTTTTCTTCAATGGCATTAATTGATTTGAAAACAATGTCAATGCCAATGATATGAACTGCCCAATAAGATTCTTAGTTTCAAACTCCTTAAATGCTTATAGTTTTTCACTGTACAAGAAGATTTTTTGTTTGTAATTAACATCCTTTTGAAAAATGTGAAAAACATAGTTTACAACTCTTGTCATGTATTGAAAATACCGTTTAATGTTTAAAATATAATTGATTACTATATATAGCTTGCAATTAATCAGACATGGGTCATTGTGATAAATTGGATATAAAAATTCCATAGGAATCTATTGGTAATCTTGTGTTCAATCCATGGCCGCATCCATAGGTGATCCAAACCTGAGCTTGGTCCTATTTTGAAACAAATGAGTCCCAAGGTCTTAGGAAAGTGAATAAGACTTCGTAGATGGTAACCATACGAACAAAAAGTAAAAATTAATGTGTATTAAAAATAAGAACAACAATGAGTAATGCTTTATTTGATCTAATATCCACCTCTTTAGAGAGGTTTCCTTATTATATTGAATAAGATTTTCTCATTGTGGTATTCCTATCGTAGCAGTTTGAAGTTTTGAGTAGGTGTAGCAGTTGTAAGTTAATATCGAGTTAGCTCTTCCTTCAATCATTGGTGGCAATTCTCTGTAGATGTATAACTCATGTTAATATGTGCATTTGAAATTATAGGTCCTAGTTTAGAATGCATTGTTGGTCGTAATCTCTGATGATCTATTTTGAATTTCTTGTCAAAGCATTTTGTAATAGTTTCCTTGCTTGTTTATACTTGGTTTGTGAAGGTAGTAGTTATATTTTGGAAGATCTATTTTTTGGCATTGATATGTTTTGTATCATGTTGTAACCTTCTTGAGGGCAGGTATAAACATTAATGTGGATGTTCTAGTATCACAAATATGAAGTGCTACTTTTATTGTTGTGATTGTGTAGTAGTAACTTTTTGATTTCCTACTTTGGCTGAATCTACAGAAGCATGGACCCATTGAAGCCCATAAATTACCGCATGAGAATCCCTATTCGGAAAGGTGAAGAACCTATTGACAGCTATATAACCAAACATGAAGCCATGGAGTGGTTTCAAAATACATAGTGCAAGACTGTTCAAGACACGATCATTGAAGTGATAGGGCCATGCATTATAAATGGAGAGCTGAGATGCATATATCCATCACAGGCTATATCTATTTTTATATCACAACACATGGACTTGTTTTAGTCTAGTCATGATATAAGACAAATTTTAGAGAATTATGTTCACAAATAATTCCCTCTAACAAATACCTTAGATGAAGCCATCAAATCAAACGACATTTATAGCGGTGAGGCATATGTAGAAGGAATTGTACCTAAGTCAAAGCTAAAGAAAGAGGAAGACATGAGAGGTATATTAGGAGTAGTTATGGAGACTATCAAGTGCTAGATTATGGTTAGGATAGAATGGACATTTTGAAGTGGATATGTGGGAAGAGAGTGGCACGATGCATGCATGATGACTTAGAGAGGATTTTAGATGCAATTTCAGCATTGTTATATCATTTGACCAATCACCAGCACTCAATTATAGAATGCACATTTAACCAGCTGAGGAAGAATAGTCTAAATAGGGGTAGAAATTAGGATGGTCAATGATGAATTTTTGCATTAGATGTTAATGAGAATTATTGATAATATTTGTACCAATACGCTTGGGCGTAGTGTCTATTTTCTAGAATTTTATGACAGTTGTTGTCTATGTATAGGCATAATATTATATGAATTATTTGTTTGCTTCTATAGACTGAGGGGTCTTTACATAAATATTTTTAAGGAATTGAATCTTTAGAAGGCGCTATACCATTGGCATTGAAAAATTATTATATTATTTTACGAGGAATTGAGATGTTGTCATTGAAAATGGTATTGGAATTGCAATGTCCCTAGTTAGGGGAAATTTATAATCTTTTCCCTAAAACACTGGTTTCATAAGAGCATTACATAATAAATATAAATTTACCTGGAGAGATGGAAATAGTTATGATATAGTGCTTAATAACTCCAATAAATATTGTCAAAGAGAAATCAAATCTTCATTGTCCAAAATAGCATAAGTGGTTTGATGATTATATTTGGTGATCATGCAAGTTATCTTTAATTGGTATTTAACTTGTTTCTAGCTACTAATGGATAAGAATGATGTTGCATTGTATATATTTTGATTGGGGACACTAATGAGTATGCTTCGTTATTAATATAAACATGATGCATTGAACCTCAACCCATAGAAACCTACGTCAATGAACACTCCAAATTTACAAACAAAACATAAAAAAAGAAGCAATTTAGATAAGAACCCCAAAACACTCGTAAGATAATTAAACCATAAATCTGAATTTACATACAAAGATGGAATTTTTTATATATTCAACTTGAATATTTAAAGAAAAACATAAAAAAATCATCAAATCTTCATTGAATGCTATGTGATATGTGGTATGACGATTGTAGGTAGTGTGGATTGATATTACTGTTTATAGGGATTCCCCTCTATTGTAGGTATGAATGGATTAGAATGATGGTTCCTACTATATATTTTGATTGGTGATAGTGTTAAGCATGGTTTATTAATAATACAAACATTTAGTGTATATCAATTTTTTAGTTTTAAGTTGCACTATGATATAACTTAATTGTATTACCTACTATTCCCATGGGTAGAATGATAATAGGTGATGCATGTATTTGCAGGAATTACATGCATTGTTAGTTGTTTACCATCCATTGACATGTATTGCAACCTTGTATGTTATTCCATTACGTTGCAAGTATAGGTATGTCTCTAAGGAAGCATGTAAAAGAGAAGACATTAAAAAATCCAAACATAGTGGGAGCTAAAATGATAGGAAGATTATTGAGGTGTTAGTGGTGAAATGTAACTTTTGCAATTTGCTACAAGTGTCGAGTATTAAAAAATATGACAAAAACAATTGACAATTGAACTATCTGAGGAGATTGTATAATTGCATTGTGCTCGCTTGTAATGTTGAGACAAGTATGCAATGACTTGCGCGGAAAAAAACAAGGCTGCCTTATAAATGGGCCTACATGGTAGGTTAAAGAAATTTTATTCATTTCATTAAGTGGGCTTGTTATGGAATATTTGAGAGAAAAGTTTGAATTCCCTCAAATATTCAACTAGAAGATCACAAAGTATAGTAATTACCAAACACTATATTTTCTGTAGTGGTGATGACGCACATAGAAAATATTATATGTTTTCATCACACAGTTGATAACACCATTTGATTTCTACACCAAGTGAAACATAATATAATGATCCTAGGTCATGAAGAGTTATGTCCTTGTCTGAGTGTTAAAATTTGAGATGGTTGAAAATAATGATGTCTGCATCCCTACTTTGGTCAGACAAAAGTTTTTGTAAAAGGTCTTGTTTACAGGTGTCTCTTATTAAATGTCATTTATTTGGTTGTATCTGAGTAAAATAAATGTATCAAGGAGATGTCTCATTTCTTGTCTAATCTAAGAAATGTCTGAATTCTATAGAAGGAAGCTTTGCACCTATTTCATGGGTTTTTATCCCTTGATCTTTTCAAATATCTTAGGTTATTTGACTGTAAAATTTAGCTTTGTAATATATTAATGAACATTTTGTTGTTACATTTTTTATAGTCAGAAATGTGCGCATGTTATTTGCTTTGTCTTGATCCCTCATTCTTGTTTCATCTTATATGTTGTGTGAAATCTTCTTTTTAGTTGTTGCAATGTGAAAGTCATATTTTCTTGGTACACCTACTAAGGTGTAAAGTAGATTTATATCTTTGAAATAGGAAATTTAGTAGGAGTTGTGCATATTAGGGGTTCTTGTTCATATTATGTGTATTTACAAGAAGTGAGCAACCACATTCCTAACTGCTGGATCCCCTTTCTTAAATTAGTCACATTCTAGTTCTTCACTATCGTTATCAAAGTTTTAGATTCGGTGCACCTAGGTTCAAAGGAAGGAAACCTTGTCTGCAGATTAACCATGACATGTGTGAGTCCCACCATTGGGAGGTTGTCATAATGTTTCACAAATTCACTCTGTTGTCATACCCGAAGCACGGGTGCAAACTTTTGTGAGAATATCTCTTCTTGGACGAATACTGTTCCATAGTTAATAGTACTCCTTGTGGGTTAATGATTGGAGTCAATGAGGCCATCCCTTTGCATGGCATGGATATTGATGCATTTATGATCTACTATCTTAAAATTGGGCATTACATGTTATACAATTGTGCTCTGACAAAACTGATGTGTTAAAGAAAATATGCAAAAGATAAGGCATTCAGTAAAGAAAACATAGATGGAGAAAAAATAGAAAGTATGTCATGTGTGGTTGGACACAAGTAGGATGTGAAATCCTTGGATATACAAAAGTGATTGCAAAAATAATCGTTCATCTAATAATGTTGGGAGTTAAAGGTATAATTTCCTAGACTATGAGATTTGTTGAGCACCATGCTTGATGTTTATGTTAAATAAGAGTGTAATGACATGTAGGGATGAAAACAAGGCCACCCTTATAATCGAGTATTTCTGGTAGGGAAAATGAATGTTAGTAAGATAATATCCTAGCTAATATGGGGGGTGGCCTTGTTATATTGATATGATTTGTTCTCTTCAATAAGAAATGCCACAAAATGTTTATCTTAGAAAATCAATTTTAGTTTATAGATATTCATTTTTTTTGTATTTGTGATCTTGATAACTTGACTCTTATTGTTATTTGCAACCAACCACTATATCCTAAAGGATGTATTTTTTGTGTTCTTATCAGTGTGAAATAAAAAGTATACTTGTCTATATTACTTTGTATGGCACTACTTCCTCACAACTATCACATTCATATCCCTGTACAAGAATGGGAAAAGTTAGAGGAGGGACATATTATACCAATAGTGTTGTCACACTAGTTCAAAACTAACTGTATGTACGCAAAAGCTGCCATCGCAAATGTCATTGGGAAAAATATTCTTTATTTCCAGCCTCATCTCATATTTTCATCTGAGTTGATATCTATATTTTTGTCAAACTACATTGATCTCCTTTAGAGCATTGGGTCATTTTGACAAATAGCTTTGGCATTTGTGAAGGAAGTTTATATTCCAGGGAATACATTGGATGACACTATAAGGGGTTACAACTTGTATGAGGGTAAAGCCCCTATAGGAGGAATAGTTCCAAGAGAGATGGTTAAGGGTGATCCAAGTGTCATACATGTTCTTTAGGCTTGCATGCAATCTGCAATATTCTTGGATGATGAAATTGCTCGGATTGGGGTCAAGAGGCATGGTCAAGGGTTGAATGATGGGATGATCAAGGAATTGAACAAGAGTTATAGATCTATTTTATTCCCACTTAAACATAGACACCATGACATTATGTTGGTCCTTGAACTATGTGTTTCAAATGAGGATCAAAGTTTGGAAGGAATAGAGGAAGTTGGAGAGAATGGCGATGGAAATGTTGAGCAACAACTTGCAGATCGCAAAGAATGATAATGGCCTGGTGAAATGCCAAAAATATTGTTGTGATATTATCTTTATATTTTGGGGTCAATGTGAAGGTGTATGTAGAGGGATAATGTTGTAACCTCCAATGTTTTTGGCATGTTGTTGTGCTCAAAATTATAATGTGACAGATATATAAATTGGTGTGTGCGAGGTCCTTCGTTCATAATTTTTTGGGCTCATGCGCAGAGGTTTTAGCGAATCAATGCTAGCTGTCAATTAGCTTGAATAAGGTTGAAATATATACATTAATTGTAATTTAAAGGGAATCAATTGAAAGAAAAGAAGAGACATGGCAATAGAGTATAAATTTATTTTTGACATTTTTCTTGAAACATGGGTAATTAATTATATTTATGTCATATTGTTGTTTGCAATATTTAATGGGTATAGAGTGCTCCCCAGCTACTGAAAGGTATAGTCAGTTTGATAGTTGAGATGTTCAAAAAATTGTTATTTATACTGTTGACATATTATGTGTTATTGCTTAACAATATTTTGCATGTGTTTGGATGTTAATTAGCATGGTGGAGGTCACATTGAAAACCCACTATGAATTTTGTTTCCAGGGAAACTATCTGTTGCTGTAATGAAAGCCAGAGCTATTGTTTATTTGAAAATTACACCTAAATAGCTAGTTTAATGTCATATCAACGTAGAACAACCAATATATCTAAAAATAGAAAGGATGTTATTAGTACCTTGTTACCTCTATCTCCCCAAGTTATCCAGAATTTATTGGAATGCGTAGCTCAACACTTTCTTTAGTTGGCATCCCACATTGTAGCATGTTGCTGGATGATATCCCTATTGCTCCCGGTGATGTTATAAGCTCATAGATTCTTATTAGAGTGTTCTATTTTTTCCCATGCAAGGGTTTATTTAGCTTGGTTGATTGTCTATGCATATCATTGTGTTGGGTTAGGATAGATAGGTTCATTCACATGGCATATATCCCTTTCGGTGGCACACCTCTGTACCCCTTAATCACAAATTTTTATTGTAAGATCCTTCATTTTCAAATTTCCTGAGAGAGAAGTAAAATTGGGTAGGACCAACCATAATTTAAAGTTTGTGAAGCCATTTAATTAGATCACTCATCCTAGTGATTCCTTATATTCATGAAAGATAATGCAAAATATTAAATATAAATAGTGTATATTTTTTGATATATAATATTACATCGATTGGTAAAGTAATGTGCGATACATTGAAAGATATTCTTTAACAAACTGCATATGTTGACAACATATTGATTTTGCATACACCTAAATCTAATTACACAATTAAGTAATCTTATTTAGTTCTCTCCTAGGGCACTAATTAATTAAATATTAATTATTTAATTGATTTATGTCATCCTCTAGTTAATTAATTTAATTAGTTAACTTTAGTCCAATTAATTATCTAATTGACAACCCATAGTCTGATAATTAATTAAAACCCCTTCCTTTATTAATTTAAATAAATATGCTCATCTATTTAAATTAATTCACAAACCCCCTTTTCCTCCTATTTTGGTTTTAAATAAAACATCTAATCCAATTTGAGCACATGGCTCCTAACTTTAACCCCTAAGCTAACCAATCCAAACTACCTAACCTTGAGATCCTACTCAACCCAACCCAATCACACATACTAATCATCCTTAATTAACTAATGAACCATGATTAGCTGATCCAATCCTCCACTCATTCTCTGTCCTCCCATCACATCCTCCTAATTCTCCCACTTGCCTCCTAATCTAAGCTTAATTATTCCCTAAACATTTGCACAATCATAATTCATAGATTAAGAAACCCTAACCCAACCTAAGTCAACCCTCATGTCACATCCTCACATCCCCCAACTCTCTCACCTCATGTCTGTAATACCCCAAAAATGGGCTATAAGTTCATTAATCTCCTACATCTTCAATTCGAACAAAATCGACATCAAAGTCCTAACCTAAGGCACATCTAAACATCATCGAATCATAATTGATTATCTTAAATTTTGCATCAGGGAATATTCCTAGTAATATTCCTAATTATCTTAATTATCTTTAATTTAATGATTATTTGGCGATAAATCACATTTATCCTAAAAATTTGATTAATTGAATATTTTCATATTTAATTAATTAGATTTAATATTTGCCACTTAATTATGTAATTAAATTTAATTCTATCTATTATTAATTGTATTATTTAATTTTGACAATAAATCAAAATTCCTATCTTTAATTGATTAAATTCTTATTTAATTAATTAAAGCATGTTGTCATTATTTAATAATATAATTTTTAATAAAAGTTTGAATAAATAGTTAATTAACCCATAAATTAATTATTTATTTTCAAAAATCAGTTGAGTTGAGGATAAATCACTTTATTTATTTATTTAATTCTTAATTATTATGCATATTCAAAAGAAACAGTTAAACTCCAAATCAGAAAATCAATGCAAGTTATTGACTTTTTGGAACTCAACATCCTTTTGGAGTTCAAAAAGCTGATCTAAACTCTAATTTGAGTTAAAAAGCTATTTTTGCATGTTTTTGCATGATTTTGAGAATTAACTATCTTTTATGATCAGATAACTCAAAAATCAAGATGAGTTAATTTGAGTGATTTATGGCTTTTATTCATGCACCTCCAAAGCCCTGGATTTCTATAAATTAAGGCTTCAGCTCTTCACAAATCATCTCATATTTTGCACAATCACGCTGGAGAATTAGAGGCTGAGGAATCAACTTGCGAATTCAAAGCTTTGTGAGATCAATTTCAATTGCATAGTTTTTATATCTTAGCATAGAATTTCATAGTTTTCATATCATTGTTAGAATCTTCATTGTTAGATCATTTAGCATTCATTTCATATCAAGTTTTTCATATTAGCATAGATTCATATCAAGTTTTCATTCTTATTGCATAGAAAATATCAAAAATATAGATTAATTGCATTCAATTTCATATCCATCTTTTGCATTCAAATCCTTCATTTAGGTGTCGTCTAGGTCACTGATCTCGATTACAATCTGAGAACATTAATCTCGCACCTATTAGAAGGCAGTAAATCGCTTGGTTAGATAGCTTTCAATTTTGCACGATTTTGATTATAGCTAACCTCTAATGTTTTACTGAGTGTTGTGTTTACAGATCAGGTATAATTTTCACACACACAATGTCAACCTTAAATGATCTTACACATCCTTCACACACTTTATCGCCCTCTTAAACATTTGTCCCCTCTCACATCTCCCAAAATGGTCACATTCCCCCATACCTTCCAACCTCTCCCATTGTGATACTTGTCACCATGAGAGGCATTTGAGAAAGCACAATCCATGTGTTCTCTCTCAAATGCATCTTGACCCTTCCTCAGGTTTGCATCTTGATAGTTCATTCACCTCTCCTCTTGCCTATAAATTGAACCATCTTCATTTTCATCCACCATCAAAGTAAAGTTATAATGCCATTTTGAGAGCCAAAAATACTAAATCCTATACTTATAATGCCAAAATATCTCCACACATTTTGAAGCTTGAGAAATATCTTTGAGCACACAATCCACTACTTGGACAAATCTTCTACACATTTGGAGGCTTCTTAGAGTGTGAGGTTTGCTTGCTCCTTTCATTTTTTAGCTCTATTTTGTAGTGTCTAATCTTAGATATTTTAATGATTTGTTTGTTGAATGCTTAATGTAACTTTGTATTCCTAACCCTCATTTCATTGCATATATTTTGGCATGCCCTGTGGGACCCACTTCTAGGGTCATTCCTTCATCTATTGCATCATTTTTTACGTTGCAAAACTAACCAAAATTAACATTTTTTGTTGTTTAAGTGTCTTTGCAAGGTTTTTCAATTTTTTGCAGGTTTGGAGAAGGAAAGAGAATCTATGCCACCATTCTAGCATTTAGTTTTTACACAAAAAAAAACATAGACCTACGGGATTGCTAGTACGATCGACAGGATCACATTCCCATGAAAACTTCTATTCTCTGTCTTTTTCTTTTTCTCTCAGTTCACTAGTCTTTTTTTAACAGTCTGCGGTATCATAAATCTGCAATGTAGGAACACACTTTGACCATGCAGGATCACAAGATAATATTGTAAGCCGTAAGGCATTAAAACCTATCTAAAACTTCAAAATCTATACCCACATATCCACCAACAGACTTGCAAGATCACCCGTTGACCCTACGAGATCTCAACCGCAGGTATCACATTTAATTTTTTGCTAGTCAAGTTTCTATTTTACTTTTCAGATTAACAGACCTACGAGATCACTTGTACGACCCATGAGATTGCTAGTTTTTAGGTTGCGGGATTGCAAGTGTAATACCCACCCGTAGGTTGTTTTTAGGTTGCTTCATGTTCTAGGTGATTGACCGAATTCTTTTAGGTCACTTTTCATGTGATCGATTATTGTTTCATTAATGATGATTATGGATTATTATCATATGTTTATTAGGTGTATGCATAGATTGGATGATGATGTTTCATGATGATAGATTATATGTTTTATATTGATTACGATGTACTTAACCCATACTTGCATGTGTATGGTGATTATGTGTCTGTATCTATTTGACGTGTTTGTGTGGTAGAGGATGGAGGCATAGTTACTCGCATAGTTGAGATTTACACATCTGACCGTACCCTATCATTGTCTGTTATATATTGTATGTACATGCTTCATCTTTTGATGACAGGTTTACAGGTACAGGGCATCATCTTCCCTGAATTGGCAGGAGTGAGCGTGCCCAAAAATATTCATCTCAATGGTAAAGAGGGGAGATAATACACAGACCCAAAACCCTAACCTAAGCTTAATTATCCTAGGATTGGACAAGTGTCAGTTTGACTACCCTACCCGAATTCACCTGGTTGGCATGAATTCGTGGATCCCGTTCTTGAGTTTGTGCATGGTTTCAGTTTGCTTGATTTATTGTGCTTGATTTTACTATGCTTGATTAAGTGGATTTATGATTATTCAGGTGATTTTATATGATTATCGATGTTAGGATTATAGTTGAATTTAATGATTTAATTATGTTCCTATGTTTAATTTGGAAAATTATCTAAAGTCAATTATTTAATTAATTGGAAATAATTGATTATGAAATTGAAATTAGGATTAATTATGCTTGAGTGTATTATTAAATAATTGAATATTTAATTACATGCTTTAGGATGTATTAAATATTTAATTTATTTAATTTGGGTATTAATTATTAACATGTGCTTAATTAGAAAATGTTTTGAATTATGCTTGCATATTTTATTAAATGATTAAATAATTAATTGCATGAATTTGTGATGCATTAAGTATTTAATTTATTTAATAAATGAATTTAAATTATAACATGTGCAAAATTGAAAAGGTGTTTGTTTTCAAAAAGATAACTAGTTTTCAAAAGTCTAAGTTGAGTTGTGCTTTTAAAAGATATTTTTAATTAATTAATTGTATTTACTTTCAATTTTGGAATTGGAGTTGGATTAGGAGTTATCTTATGAGTCATTTTCTAATTTGGAGTTGAGCTGTGAGTTAGCTTTTGAGTTGTCTTTTGGGATTGCATGAATTTGGGAATTGAATTCCTATTAGAAGATTTTTGCTTTCATTTTTGGGAGAGATAGGTTTTGGAGAAGATTTTTGGGGGGAGCTTGTGTGCTTGGTATTTTGAAGATTTGTGGATTGTTGTGGCTACATGTTGAATTGAATTTCTTTGTGCATCTGGATCGGGCACCTGTTTGCAACATAGTTTTCAGATCTGCAGGTTGTGTTTATTTTTGGAGAGAATTATGTTCTCAAATCTGCAAGGGTTTCCATTTTTATTCTGTATCTGGCATTGGATCTGAGGTAGGCTTTGGATTTATTTGTCAGATCTATTTCTACATCTATTTATCTTTCTGTATTTTAATAGTTTTCTATGTTTTCTATTTGGTAGATTTTTGTTTATTTTATATCTGGGTATTCAGAAACCTTAGTATAGTTGTTTTATGTATTTTATTACTACTTGGCATCGTACCGTTACTCTGGCAAAATTTCATTAAATACTTGTTTATGGATTTCCTACAAATTGAAATATTAATTCTAGGCAATAGTATAACTATAGGGAATGATGAAATAAATTCCTATTGAAAGAAAATCCAATTTGATTCAAAAAACCCAATTTGGGTGGAAATATTCATTCTGAGATTAAAATAATCCATTTCTATTCTTTTCACTTTGGAAATTAATATTGCTCTGATAATCTATTAGGACAAAATATATGTGTTATTGGTATAAAACATGAATTTATTCCTTTTGACAATGACATGTTCTTTGATTTTTTTACTGTCACTTGTAAAGTACTATTTTTCTATAGTTTTAAATAAATAAAAATTTATTTATTATATATATATATATATATATATATAACATGCTTTGGGCTGTGCAAGAAAAGTTTTTTAAAAAAAAATAAAAATATATATATATATAATAAATAAAAATTACATAACAAAATTATTGTTTTCTTTTTGGAGCCCTGCATTGGGCCGCGTGTAGTCCCTAAAGGGCCTGTCGCACGGGCCCCAAGGGGTACCGTGTGTAGTCCCCAAGGGGGCTGACACGACAACCCTGGGTACTACCGTGCACAATCCTGTAGGGGCTTCGGCGGCAGTACTTGAAAGGGGTACCGTTGATAGCTTGGGGAGGGAGTCGTGGGCCCCCCAACATAAACCAATGCTTTTTAATTTAATTTTTTTTTAGTTTTGATATATTGTTTTATTAATAGTTTTTAATTAACAATTTAATTAGTATTTTTTAAAATTGTTATTAAGTTTAGTTAATTTAGAATTTAATATATATGATTTTGTTTATAAGTTTTATATTAATTAATATAAATTTTGTTTTAGATTTATTTGTTTTTGGATATTAAGTTAGTTTATTAATTTAATTAATTTCTTGTTTTGGAAATTAGTTAATTTAATTAATAAATTTAATTAATTTCTTTTGATGGTAAGTTATTTAATATTTAATTAAATTTAGTATGATTAAATTAACCATAATTTATTTTGGATGTTGATTTAGTCTAGTCAATTTTAATTGATTGAAATGATTAAATTTCATGTTGTTTTAGATAGAGTTGAATAAACTATAGCATGTTGTTATACAATTTATACAATATGTATTCATAGTTAATTTGGATGTAGAACCAAATCTAGTTGAATAGGTTGACTTATATTCTTATTGACTACATGAATTTTTCACAAGTGTATAGTTTTGTACTGAAATTGGGTCTTTTATTTTGTCAAAGACATAGGGCAATACTAAGGAATAATCTCTAAATTATGGTATTAATGCATTGATTATGTTCTGATTATCCTAGTGGGATTCTTTGTTTATGTACTTGAAATCAATTATGTTCAAAATAGGATTTGGTATTCTTGTGAATCTAAGTGTTCTATGATGCAATGTGTCTTCTTCGTGCCTGAACTGTATTCTTGTGCATTATGTGATGTCGGGTATTAGAATGACCTAGGGGAAACAGAGGCAGGGATCTTTGTCAATTGGATTTGTTTTCAGTAACATGTTTGATGTGTGTGCTTATTTTGATTATCACCTATGCTTTGATCTTATGGGCTCTTGTTGGATATTATCTGTTTATGGTATCTTCGTAATCATTTCAATTTCTATGTGTGAAACTGCATCTAGGATTACCTGGTAGTATACCTGTTGGTTTTTTATGTGATTATGAGCCTAGGGGAGATTGATTAAGTGCATCTTAGGGGAGTGGCTTACAATAGGGGCCGGAACCCAAAGTGGTCAGTACCTAGGTAACCTATTGTAGGTTATGTAAGTAAGTGATAACATAGTAATTAAAATGTGTAGAGATCATTAAAAAGATAGTATAGAGTATGGTTATGATTAGAATTCCTCATTTTTGAGAGAGAGTATTCTAATCCCACATGGATCGTATTGAGGGTCTGGGGCCCAGAGTGGCCAGTCCAGGGTAACTCAATGCTTGAGGGTCTGGGGTCTAGAGTGACTAGTCCAGGGTAACTCAAGTAGTTAGACATGTGATGACACTCCCGTAGCATGTAGCCTAAGTCATCTCCTGAGTTTTCTATTTATGCCTCTGGATTAGTGTGTTCCACCTTTCACTTTGTTTTTGTACACCTTGAGTAGAGAGCTTTCAGAATTCCTTGCTTAGTGGTTTTATCCTTGTTTGGTTTTGGTCATCCGATTGGGGTTTATGGTTATCTCCTCAGCACGGTGGGGTAGACCTTTGTGGTTCTACATGGATGGGTGGTAGTGATTCTTTACCATTTGAGATTCGACATCCTAGTGCCGGTACTGTTGGTACTTCTGTAGTTGGATGCCTTTATGGTTCTTCATTGATTCTTCATTGTTGGTTCCTTATCTTATCTTCATTTATGTAGTCCTATATTAGAGTATCACATGTGATATCTAATATGGACATTGTACTTTTATGTTAGATTTATTATTACATACCCTGCGACATGTGCAGTGGATGTCAGTGTATTAGTTATCATGGATGTCCATGAGGATTGTATTTATTGTTGTAAGTTGTAATTGTATCATTTATGATATGGAATCTTTTGTTATCTTTCTTTAGTTGTATTTTTTATTCTTAAGTAATTCTACGTCATGGGACCCTCGAGTTTTGTAATCTGTGTTGGATGTTGTTTCAATGTGAGTAAATGGTAATTGCTTCTGCACTGTTGTGTATCTTGTATGATAACTTAAAAAAAAAAAGTTCACCAAACTTAGTAGCAAGTTATAGGTTAGTCTCTCCTGGGTTCCCTGGCGGGGCATTACAGCAAGAACAGATGGTAGGATTGTGAATTAATTTTTTTTAAAACTTCATAATCCATAGAAATCCTCAATGTAGGTACAATGTTTTTAACTTTAATGTTAAACAACATAGGTAAAATTAATTCAAGTGCAAAAATACACAACATAAATACACAATATTTTCACCAAGATGGTCGAAAATACACATAACAACTTAGAGAAGATGACTACTTCTTCAATCCTTTGAAAATAAGGTAACTGGGACCCACAATATAGAAAACACATGATGTTTTCGATCGCACACTTGTGCACTTAACTTTGTGGATATCTTAGATTTAATCACGCAAACAGAATGAAATTTTGACCGTTGATCTTTGATGGTGAAAACACACAACATTTTCCATCCCATGCACCTACATACTTAACATTTTGTGCTCCTTAGATTTAATTGTGCAAGTGTGATAAAATATGATCCGTTGAAATCCCATAGGCTGAAAGCACACAACTTTTTCTCATTGAGGAAACAAGAATAATGTTACCTCATAGAAGCTATCAACATAACAATGGTTATCAGGCTGGTCCTAAAATCTCCCAACAATTAGTCAAGTTACTCTAATGAAAAAAAGACAACATTTTTGCATCGATGAAATAAGAATAATGTCACCTTAATGGATGTTATCAATATAAAATTGCCCATCAGAATGGGCCTAAAATCTCCCATCATTCAACCAAGTTACACCAATGGAAAAAACACATAATGTTTTTGATCCACCTATCAAACAACGCAGGTGAAAATAATGCAAGTACAAAAACACACAACATTTTCACCAAGATGGTAAAAAACACAAATAACAGCTCAGAGAAGATGATCATTTCTTAAATCCTTTGAAAATAAGGTAATTAGGACCCACAATATAGAATATACATGATATTTTCGATTGCATACTTGTGCACTTAACTTTTTGGACATCTTAGATTTAATCACGCAAGCACAATGAAATTTGGACCTTTAATCATTGATGGAAAAAACACACAACATTTTACATCTTGTGCACCTGTGTACTTAAAATTTTGTACTCCTTAAAGATTTAATTGTGCAGGTGCGATAAAATATGAGCTATTGAAATCCCACCGGCTGAAACCACACAATCTTTTTGCATCGGGGAAACACATATAATGTTACCCTAATGGAAGATATCAATGTAATGTATGAGATGATGAGATATGGTAGTTGATGGTATAAATGGTCTTAGGCATGCACATTTTGTCAAGAGTTTAGGCTGCAAAAAAACAAACATCTAGATCATGCTAGGAAATAGGTAACTTATGCAAAATTTTGAAGCCTAAACAAGGAACGTGTGCTATTTGACAAAATGGAATGGAAGACATGTATGCAAAATTTAGAAGAATAGACAATGCACATCAAATTTTTGACAAAATGCCTACAAGAATGGTTTCAGAGAATATCGTGATTACAGGATATGCAAATGTTGAAGCATTGATAAGGCATGTGCAGTGTTTGAAAGAATGATGCTAAGAAAAATATTCACATAGAAACCCTTATTGCATGAAATTGAAAAAATGGATCTAGTACATTCATAAGACATTAAATTTTTCAACATTAAAGGGCTAAATTCTATGAGAAATCAATGCATGCACAGGGAGTTGTTATGTTGAGTGATATTAAATAAAAGGAACGGTTATATTGAGTACCTTCAAATTGGGCACACCAACCATTTGGGGTTTAAACCACTTCCTTTCATTAAAATAATTAAACAAAAGCAACTCATTATTATCTTCCTTCATCGGTTTGGCATTTGGATAATCATTTCTTTTTTTTAGGGCTAGGAGATTTTTTGATCTGGGTGCTATAAGATTCAATGAGTTTGATTACTTGGCCAATACTGATTTGTGCAGGCATTTGTAGAAGACTTCAACTAGAAACATCGCAGGTATGTTGAAAATAATGGTGTGCTTTCCTCCCTAGAAATGGATAAGGTTTTTGTATTGGTGCTTAGGTTTGGTTGTGTTGTTTGAAGAAATAGGGTTTTTTCCTCCAAGAGGAAAATGATTTACATAGTCATTTTTCATTAGATTTTTATTTGGACCATCCCTGGTATCTTTAAAATATCATTGTGTTTTCAGCCCTGGATTTGGGCAGGGTATGTATGCATGCACTTATGTGTGGTTCTGTTATGTGAATAAATAGGTTTTTGGACCCAAACAAGATTATGTAGCGGATAAGTGGAACCCTTATCTTCGTACCAAAGAGGTAATTCAAAAACCCTTACTTGTAGATTTTGACTTGCACCATTGCAGGTGTAGACTATGATTTTGAACCTGTTACCTGTCTTGAAAGGCTGAAACATTTAAACATTAGACTAATCTAACATGTTCATGAACTAAAAACAGCATAAGACATGAAAACAAAACCAAAGCCACCTCAAGATTGTTGCTAAAAACAAGTGCTATAGAGCAAATGTTTGATTTGCTTCAATTAGAGGGATGTGGGTGTGCTCTCAAATGCATGGAGAGGGATTTATGGTGATGCATAAATGATGAGAAAAGCTTGAAATATGAACTAAGATTAATCCATTAAGCTATTCTAAGATGTGTTAGAAAACATGAAAAACATGAAGAAATCTAACAATTAAGATGTATGCTAAGATGATCTAGCTAAAAATGCTCATGATAACAATGCATAAATGATAAAAACTAAGCTAATTATTTGCTTTTGGAAGGAGGAGTATTTATAGGATTTCCTAAGGGCTTGGGTTAGGAGGATAGGTTAGAGTTTGGGGTAAGGTTAGGGGTTGAGTCAAGGGGATAAGGATGAAGACTTTCTATAAGAGTCTAGGCTTTCTAAGGATAAATATGGAATTTAGGAGATAAATAAAGATTTATTTATCTCAAAAGCTTTAATGAGTTTGAGGCTCATTAGGGGAAGGGTTATCTCCTTGTGACAAGTGTCATAAGGGGATTGGGTTGAAAGATGGGAGGAATGTGCACAATTTGAGAAATGTGCCTAAGGTCAAAGGGTGTAAGAAAGAGGTGAGGGGCTTCTTAAATGCACCATAAATGCATGTAAGAGGGATAAGGAGGCCTTAAATGCCTTCAATGCATGTAAGAGAAGCCTCTAGAAGTTTGTTGACTTTGGGTCAAGCTTAGGAGTTGGCTAACCTTGTTTAGGAAATGTGACAAGGTTAGGGGGAGGATTAGGATTAGGATTAGGGGATTTTAGGATTAGGATGGGTGAAGAGGTTGGGTTGAGAAGTTTCTAGAAGAGTCTAGAGTTTTCTTAGGTTTTATGGAATAAATGTTTATTCATTCCAAAGGCTTTTGGTTTTGGGAATATTTATTAAAATATATTTAATAAATATGAAAATTAAATATTTAATCTTAATTAAATATTTTGAGTTGAGATTAGGGTTAGAAAAGATGGGATTAGCCTTTTAATCGAAATTAAGGAGGGATTAGAAGATTTTGGAAGAGGTTAGTGGTCTTAAGGAAATTGGCCAAGTTTTGGGCAAAAAATAAATAAATTATTTATTTTGAGATTTTTGGTCAATTTATTAATTAAAATAATTAATAAATAAGGAGATAATGTTTAAATAAGATTTAAACATTTTTGGGAGGGATTCCTTAATTAAATATTTTTAATTAAGATAAAGGGATTTAATGACATAAAAATAAATAAATAAATTAAATAAATAATTAATTAATAAATGATGATGTCATCGGGGATTTTTCAAAAAATAAAAATACTTTATTTTCTAAAGGATTTTTAGGTGTCTACATTTTGCCCCTCTTTGATGTGATGCCGCAAGTGGCATGGCTTCAAAGACAAGAAAATAAGATGCCCAAGGCTAGAATTTAGAGGAATAAGGGATTGTGCCCCCTCGAGAAAATAACACAAGGAGTAAACGTTGTAGAATTTTCTCGAAAGGAAACAGAGAAGGACCGACTGAGGAAGTAGGGGAGATAAATTACCAAGCTTCCAAGAGCAAAGATGGGTGAATGCAAGATGAGATGGAATGCAAAATGCAGGATGCAGCTATATGAGGATGCAAGATTAATCTATATGATGCAAGATGCAGGGGATTTGGGGAAGCTCCATGCTTTAGATCTTTGAGAGAGCACAACCTAGTTTAATATAGCAATGCTAGAGACCTGCCAAGGATACTGGGATCACGAGGCCTTGTCACCAGTGTTGCATAGGACTGATGCTAAAAAGACACGCACGGTTGCCCCAGCATCACGCATGAACCCAAGAGGAAGCATGGTGGAAACGATGCTGAAGAAACCACAAACACACAACTGACTCACAGGCAGAAGTAAAAGATCAAAAGACCTTGCCCCAGATTATCCTCATTCGCAGCACACCATGATATAAAGGATCGTGGTGACTTTGAGTAGAGAACAACGAGAAGCTGTAAAAGATTAACTAGACCCAAAGGACAAAATCCAAGGCCAAAATGATAACTCCAAAAGATAACCTTTGCCAAGGAGAGAGATTTGATTTGATTGATGGCGGGAAGATTGGTCTAAATGTGTGGAAGGATACATCGACACGGACCTGGTGTGCTTGGTGGAAGATTAAGTCAGACAAGGAGGATACAACTGAGGGGACCCGTGATTAGGCTTAGGTCAGACAAAATAGAAGCATACATCAGTGCGGACCCGATGCTGATGGGGAGAATGCTGTGATGTTGATTGGCAAATGATGAAGTTCAAAGATGGTCATGATGATCAAGGATAGTCGACAATTGATGTTGCTAAAGTGCGAGGTTGGATAGGACAAGATTTCTGATCAAATGTTGTTGCAGGACTAACAAGGATATGTACAACAAGACAATGACAAGGGATGCCGGACACAAAGGATGGGACCTAAAGACACATATGTACAAATGAGTTTAGGTGGAGACACGACTGATGCTATGGTACAAGACTTAGGATTAGGATGTGCAAAGAACCTAGGGATGAAGCTGAAGCTCCAAAGATATGCAGGATGATGCCCTAGATGGGCTGGAAAGTCAAGACAGACTGACAGAAGATGTGTCTTGAAATGACATAGATTTGGGAAGGACATATCCCAACGATGATGATTGGATTGAGATCAAGGCTTGCTACAAGACTAAGGATTTGGATTGGATGGATTGGCTTGAGCTTGGATGTTGGATAGCTAGAGGATGTGGAGAGGATTGGAAGATTGCTAGAAGACTGCTAGGAATGTTTGGATAGGGATGAATGGCATTGGATTGCAATGAGGTTAGCCTATAGCTAGATACCAAAGACAAGGGAAGATACTAGGTGATGGAAAGATGGAGGAAATGCTTAGGATGAGGATGATGGAACTGCTAGGAGATTTGGATGGAGGAAGATTTGGATTTGGATGGAAGAACGCTTGAGGATTGGATAGAGGAAGATTTGGGGAGATTGGATGGCAGATTTGCTTGAGGTTTGGAAGATGGAATGCTGGAGGAACCACTGAGGGATATGGATGGAGGAATGCTTGGGGAGATTAGATGGTGGATTTTCTTAGGAGACTTGGATGGAGGAAGATTTGGATTTGGATGGAGGAACTGCTTAGGAGACATGGATGATAGATTTGCTTGAGGATTGGATAGAGGAATGCTTGGGATTTGGATGGAGGAATTGCTAAAAGATTTGGGAGATGGGATATTTTGGATGAAAGATAGTCTCCAAGGAATATGTTACCAAGGAATAAGATGCCCCCTACTTAGGATAGTTCATGTATTTTCAGAGGCACGGGGTATGCTTGGATGGAAGATATGCTAACAAGAGGATAAGGAAGGTATATGGAAGCTAGGATGAATGGATTGGATAGAGGATATGTAGCCGAAAGGTGTGATGGATGCCAAGAAGGTGCCCAAAAGCATGTATACCTGATAGTCTTTGTTTTTTTTCATCAAGATCCAAAGGAGGATGAAGGAGGTGAGAGACAAATGGGATGGAGGAAATGTTGGATAAGATGGTGATAGAAGGGAATGGCCCCCAACTACAGAAAGGAATTGGGGGGACCTACGCATGACGCCTGTTTGCCAGGTTTTCACCATGGTACTTGTCCAAGGTGCTTGAATTGCCAAGTTTTCACCATAGGATGAATGTTTTTCTCTTTTCTTTTCTTTTTTGATATTTTTCTCTTGATTTTTTCCAATTTTTATGGATTTTCTGATTTTTTGCTGATTAGATGCTGACCTTCTGATATTTTTGATATGTTGCTATCTTTCTTCACTGATCTTTTGACTTGTTGTTGATGTTTTCTGATTTTGCTGACCTACTGATTTCTCTGATTTGTTACTGACTTTCTTCACTGATCTTTTTGATGTGCTTGGATGTTGGTACAACTTTGTTAGGATGGAGGAATTTATGCAAAAGCACAGATTGGATGGGGTAGATGGGATATATGGTGGTAGAAATTGTTTGGATGGAAAGATGGAAAGTGATCATGATAGGGAGGTGCTGTCAGGACCAACATTGGCACATGTTGTGAGGAAGGTGGATGAAGCGGATAGGACATGGAAGATAGAGGTGAATGTGATGGAGGATTTACACTAAGAGATTTTGAATCTTTGGGAACCAAAATAGATTTAGGAGATGGAGGAGAAGACTGAATAGCTGGGGGATTAGCAACTTTGGATGCCATTGTAGATGTTTCTTTTAGATGCATTACATCTTTTTGCTTTGGGATCCACATCATTTTTGCTTTAGCTTTGGTGGGCCTTTGTGGCCATTGGTATGCATCAGATTTTGCTTTTGCTTTGTTGGGCCTTTGTAGCCATTGGGATGCTTTGGATTGCTTGATTGGATTTTGCTTTGGTTGACCATGTCGTTTAGGCTGGACATGGCAATCTTTGAATTTTTGTGGATATTTCCCTTTGTGCCTATTTGATATGGCATCCAAATTGCAAGGAGCATTGGAATGAATATGAGGAGCTATGCAGGATGGTGAAAATATGGATGGGGAGATGAATGGCATTTGGTAGATAGGAGATATGGACATGTGCCTTTGTTGATCTTGACTAGGGATGTTTGGATTTTGGATGAAAGACTGAGTAGGATAAGATGGGGGATGATATTTTGGGATGTAAGGTCCCAAAATAGATTTGGTATGTAGAGGATATGTGCTGGAAGATTTTGGGACATAGGGACCCAAAGTGGATTTGGAGGATGAAGGAGGAATGTGATAGGTTGTCTTTGGTTGTAATGATAGAGGAGGAGGAATGGTGGTGTATGCTTTGGAAGATGTGATGGTGAGTTTGAAAGAATGCTTGAATTTAGTTGTAGTTGTACCAACATTTCTGGAGGAAGTGCCTTCTTTTGATGTGTGACCAATGCCACATAACTTTGGATGTTTCTTGTCTTGGATAGGCTCCAGATTTCCTTGTTCATAGATGCCTAGGCCTTTGCCTTGATAATTCCATTTCTTGAGCATTTTATCCAAACAAGGATATTTCTGACTTGGGGAATATGATAAACATCCAATTTTTGGTTCCCTGATGGAAGATATGAAACTAATTTCTTCTGCTTCAAGTGGACTGCCTTTGACAAATGTAAGTGATCCAAGAGGATATAGTGATGGTTGTGGAATAGTTTGGATTGGAAGATCCTCAAGAGGAGAGGATAGGATGGTGGGATTTTGACTAGGATTGGGGGATAGTAATGAATCTTTAGATGGAGAAACTAGGATGATAGGATCTTGGATTGGAGGAATTAGGATTGTAGGATTTTGGATTGGGGGTGATGGAAGCAATAGAACATGTGATGGGGGAAGTGAAGGGATTGGATCTTGATTTTCTTCTACGAGTATTTCAACATGCTTTTGGGAAAGATCTTGACATGATAGGATTTGTGTGGATAGAGTGTTGGGGGATTTATGGATGGACTCTTCAGAGGGGGTGGATGGAAGGCTGGGAGATTCTATAATTGTGATGGCAGGAAGAAGGGTGAACTCATGAGGCTCATCAGATATGCTTTGGATAATGCTAGGAGGAGGTGATGTTAGTAGGGATTGGATGGAGACTTCAGATGGAAGGGAATCAATGATGCTAGGAGATGGAAGAGGATCAATGTACAGAAGATAGATGATAGATGGGAGTGATGGATGGGCCTCTTCAATGATGGCTTCACATGAAGGTTTGAGATGGTTTGGATCTTCAACTTTAGGAGTGGGATTTGTTATTGGCTTCCTTGTGAAACTCCTTGGAGACTTCCGGTTTGGAGGAGGTGAGGGATCAGAATGTGTAGAAGATGGGGAGCTTGGATGGTCCTAAAATGAAGGTGGGGTGGAAGATTTTGAACTTGCTTGAGGGGATGATGGTGCTAAAGAGGTAGAGGTGATGGATCAAGGTATGGGATATGAAGTGGTTTGAAGGATGCACTCTGCTTGTGGGAGGGGATTTTTATAAATGTGGTTTGGAATAGAAGATGGCGGATTGAGATAGGATGGAGGATTGGGGAAAAGGATTGGAAGACTTGGTTTTTGGTTTTGAGAATGATTTGGAAGATGAATGGATGGAGGTTTTAGATAAGGGAAGTAGCGTGAAGTGTTTCGAGGGGATGGTGGTGATTGGGATATGACCATAGCAGGAGATGGAGGTATGAAGGATGCATATGGAGGATGTGTAGGTTTAAGATAGGGATAAGGTGGAGATGGATAAGATAATGGATTTGCCTTGCCAAGGACATGAAAGGGAGTGCTAGTGGATAAGCGTGAAGGCATGATAGGATATTTTGGAGGAATGATTGGATGCTGGGGGATGTTTGGAGAAAACTTGCTAAGATTTTCAAAATATGCATCGTGATCTACAAGGCTTTCATCATCTTTGGGATAGGATGGATTGAGGGGAGAGACATAATAACCAAACTCATCATAATAGTTTTGAGACATGCTGACTTGTGGATGAGTTGGATAGGAATGAAGGATGAAGATGGATTGGAAGACTAAGACTCAGATTGGGATGACTGACAGGATCATACTAGGATTGGATTTGACTCAATTTTGGAAGAAGACTGACTTTAGAGGAAGACAGACAAGGGGATGGGAGATGACCGAGATGACTTTTCTAACCTAGGATAGGAGGAAAGGATGACAAGACTGGATTGAATATGACTGGAAGACCATGATTTGAGATTCTGAAAGCTTTGGACATTTTCTAGATTTTGGGAGGATTTGGACTGACATGGCTATTTTGAGTATCCTGAACCAAGTTGTAGATCAGTTTGATGTTTTTTTCCAATGGCAAAGGATAGATTTTCAACAAAGATTTTGGAAAAGCAATCTCCACAAGGGACAAAGCAACCTTGTGGGATACAAACAAGATAACTGACTCTAATAAAACTTTGAAAGTGTATGTTCCAACAATGTTTTCACGAAGTTTTAACTATCAAGCACTTCAAACAGATCTACCCAAGGAAGGTGAGTATCAAAATCGCTTGCCCACAGCTTGGTACCCCCTAAAAGGGAATACAAATGGTGAGTAATCTTGAGGTGATCCGGTAAACCCCTTGGAATCGGTCCTTGCACAAGGATTTTGATACTTTCAGATGTAGATAGGGCAGCCTCTATTTTATCAAGTTTTTAGTAGTTCCGTGAAGTCTCCATACCCGGTTATGTTGACCGCCTGTGACTCACTTAAGAGCCTAGCCAACAACGCTGGGGGAGGAATATTTACCTTTCCCCAGACATTTGCATTTGGCACAAGACGTCCGTGGATTAGGAGATATAAGTGAGTACTTTTTGCCTTCACTTTATTTATATACCGGCCGGGGGGGATACCGGTTTGAGGTCGTTCTTTGAGGAGAAAGCACTTTTCTCCCTGGACAAGCCTCACTAAAAGTAGAACAAGTGAACTTGTCCGAGTTCAAATGTTCTACGTTGCTTACTTTAACAAGGATTATACAAAAAATGTAAAGCTCCTAGATGCACATCAAGCAAGTTGTTCTTTTTTTTTCAAATTGATTAAGTGATGTTTGAAAAAAAACTTTTGAAATTGAAGACACAAGTGCTTAAGGTTTGATTTGTTCTTTCTCCAAAAGATAAACGATTTGAGCGATTGCAAGTTCTTTCCTTTGAGCATTCAAGATTGAGTGAGCGTGTTGATTTAGAACTTTGAAAGTGCTTTATTTTAACCTTAGATCATTCAAGATTGAGTTTGTTTGAACTAAAATACAACAAGGAAGGAATAGGGATGCTTTTCTTTCCAATTTAGATCATTCAAGATTGTGTTTGATTTTCAAAATGAAAATGACACTTTAGGACCTAAATTCATTCCTTTAGTTTCGTTCAAGATTTTGTTTTGACTTCTTTTTTTTAGATCCCAAGGCAAAGTTCCTAGATTTAGTTTGATGCATGAATTGGAAAAACATTCAAGACTTTGCCACAAAAAGATGTTAGAATTTCTAGGACTGATTTTCGGAACCCATTTTAGATTTTAAGATGCAAATTTGAGATTCTTTTTAAGTATCCAAAGCTTTCAAGTGTTCCTAATTTTTGCATGAATGCATCTAAAACCTTGATGTTGCAAGGATGCAAATGCTTTGATTAATTTTTCTTGTTTGTTAGAACAAATTTTGAAAATTTTAGTCCTTAATGCATTCAACAATGATTTGGGGATTCATTTTAACCACTAAACAAGGTGTGTATGATTTTGCTTCCTTAAACATTTTTTTTGTTTTGTTTTTTTTTATAGAAAAATTTGCCATGATCTTGCAAGAAGAAGAAGAAGAAGTAGATAGAATAGAAGAAGAATATAGACAAGAAGAGGAAGAAGAAGTAGATAGAATAGAAGAAGAATATAGACAAGAAGAGGAAGAAGAATTCGAAGTGCTTTGTCCACCTATAAGCTTGAAAAATTAGAATGTTTGCAAAGAACCCGTGAAGTGGGTCCCACCGGGCGTGCCAGAATGTAGACTATGATTTTGAACCTGTTACCTGTCTTGAAAGGCTGAAACATTCAAACATTAGACTAATCTAACATGTTCATGAACTAAAAACAGCATAAGACATGAAAACAAAACCAAAGCCACCTCAAGATTGTTGCTAAAAACAAGTGCTATAGAGCAAATGTTTGATTTGCTTCAATTAGAGGGATGTGGGTGTGTTCTCAAATGCATGGAAAGGGATTTATGGTGATGCATAAATGATGAGAAAAGCTTGAAATATGAACTAAGATTAATCCATTAAGCTATTCTAAGATGTGTTAGAAAACATGAAAAACATGAAGAAATCTAACAATTAAGATGTATGCTAAGATGATCTAGCTAAAAATGCTCATGATAACAATGCATAAATGATAAAAACTAAGCTAATTATTTGCTCTTGGAAGGAGGAGTATTTATAGGATTTCCTAAGGGCTTGGGTTAGGAGGATAGGTTAGAGTTTGGGGTAAGGTTAGGGGTTGAGTCAAGGGGATAAGGATGAAGACTTTCTAGAAGAGTCTAGGCTTTCTAAGGATAAATATGGAATTTAGGAGATAAATAAAGATTTATTTATCTCAAAAGCTTTAATGAGTTTGAGGCTCATTAGGGGAAGGGTTATCTCCTTGTGACAAGTGTCATAAGGGGATTGGGTTGAAAGATGGGAGGAATGTGCACAATTTGAGAAATGTGCCTAAGGTCAAAGGGTGTAAGAAAGGGGTGAGGGGCTTCTTAAATGCACCATAAATGCATGTAAGAGGGATAAGGAGGCCTTAAATGCCTTCAATGCATGTAAGAGAAGCCTCTAGAAGTTTGTTGACTTTGGGTCAAGCTTAGGAGTTGGCTAACCTTGTTTAGGGAATGTGACAAGGTTAGGAGGAGGATTAGGATTAGGATTAGGGGATTTTAGGATTAGGATGGGTGAAGAGGTTGGGTTGAGAAGTTTCTAGAAGAGTCTAGAGTTTTCTTAGGTTTTATGGAATAAATGTTTATTCATTCCAAAGGCTTTTGGTTTTGGAAATATTTATTAAAATATATTTAATAAATACGAAAATTAAATATTTAATCTTAATTAAATATTTTGAGTTGAGATTAGGGTTAGAAAAGATGGGATTAGCCTTTTAATCAAAATTAAGGAGGGATTAGAAGATTTTGGAAGAGGTTAGTGGTCTTAAGGAAATTGGCCAAGTTTTGGGCAAAAAATAAATAAATTATTTATTTTGAGATTTTTGGTCAATTTATTAATTAAAATAATTAATAAATAAGGAGATAATGTTTAAATAAGATTTAAATATTTTTGGGAGGGATTCCTTAATTAAATATTTTTAATTAAGATAAAATGATTTAATGACATAAAAATTAATTAATTAATTAAATAAATAATTAATTAATAAATGATGATGTCATCAGGGATTTTTCAAAAAATAAAAATACTTTATTTTCTAAAGGATTTTTAGGTGTCTACAGCAGGTATTTTAAAAATAACATTATGTTTTTTGTCTTAGATTCAGGTAGGGTATGTATGCATGCACTTATGTGTGGTTCTATTGTGAATATATATTTTTGAACCTAGACGGGAATTGATAGAGGACAAATGAAACCCTTGTCTTCATACAAAAGAGGTAATTAGAAAACCCTTACTCATGACAAATATAACAGCTTTTGGAGGACAATTTTTGAGTTTCTTGATTGTTGTTGTGTTGTCATAGAACTCTTTGTAATTTCCATTTTTTATGGACTGCGAGTTGGGATGTAGATTTATTTTTATATTGTGGCTTAAAAATCCCTAGATTAGCTCTAGTGTTTTATATTGCGGCTTAAAAAGTTTTTCTTCTCCAATACATATCCTACTTTTATTACACTTCTTTTAGGATTTGAATACTCCATTATACGTTGTTGTCAGCGTCCCTTAATAAGCTTGTGAATTCATACTATATTTGTGTCATTGTATGGAAAATGTTATAATTTATATAGAAAGTTCATCCTTCACATACAACTTCTACTTTCGCACACTGATTTCTCCAATTTTTTCATTCTATTAAAATTTAGCATGTTAACTATAGAAAAAAATTCATTAACCAATAGAATAATTAGTCCATGTGTAAATCCATTTTTTGGTATACAATTAAAAAAAAATTCTTACTCTAAAAAAGCACAAAAGTCTTGTATTGCTCTCTTTTCATTTTTTAAGTCTCTAGACTTTTCCTTAAGATCCAAAATAGCATTAAAGTATCTACCTAGAATGTATTTTTTGCTTCCTTTTGTCTTGATACATGTTATTATTTCATTCTAAGTTACCATCTTTCCTCTGTTGGAATTGGCCCATAAATTTTGAAGAGGCAAAAATCATCTTCCAACTATAGTAATTTTACAAAATTGACGACACACTATTAGTTTTTGTAAATATTATTGACCACTACCTTTGATTCATTCTAGAAAACACAAAAGACACCAAATGAGCCATTGGCCTCACAGAGTTTACTAGTCCAATTTTTACACAAATTTTCAAATTATGCATCTTAATCCAAGTTCAATTTCATCTTTTACATCAAAATAATATCAATTTTAGTTCTACACTTAGCCAAACATCATTTGTGAAGAATGTTCAAGCCCAAACATTCCATATTATAATCTTCATAATTATCCAAGAGAAGCTTCCCATCTCCAATATCTTGTAATATATTTCTTTATGCTAGATACACCTAATTCAAATTTCTTCCCATTTTTGCTTTCATATTTCCCTTCCAGGACCTTTCCCCTTCCTCATGCTACAAATTATATGAGATATAGATTAACTTATTCATCTTGTATAGACTATACCTAAATCATCACAATCAAACATGTTTGCATTTAAATGAACCTCCTCCAATGATTAAGTCCCTACATCATGGTTTTCCCTATTTTCAATATTCTCCTTCATTATTGTTCCTATATTCTTAGCTTCTTTTGGTGTAATATCCTTCCTCAAATCAAAAATATCTTTAGATAGCATTTTGTTTCTAATACCCAAAGAGTAGAATCTAAACCCTAAACCCTAACCCCATGGAATGCCTTTTGTTTGTACCTTTGTATCAATTTTAGTGGAAATAGGAAATGCAACATTTTTCTTGTTAGAAAGCAAAGATCCCCAAGATAACTGAGAGAGGGGGGGGGGGGGGGGTGAATCAGTTATCTGATAATTAAACCATTTATCAACTTCAACAGCTTTAAACCATATAATCAATGCAGTAACCAACCATAGAAAGATAATCATACACAATGACACAATAACACAAGATATGTTAACTAGGGAACCTCTTGATCAAAGAGTAAACCCCGGTGGGAATGATGCCCACAAAATGATGCACTAATATGAAAGTTTCTTGTGAGAGGATGGACCCTATTAGGAGTCTTATGAAATACATTTAGTACATATGAATCTCTGTTAGGAGATTTTGAATCCCTGTTAAAAGATTCTAACCCTGTTAGGAGTTATGGAAGATAGAAGGACCCACTACCCAAACAACTTCAAGGCAAGATCTCTGAACTCACTATCCAACAAATCTTAGGATTATTCAATAGAATAATATGAAATATGTTACCTCCTTCACACTATGCCAAAACCACACTCTCTGCTACACAAGATCACAAATCCAGATCTCTGTACTTCGCAAGTCTTCCTTCACCACTGAATTAGCTCTATTCTTCACCTCATGCATATATTCACATCACAACTTTCACAATTTCATATCACAACTATTACAATCCCATATTTCAACAAGAAAAACATTCCTTCCTTTATACCACACTCAAATAATTATAAATGAGTCAGCATCCAAATATAAAATAATAATTTCAACACGCTACATCAAAATTACATAAAAATTGTTGGCTTCCAGATATTATAAATTTCCAATCGTGTGACCTCGAAGTTTGCACTATGAACCAAATCACCACCAATGAGTCTCAAACTTCCCTTTAATTGTGTAGAATCACATTCCATCCTAATTAGGAGATATCCTCCGATTACCAAAAATTGCTACTCAGGAACACTGCCAGAATACTACTTCCACCAAAATGCTTATAAATTTCATGAATAAATGAATTTATTTTTGTTCTATTAACCATAGGTTAATAAAACACCAAAGAACATACCATCAACTGTGCATAACTCAATTTTCAATATAACATGTGCGCAAAACAAAACTGTGCCTGCTTCTCTGCTAAACTCAAGAATATCACTGTGTTGACATCAATGACAATCATAGTCATGAATGCAACAACCACTGCTACAGAATGACTGCCAAAGGCTTTAGCATTCATTCCTAACAATCTCCCCCATTGGCATTGATGGAAACATAGATGAAAAACATCTAATGTTCCAAAAATCCAATCACTGCTGCTCAACTGCTCTGCTGCTCTTCATCAATCAAATCTTGCTTTGTTATCGTATTCAATCTCTTCAAAAAATGTAGTTCCTCAATGTTTTTCATGATTCTCTCCCCCATTGACATCAATGATATAAATTCCATCACTATGTCAAACAATAGCTCAATGTCAAAAGACACTGTTCAGAAAATACATTCACAAGAGTCCTCATGACTCAGCTCAGATACACATACTCCCCCATAGAGGAAGTACCAACATCCAATCTAGAAAATAGATAGGGCCATAAACCACTAGACGGATGCAACCATCTGCATCTTTACTCAAGAGTAGATTGGGGCATAACCCCAAGCATACCTCTTAGATACTCAAATGTATCCTTAGGCAAAGGCTTTGTAAATATATCTACTATCTACTCCTTTGTGCTTATATACTCCAGTCTGACTTCTTTCTCAGCTACTTTCTCTCTTACAACATGATACTTGATCTCTATATGCTTTGTCTTAGAATTTAATATAGGATTCTTAGACATACTAACTATACTTGTATTGTCACAATGTATGACAATAGGCTCATCAAACTGAATTCCAATATCCTTCAACATTTGCTTCATCCAAATTATCTAGTTACAGTTGTTTGTTGTTGCTACATACTCTACTTCTGTTGTACTCTGTGAGATACAATTTTGCTTTTTGCTCAACCAAGAAACTAATCTTCCTCCAAGAAAAAAGGCTCCACCACTGGTGCTTTTCTTATCATCAGCCTCCCCAATTAGCATCAGTATATGCACATAGGGTAAAATCATTAGAAGTTTCATACCACAATCCATAGTCCATTGTGCCTCTACGATATCTCAATATCCTCTTTACTGCTACATAATGTGACTCTCTAGGTTCAACTTGAAATCTTGCTACCATTCCAACTGAATGTTGTATATCTGGTCTAGTGTGTCAAGTACTACAATCCACCAATCATGGATCTGTACTTCTTCTACTCAACTATTGGTGTTTCATCTTTACTAGATAGTTTATGTCCTGTAACCATAGGTGTTCCAACTAGTTTACAATTCTCCATACTGAATCTTTTCAAAAAATCATCCAAGTACTTTGTCTAACTAATGCAGGAGCATCCTAGGTGTAAGAGCAATCTTGCATCACCCAAAAAAACATTTCTATTTTTTTAATTTTCAATAAGGGCTATTTTGTGCAGAGCTGCTATTTATGGAAAGTTACTATTTTTGGTAATTTTTGTATGTGCTCAGAATGATCTGATTTCTTTCTTGGAGGTTCATTTTGGGTCATATAAGTCTGCCAGTAAAGTTTCATTGCCAGATCAAGTGTATATTGGAAGATATTGAAGATTTTCGGTATTGGCAGCAGGGTACAAAAACTTTGAACTCAGTTTTGAAGTTTTTAGAGGCCGCGGATGAGGTCAAAAATTTGGGTGACAGGCGCTTGTGCCAGTCAAGCCTATAGAGCGCTTCATGGTGTTTCTAAAATGGGGTTATAAAGCCGATCGGGTCAACTGGTGATGACTTATGGTCTTCGAAAGTTGGGCCACCTGAAATGGCAGAAAATAATTTTCTTCAAAATTTCTGTTCGGGTTTCAAAGGTTATCTTGAGCCGACTATGATGTAATGAAATGTAAAATAAAAATAATTCTAAGTTTGGTCGGCCTTGTTGGCTAAAATTCTGGAACCTTCCCAGGCGGTGGAAAATTGCCTATATAAGGAAGGCTATATTATTGTCTTAGGTAGTTCAGAATAGTTCTGGGTAGTAGATCTGGATAATAGTTCGAGGCTTTGTCTTACATAATATTGTAAGGGAATGCCCATGTGGCTTTGCATATTGTAATTCTGAAAGTTTGTAATTCCACATTTGTGGAGATAATAAGAAGCCAATTTTTTGTTCTTGCATATTGTTGTTGTTTTTCTATTTTTGTTATGTGTTTGTGGTATTAAAGGGAGCACCCTTCATCAAGAGACACCCAGGGTAATTTGAGAAGTGACCCTGTCATGACTCAGGTGTGCAGAGGAAAACCAAGATGGCTAACCTCCTCCTTTGTCAGCCATGATGAATTTTCAACAGGTCATCCTTTCCACTTGACCAGATATTCTTCATATGTCCTGTTCCTTGTGCTTCTGCCAACACGACTGTCCAGTATATCTTCGATCTCCTTAGTGTCTGAACTAGTTGCTAGAATACTCCACTGTGCTGCTGTGATCTCATCTTCAACACCTCCCTCATGATACTCTGTCAGATTTGAAATGTTAAACACGGGTGAAATATTTAGCTCAGTAGGCAATTCTACTTCATATGCGTTTCCTGAATCATGTTTCTTCAATATCCTACATGGTCCAAACTTCTTCATTTTCAGCTTGTTATATGTACCAACTGGAAACCGCTCCTTCTACAAATGAATCATGACTTCATCACCAACCTGAAATTCTTTATACCTCCTTTTCTCATCTGCCTTAGCCTTATACTATGCATTCATCTTGGTAATATGCTTCCTCACCTCCTCATGGATGTTCTTCAAGTGTTCTACAAAATCCTCAGCTTCAGCACTACTTATTTCTCCTTTATCTATCTTCCTCAATTCAGATGCATTTCTTGGACTACTTCCATATACAATCTGGAATGGTGATTTACCAGTGCTCCTATTGATAGAATTATTGTATGCAAATTCTGCCTGTGGTAAAATCAAATCCCATCCTGTTGGCTTATCTCCAACCAAGCATCTCAGCAAATTTTCCAAACTCCTATTCACCACCTCTGTCTATCCATCAGTCTGGGGATGATGTGATGAACTAAACTTCAAATCTATCTTCAACTTCTTCTACAATGTACGCCAGAAATATCCAACAAACTTAGTGTCCTGATCTGAAACTATGGTCTTTGGCAAACCATGAAGTCTCACTACTTCTCTGAAAAATAATTCTGCTACATGAACAACATCATTAGTCTTCTTGCAGGGAATAAAATGTGCCATCTTCGAAAATCTATCAACTACCACAAAAATTGAATCATGTCCCCACTGAGTCCTCGGTAAACCAAGAATAAAGTCCATGCTGATATCCTCCCAAGGCTTCTCTGGTACAGGTAATGGCTGATACAATTCTGTATTCTGCTTCACTCCTTTCGCCATCTGACATACTCTACAACTCTGTACAAACTTCTTCACATCTTGCTGCAACTGTGGCTAGTAATAATTCTCACTAACCAAACCAAGGGTTTTATCATGACCAAAATGTCCAGCCAATCCTCCACTATGCTTCTCCTTGATGAGATTCTCCCTCATAGAACTTCATGGAATGCACAACTGACTCCCTCTGAATAGCATATCATCTTGGATGATGAAATCCAACCATTTCGTCCTGTTTAGAGTAACAGGTTCTGTACAAGCTTTCCAATCTTCACCAAAATCAGGATCCTCTGGATATCTTGAGTTCCTTGAACCCAACCACTTCAATCTGCATTTCTGTCATCAATAGTTGCCTTCTGCTAAGAGCATCCGCAACCCTATTAGACTTTCCACTCTTGTGTTTCAAAACAAATGTATAACTCTGCAAAAACTCAACCCACTTCAAATGCCTTTGATTCAATTTTCCTTGACTATTCAAATATTGCAAAGCTTGATGATCAGTATACAAAACAAACTCCTTAGGAAGCAGATAGTGCCTCCACTTTTTCAATGCCTGAACTATAGCATAAAATTTCTGATCATAAAAAGAATATTTTCTCTTGGCATCATTTAATTTCTCACTGAAATAAGCAACAGGTTTACCTTCTTGGCTCATAATAGCTCCTATTGCAGTACCACTAGCATCACAATCTACTTGAAACACCTTATTAAAATCTGGAAGTGCTAAAACAGGTTGTTCTGTAACTTTTTGTTTCAACAATTGAAAACTCTTTTCTGCCCCATTAGTCCTCTTGAACTCTTTTCTATCCACTCTCATTGTTTCAGTCAAGGGTCCACAAATACTGCTAAAATTTCTGATAAACTTTCTATAAAAGCTAGCTAAACCATGAAAAGATCTTACCTCAGTAGCACTCCTTGGAGTAGGCCATTCTAGGATAGCCTGTACCTTCTCTGGGTCCATTTTTAGACCTTCTGCTGAAACTACAAATCCCAAATACACTAACTTTTTCTTCACAAAACTGCACTTCTTCAAATTAATCAACAATTTCTCATCTCTCAACTTCTCAAACACCATACGAATATGCATCATATGTTCCTCCAATGTCTTGCTAAAAATCAAAATATCATCTAGGTAAACAATGACAAACTTACCCAGAAATTCTTTCAGAACCTCGTTCATGAGCCGCATGAAGGTGCTCGGTGCATTGGTTAGCCCAAAAGGCATGACTAACCACTCATATAGTCCTTCTTTTGTCTTGAAGGCAGTCTTCCATTCATCTCCTTCTCTGATCCGAATCTGATGATATCCACTCTTCAGATCTATCTTTGAAAAATACATAGCTCCACTCAAACAGTCCATAATATCATCCATTCATGGCAATGGAAACCTGTACTTGATTGTGATCTTGTTTATTGCCCTAGAATCTGTACACATCCTCCATTCTCCATTCTTCTTTGGTGCTAATACCGCTGGTACAATATAGGGACTCAGACTCTCACGGATCAATCCTTTCTATAACAACTCATGTACTTGTCTGTTCAACTCCTCACTTTCTGCAGGTGTCATTCTGTGTGCTGCCTTGTTCGGCAAACTCGCTCTTGGGATCAAGTCCATCTGATGACTGATCTTTCTGATTGGTGGTAATCCATCAGGCACGTTATCGGATACAATATCCTGAAACTCATTCAACAAATCTACAACTTCTACAGGAACATCTTTTACTTCCTCTTTACCAGCTTTTGGAATTAAAGCAAAATATACATGCTCATGCCTTATACCATCTAGAAAATTTCTTCCATCAACAAAAGTTATCCTTGCATTACCACGTACCTTTTCTTCGGTCTCCTTCAATGGTTTTAGCTTATGTCGCACTCCATCCTTTGTCAGGGAATAGGTATTCGCACGACCATCATGTACAGCACATCTGTCAAACTACCATGGTCTACCCAACAACATATGACATACATCCATAGATATGATATCACACAATACCTCATCTTGGTATCTGCCAACCTTGAACTTTATTAGGCATTGTTCATTGACCATGACCTTGTGGTCATCCTGTACCTAGGCATTCTGATATGGATGTGGGTGTTTCTATCTCTTGAGCTTCAACTTTGTCACCATCTCTTCTGACACAAAATTGTCAGTGCTTCCACTATCAATGATCACATCACAACATTTACCTTCACACTTGCACCTAGTGCGAAACAGGCTCCTCCTTTGCTCAGGTTCATTCTCACCACTCAACAGGACTCTTCTGTTAATCAACGTTTCTCCTCTTTCAGCATCTTCAGAATTTGATGATCTGGCATCTTCATCTACATGTGCAACTCTGGCTTGGCCTTCATTTCTCCTGTCTGTTCTGCCTTGGCGCTGAGGACATTCAAATGCCCTATGACCTTCTTCTCCACAGTGAAAACATGTTTCACGAAAGCCTCCTTTTCCAGATCCTTGTCCTCTTCCTCTTCCTCTCTGATCTCTATTACTCTGATCCTAAAAATGATTAGAATTATTTCCTCTCTGATTCTGACTGCTACTGGCCTCATCCTTCTTTTTTGGATCTTCATTTCGGCCACCATATGACCGTCCGCCAGATCTTCCACCACGACCTCTTCCATTTTGTCTGCTCTCAAACTTCTTGTTCAGCTTTTCCTCTACTTTTAGGGAAAACTGGTATGCCTCCTCAATACTGTTCATTCGAACCAGATTCAACTTCTCCTGAATGCTTGGCCTTAACCCATTAAGGTATCGGGCAACTTTCTCCTTATCAGCTTCTGCATGGCCTGTTCTGATGAGGAGTTGATAGAACTCCTCTGTATACTCCTGAACAGATCTTCCTGCTTGCTTCAAACTTTGCATTTTCTTTAGTAGATCAAGCTCATAATCAACAGGAATGAACTGTCGCTTCAATTTATCCTCCATCTGATCCCATCTTGTGATTTTATCTTTCCCTCTTCTATTTCACTCCAATTGAATTTCTTGCCACCAGATCTTCGCATGACCTTTCAGTCTGGCCTTCGCAAATTTGACCCTATCAAGATCCTCAACATCTTCATACTCAAAATACTCCTCACATTCATTGATCCAGTCGATCAATTCCTCTGGGTTAAGATTTCTAGAAAATGTAGGAACCTCAATCTTAGGTCTTTTCCCAATCTTGGAAATCGCCCGAAAAAGTCTTTCTTCCTCCTGGTTCACAATTTCAGCTTCTCCTTCTTGATATTCTTCTTCGGCTTCATCCTTGCTTTCATCTTTGACATTAAGATTCATTCCTCTACGAATCTCTTCTTGCAATGCTCGCACTTGTCTCTGCAGCTCTCTAACCTCAGGTGTTACAACACCAGCTCTTCCGCCACGTTCCCTTCGTGGAGGCATTTTCGCGATGCGCACTGAAACCCTAGCCACGGTCCTGGTGCAAACTACCTCATAGTCAGCGATCTATTTACACACTCAAGAACTCCTGCTCTGATACCACTTGATGAAGGGTGCTCCCCTTAATACCACAAACACATAACAAAAATAGAGAAACAACAACAATATGTAAGAACAGAAAATTGGCTTCTTATTATCTCCACAAATGTGGAATTACAAACTTTCAGAATTACAATATGCAAAGCCACATGGGCATTCCCTTACAATATTTTGTAGGATAAAGCCTCGAACTATTATCCAGATCTACTACCCAGAACTATTCTGAACTGCCTAAGACAATAATACAGCCTTCCTTATATAGGCAATTTTCCACCACCTGGGAAGGTTCCAGAATTTTAGCCAACAAGGCCGACCAAACTTAGAATTATTTTTATTTTATATTTCATTACATCATAGTCAGCTCAAGATAACCTTTGAAACCCAAACAGAAATTTTGAAAAAAATTATTTTTTGTCATTTCAGGTGGCCCAACTTCCGAAGACCATAAGTCATCACTAGTTGACCCGATCGGCTATTATAATCCCATTTTGAAAACACCACGAAGCACTCTACAGGCTTGATCGGCACAAGCGCCTGTCACCCAAATTTTTGACCTCATCCGCGGCCTCTAAAGCCTTCAAAACTGAGTTCAAAGTTTTTGTACCCTGCTGCCAATACCAAAAATCTTCAATATCTTCCAATATACACTTGATCTGGCAATGAAACTTTACTGGCAGACTTATATGACCCAAAATGAACCTCCAAGAAAGAAATCAGATCATTCTGAGCACATACAAAAATTACCAAAAATAGTAACTTTCCATAAATAGTAGCTCTGCACAAAATAGCCCTTATTGAAAATAAAAAAAATAGAAATGTTTTTTTGGGTGATGCAAGATTGCTCTTACACCCAGGATGCTCCTGCATCACTAACTTACAAAGATACCATCTTTATTTTGTGTTATCTGTAATCCCAAAAAGTATTTCATTTCTCCAATCATACTCATTTCAAATTCTGTCTTCATTTCATCAGCAAATTTGTCACTAGCTTCATCTTCTCCTCTAAAAATAATATCATCAACAAAAATAACCAAAACTAACAATCCATTCTTAATTTCTTTTGTGTATAAGTTACTATCAGCTGTTCCTTTTGTAAATCCCAATTTTAACAAATACTTATCCAATCTAGCATACCAAGTTCTAGGTGCTTGCTTTAGTCCATACAATTCTTTCTTTAGTTTACATACCATGTCTCCTTCTCAAGTTAAAGGAAAACCTTCAGGCTGCTCAATGTAGACTTCTTCTAATTCACCGTTCAGAAATGCTAGACTTCACATCCATCTGATACACTTTGAATTTCTTAAATGCTGCATAAGCCAAAAATATTCTTACTGCTTCAAGTCTTGCCACAGGGGAAAAAGTCTCTTCATAGTCAATTCCTTCTTGCTGTGAGTATCCCTTACATACCAATCTTGCTTTGTTTCTAATTACTTCTCCTTGTTCATTCATCTTGTTCCTGAATACCCATTTAGTTCCAATCACATTTTTGTCTTTAGGTCTAGGGACCAATTCCCATATCTTGTTCTTTTCAATCTGATCCAATTCTTCTTTCATAGCTTTAATCCAAAGTTCATCTTCACAAGCTTCATTAGTAGACTTAGGTTCAATTTGAGAAATCAAACATAAATGTACCTTCTTTCTAGTCATAACTCCTTTGTCCAAACTTCCAATTACTTGTTCAACAGGATGTCTTGATATATACCTGTTAGGTGTCATAGTTACTGATCTTTCTTCAACTGTAGATTATTCTCTAGATTCTTCTCTATTTTCTTCAACATGACTTTCATTCAACAATTCACTGTCAGTCTCAAAAAATTGTTCAGTAGTTTCAATGTTAGGCTGAGGGTTAGTTCCTTCATCAGATTCATAATCAAGCATTCTTTCCTAAATTTTAAACTTCTCATCAACTTTTATATTTGCACTTTCAACAATAGTCTTAGTTATCTTATTGTAACATCTATATGCTTTGCTTTTCAAAGAATATCCAAGAAAAATTCTTTCATCACTTCTAGGATCAAACTTTCCTATATCATCATCTCTCTTAATATAACATTTGCTTTCAAAAATTCTAAAATACTTAACTGAGGGTGCATGTCCAAACCACAATTCATAAGGTGTCTTGTCTGTGTCTGCTCTGATTTGTACTTTGTTCATTGTATATACTGTTGTATTCACTGCTTCTCTCCAAAATGTCTTTGCCAAATCACCTTCAAACAACATAGCTCTAGCTACTTCAGTCACTGATCTGTTTCTTCTTTTTGCAATACCATTTTGTTTAGGTGTTCTAGGGGCTGAAAACTGTCTCTTAATACCATTCACTTCACAAAATGTGTTAAACTCTTTAGATGTAAATTCTCCACCTCTATCAGATCTCAAACATTTAATCCTCATTCTTGATTCATTCTCAACTTTATTCTTCATGACTTTAAACTTATCAAATGCTTCAAATTTTTCTTTCAAAAATGTAATCCACATCATTCTTGTAAAATCATCAACAAGAATCATAAAATACCTTTCTCCATAGAATCCTCTAGTCCTAGTATGACCGCTCAAGTCTGTATGAACAATCTCCAACTTTTCTATATATGTGAACTTCTTGCTAGGAAATGAACTCCTTTTCTGCTTAGCCATCACACATTCCTTGCAAATCATGTTAGTAGGCTTCATAATCTTAGGTAAATCTCTTACTGCAAGTGTAGAACTCACTTTCATAATATTATCAAAGTTTATATGATAGAACCTTCTATTCCATAATCAAATTTTATCAATCTTATTCATCAAACATGTCATCTTAGTAGGGTTCAATTGAAATACATTACCTCTGGTTCTTGATCCAGTTCCAATTAGATTTCCATCTTTATCCTTTATCACACAAGTTTTCTCAGTAAACCAAACTTGATATCCTTTATCCACTAACTATCCAACACTCAAAAGATTATGTTTCAATCCATTAACAAAGTAAACATCATCAGTATTAGTCTTTCCATCAAGAGTAATAGATCCTATACCTTTAATCAAACAAGGTGCATTGTTACCAACTCTAACAACTCCTCCATCATAATTGTTAAACTTTATGAACTTTCCTTTATCACCAGTCATATGATGTGAACAACCACTATCTATAATCCAATCAACTTTCTTTTCAACTTGGGAAACTAAGGCTTTCTCTTCCTTAACATTAGATTCAGAATTTTCTTCCTTAATTGCTACAAATCCTATGTCATCAAAGTTATCATTATCACTGTCGCTCGAATGTCTTTCAATTCCTACTTCAATTTATTTATCATTTGCATAACATTCTTTAGATCTTCTAGGCTTAAAATTATTTCTATACTTCTTAACTCTCTTAGGACACTTAGATGCAAAATGACCATATTCTTGACATGTCCAACATTTAAAGATTTTCTTACCATCTGGTTATCTTTTCACAAGCAAGGCAATACCTTCTTCAATCTTCTTATCTTCATTAGATTTGGATCTGCTATTGCTGGCATAATCTCCATTCACATTGTACTTCTAGAAAAAGTAGGTTTGATGTTGAGAGCACTGAATGTTGTCTCCACTCTAGGTAGTTCTCCTGATAATCTTAAATTCATCTCTGCTGCTTCCAATCTTCCAAGAAGAGTCTCTCTTGAAAAATTTGGTTTACAAGGTATCACTTGTTCAATCATTTGTGTAGTCTGCCTGAATAACGGTGTCAATGTTCTCAAAATCTTCCATATTACTTCATTCTCTATCTTTTCACCTCCACAAGACTTTATTCCTGCAACAATTTCTGACATCCTACCAATATAGTTTCTAACAGATTCATCTTCCATCATTCGTATGTCTTCAAATGCACAAATCCAATTATGTAACCTAGCTTTCTTTGCATGTTCATCACCTTCAAAAGTAGAATGTAAAGCTTTCCAAATATCATGAGATCTAGTTAAACCTTTTACCTAACTGTATTCATTCTCTGGAAGTGCTGATAAAAGTGCTTCTCTTGCAAGTATGTTACACATGAATAGATCTACCTCATCTTTAGAACTTGAGTCAAGACCATCTTCTTCAATTATAGTTCTCTCATTTTTTGTAATCAACCAATAACCTGGTCCTAAACACAAGAGATGTGTCTTCATCTTTTCTTTCCAGTTGTCAAAATTTACTCCATCAAACTTAGGGCTTTCTTTCCTGAAATTCACCATAGATCTCCTTAAGTTGTTAAACTTCTCTTTCAAGGACCTGCTGCTCTGATACCAATTGTTAGAAAGAAAAGATCCCCAAGATAACTGAGAGGGGGGGGGGGTGAATCAGTTATCTGATAATTAAACCATTTATCAACTTCAATAGCTTTAAACCATATAATCAATGTAGTAACCAACCATAGAAAGATAATCATACACAATGACACAATAACACAAGATATGTTAACTAGGGAACCTCTTGATCAAAGAGTAAACCCCGGTGGGAATGATGCCCACAAAATGATGCACTAATATGAAAGTTCCTTGTGAGAGGATGGAACCTGTTAGGAGTCTTATGAAATACATTTAGTACATATGAATCTCTGTTAGGAGATTTTGAATCCCTGTTAAAAGATTCTAACCCTGTTAGGAGTTATGGAAGACAGAAGGACCCACTACCCAAACAACTTCAAGGCAAGATCTCTGAACTCACTGTCCAATAGATCTTAGGATTATTCAACATAATAATATGAAATATGTTACCTCCTTCACACTATGCCAAAACCACACTCTCTACTACACAAGATCACAAATCCAGATCTCTGTACTTCGCAAGTCTTCCTTCACCACTGAATTAGCTCTATTCTTCACCTCATGCATATATTCACATCACAAATTTCACAATTTCATATCACAACTATTAAAATCCCATATTTCAACAAGGAAAACATTCCTTCTTTTATACCATACTCAAATAATTACAAATGAGTCGGCATCCAAATATAAAATAATAATTTCAACACGCTACATCAAAATTACATAAAAATTATCGGCTTCCAGATATTGTAACTTTCCAATCATGCGACCTCAAAGTTTGCACTATGAACCACATCACCACCAATGAGTCTCAAACTTCCCTTTAACTACGTAGAATCAGATTCCATCCTGATTAGGAGATATCCTACGATTACCAAAAATCGCTACTCAGGAACACTACCAGAATACTGCTTCCACCAAAATGCTTATAACTTTCATGAATAAATGAATTTATTTTTGTGCTATTAACCATAGGTTAATAGCACACCAAAGAACATACCATCAATTGTGCATAACTCAATTTACAATATAACATGTGTGCAAAACAAAACTATGCTTGCTTCTTTGCTAAACTCTAAAATATCACTGTGTTGACATCAATGACAATCATAGTCATGAATGCAACAACCACTACTATAGAATGACTGCCAAAGGCTTCAACATTCATTCCTAACATTTTTAGTTATCCTCCTTGAGGGGCCTTCTTAATCTATAATTTACAAGATCTTATGAACCACTTGAAGAATTGGGTAGATTAAAAAACCGAGTTCACCCAAGTTATAGTGTAATGTATTAAGATTTCTAACATGATGATGGGGAAAAAATATGTAGGAGGCCCACTCTTGATTGTTCATAATGTGACAATCTTTGTTGAAGCCAAATGTGGCTTTCAATGTGTTCATATTACTAATCATGAGACAATGCTCAAGGTATTCAAAATGGAGCTTGTGTGTGATCTCTGTCACATACATTCTTCATTAGTCAATTATAGTTGGAATGTGAAGAATGCCCACAAAAGAGTACATCGTATACTTCCATACCCCAACAACAATCTAAGAACATCTTGATATTCTTAAATAGGCTTTTCTTATTGAGAGAAAGCATGTTGTCCACACCCACCAAACTGAATAAGACAAACATTTTGGGTTTTAAGGAAGGAATCAGAATGTAAATGATATTTTATGTGAAGCTTCTTGTGTAAGAAAATTAAGACACATGAATTAATAGGAACAACTTGCAATACTGGTGTTTGACAAGTAACACCATTGATTTGTAATGAAAACAACATTAAAGTATTGAAACAATAATATTGATTTGAAGTATCATTGTTTCAACTTTTAACAATATGAACTTACAAAAGTTGCAATCATCGAATTAATTATCTTCTTATTATTTTTTATGTATTCTTCTCCTCTTCATCTACAATGGCATTAATTGATTTTTAAACAATGTCAATGCCAATGATATGAACTTCCCAATAAAATTCTTTCTTTCCAATTCCTTAAATGCTTATACTTTTTCACTATACAAGGAGATTGTTTGTTTGTAATTAACATCCTTTTGAAAAATGTAAAAAATGTTGTTTGCAACTCCCATCACGTATTGAAAATATTGTTTAATGTTTAAAATATAATTGATTACTATATATAGCTTGCAATTAATTGGACACAGGTCATTGCGGTAAATTGGATATAAAAATTCCATAGGGCTCTATTGGGAAGCTTGTGTTCAATCCATGGCCACATCCATAGGTGATCGAAACTTGAGCTTGGTCCTATTTTGAAACAAATGAGTCCCAAGGTCTTAGGCAAGCCAATTAGACTTCGTAGATGGTAACCATACAAACAAAAAGTAAAAATTTATGTGTATTAAAAATAAGAACAACAATGAGTAATGATTTATTTGATCTAATCTCCACCTCTTTAGAGAGGCTGCCTCATTATATTGAATAGGATTTTCTGATTGTGTTATTTCTATCGTAGCAGTTTAAAGTTTTGAGTAGGTGTAGTATTCATAAGTTAATATTGAGTTAGCTCTTCCTTCAATCATTGGTGGCAATTCTCTGTAGATGTATAACTCATCTTAATATGTGGGTTCAAAACTATAGGTCCCAGTTTAGAATGCATTGGTTGTTGTAATCTCTGATGATATGTTCTGAATTTCTTTTCAAAGCATTTTGTAATAGTTTCCTTGCTTGTTTATACTTGGTTTGTGTAGGTAGTAGTTATATCTTGGAAGATCTATTTTTTGGTGTTGATATGTTTTGTATTGGGATGTAACCTTCCCGAGGGTAGACAGAAATATTAATGTGGATGTTCTAGCGTCACAAATATGAAGTGATACTTTTATTGTTGTGATTGTGTAGTAGTAACTTTTTGATTTCCTACATTGGCTGAATCTGCAGAAGTGTGGACCCATTGAAGCCCATAAATTACCACATGAGAATCCCTATTTGGAAAGGTGAATAACCTATTGACAACTATATAACCAAAGATGAAGCCATGGAGTGGTTTCAAAATACATTGTACAAGACAATTCAAGACATGATCATTGAACTGATAGGGCCATGCCTTATAAATGAAGAGCTAAGATGCATATATCCATCGCAGGCTATATCTATTTTTCTATCACAATGCATGGACTTGTTGCAAGTCTAGTCGTGATATAAGACAAATTGCCGAGAATTATGTTAAAAAATGATTCCTTCCAGGGAATACCTTAGATGAAGCCATCAAATTATATGACATTTATAGTGGTCGGGCATATGTAGTAGGAATTGTACCTCAATCAAAGATAAAGAAAGAGGAAGACATCAGAGGTATATTAGGAGCAGTTGTGGAGACTATTCAAGTACTAAATTATGGTTAGGATAGAATGGAAATTGTGAAGCAGATATGTGGGAAGAGAGTGGCATGACACATGCATGCTGACTTAGAGAGGATTTCAGCTACAATTTAAGCATTGTTATATCATTTGACCAATCACCAACACTCAATTGTAGAATTCACATTTAACCAGTTGAGGAAGGATAGTCTAAACATGGGTAGAAATTAGGATGGTCAATGATGAATTTTGGCATTAAATGTTAACGATAATTATTGACAATATTTGTACCCATATGCTTGGGCGTAGTGTCTATTTTCTAGAATTTTATGACAGTTGTTGTCTATGTATAGGCATAATATTATATGAATTATTTGTTTGCTTCTATAGATTGAGGGGTCTTTACATAAATATTTTTAAGGAATTGAATCTTTAGAAGGTGCTATACCATTGGCATTGAAAAATTATTATATTCTTTTACGAGGAATTGAGATGTTGTCATTGAAAATGGTATTGGAATTGCAATGTCCCAAGTTACGGAAAATTTAAAATCTTTTCCCTAAAACATTGGTTTCATAAGAGCATTACATAATAAATATAAATTTACCTGGAGAGATGGAAATAGTTATGATATAGTGCTTGATAAATCCAATCAATTTTGTCAAACAGAAATCAAATCTTCATTGTCCAGAATGGTATAAGTGGTTTGAGGATTATATTTAGTGTTCATGCAAGTTATCTTTAAATTGGTATTTAACTTGTTTCTAGCTACTAATGGATAAGAGTGATGTTGCATTGTATATATTTTGATTGGGTAAACTGATGAGTATGCTTCATTATTAATATAAACATGATGCATTGAACCTCAACCCACAGAAACCTACGTCAATGACCACTCCAAATTTACAAATAAAACATCAATAAAGAAGCAATTTAGATAAGAGCCCTAAAACACTCGTAAGAGAATTAAACCATAAATCTAAATTTACGTACAAAGATGGAAATTTTTATATATTCAACTTGAATATTTAAAGAAAAACATAAAAAAATCATCAAATCTTCATTGAATGCTATGTGATATGTGGTATGAGGATTGTAGGTAGTGTGGATTGATATTACTATTTATAGGGATTCCCCTCTATTGTAGGTATGAATGGATTAGAATGGTGGTGCATACTATATGTTTTGATTGGTGTTAGTGTTAAGCATGGTTTATTAATAATACAAATATCTAGTGTATATCAATTTTTTAGTTTTAAGTTGCACTATGATATAACTTAATTGTATCACCTACTATTCCTATGGGTAGAATGATAATAGGTGATGCATGTATTTGCAGGAATTACATGCATTGTTAGTTGTTTACCATCCATTGACATGTATTGCAACCTTGTATGTTATTCCATTACATTGTAAGTATAGGTATGTCTCTAAGGAAGCATGTAAAATAGAAGACATTAACAAATCCAAACATAGTGGGAGCAAAAATGATAGGAAGATTATTGAGGTGTTAGTGGTGAAATGTAACTTTTGCAATTTGCTACAAGTGTGCGGTATTAAAAAATATGACAAAAACAATTGACAATTGAATTATCTGAGGAGATTGTATAATTGCATTGTGCTCGCTTGTAATGTTGAGACAAGTATGCAATGACTTGCATAGAAAAAACAAGGTTGCCTTATAAATGGGCCTACATGGTAGGTTAAAGAAATGTTATTCATTTTATTAAGTGGGCTTGTTATGGAATATTTGAGAGAAAAGTTTGAATTCCCTCAAATATTCAAGTAGAAGATCACAAAGTACAATAATTACCAACCATTGTATTTTTTGCAGTGGTGACAACACACATAGAAAATATTGTATGTTTTCATCGCACAATTGATAAAACCATTTGATTTCTACACCAAGTAAAACATAATATAACAATCCTAGGTCATGAAGAGTTATGTCCTTGCCTGTGTAACAAAATTTGAGATGGTTGAAAATACTGATGTCGGCATCCCTACTTTGGTCAGACAAATGTTTTTGTAAAAGGTCTTGTTTATAGGTGTCTCTTATTAAATGTCATTTATTTGGTTGTACCCAAGTAAAATAAATGTATCGGGGAGATGTCTCATTTCTTGTCTAATCTAAGAAATGTATGACTTCTATATAAGGAAGCTTTGCACCTATTCCATGTGTTTTTATCGCTTGATCTTTTTAAACATCTTAGGTTATTCGACTGTAAAATTTAGCTTTGTAATATATTAATGAACATTTTGTTGTTATGTTGTTTTACAGTCAGAAATGTGCGCATGTTATTTGCTTTGTTTTGATCCCTCATTCTTGTTTCATCTTATATGTTGTGTGAAATATTCTTGTTAGTTGTTGCAATGTGAAAGTCATATTGTCTTGGAACACCTATTAAGGTGTAAAGTAGATTTATATCTTTGAAATAGGAAATTTAGTAGGAGTTGTGCATATTAGGGGTTCTTGTTCATATTATGTGTATTTACAAGAAGTGAAAAACTACATTCCTAACTGTTGGATCCCCTTTCTTAAATTAGTCACATTTTATTTCTTCACTATCTTTATCAAAGTTTTAGGTTAGGTGCACCTAGGTTTGAAGGAAGGAAACCTTGCCTATAGATTAACCATGACACGTGTGAGTCCCACAGTTTGGAGGTTGTCATAATGTTTCAAAAATTCACTCTTTTGTCATACCTGAAGCTTGGGTGAAATTTTTTGTGAGAATATCTCTTCTTGGATGAATAATGTTCCACAGTTAATAGTACTCCTTGTGGGTGAACGATTGGAGTTGATGAGGCCATCCCTCCGCATGGCATGGATATTGATGCATTTATGATCTACTATCTTAAAATTGGGCATTACATGTTATACTATTGTGCTTTGACAAAATTGATGTGTCAAAGAAAACATGCAAAAGATAAAGCATTCAGTAAAGAAAACATAGTTGGAGAAAAAAAAGAAAGTATGTCATGTGTGGTTGGACACAAGTAAAATGTGCAATCCTTGGATATACAAAAGAGACTGCAGAAATAATTGTTCATCTAATAATGTTGGGAGTTAAAGGTATAATTTCCTAGACTATGAGATTTGTTGAGCACAATGCTTGATGCTTATGTTAAACAAGAGTGAAATGACATGTAGGGATGAAAACAAGGCCACCCTTATAATCGGGTATTTCTGGTAGGGAAAATGAATGTTAGTAAGACAATATCCCAGCCAATATGGGGAGTGGCCTTGTTATATTGATATGATTTGTTCTCTTCAATAAGAAAGGCCACAAAATGTTTATCTTAAAAAATCTATTTTGGTTTATAGATATGCATTTTTTTTGTATTTGTGATCTTGATAACTTGACTCTTATTGTTATTTGTAGCACACCACTGTATACTAAAGGATTAATTTTTTATGTTCTTATTAGTGTAAATTTTTTTTTGTACTTGTCTATCTTACTATGTATGGCACTACTTCCTCACAACTATCACATTCATATCCCTATACAGGAATGGGAAAAGGCAGAGGACAAACATATTATACCAATAATGTTGTCACACTAGTTCTAAAATGACTGTATGTATGTAGAATCTGCCATCGCAAATGTCATTGGGAAAAATATTCTTTATTTTCAGCCTCATCTCATATTTTCATCCAAGTTGATATCTATATTTTTGTCAAACTGCATTGATCTCCTTTAGAGAATTGGGTCATTTTGACAAATAGCTTTGGCATTTGTGAAGGAAGTTTATATTCCAGGGAATACATCAGATGACACTATAAGGGGTTACAACCTGTATGAGGGTAAAGCCCATATAGGAGGAATAGTTCCTAGAGAGATGGTTAAGGGTTATCCAAGTGTCAGACATGTTCTTTAGACTTACATGCAATCTGCAATGTTCTTGGATGAAGAAATTTCTCGGATTAGGGTCAAGAGGCACGATTAAGGGTTGAATGATGGGATGATCAAGGAATTGAACACGAGTTATGGATCTATTTTTCCTACTTAAACATAGACACCTGTTAGGAATGATTTCTAAATATATCCTATGGGGGAGTATTCACAGCCATTCTGTAGTAGTTGTATGTTGCATTCATGACTGTGAATGTCATTGATGTCAACATAGTGATCTACTGAAGAGTAGTAGAAAAGAAAATAATGTTGAATTAGCGCACATGGGATATTGAAGATCAACCTATGTGGAGTTGAGGAGTTACTCTATGTTGTGTCCTATGATCATGGTCAAGAGTACATACATAAATTTAATTATTCATTACAATTTTTTGTAATTCAGTGGAAGCAGTATTCAGGCAGTGTTCTTGAGAAGCGGCTTATGGTTACTGGATGATATCTCCTGATTGGGATAAAATATAGGCATGCAAAGTTGAAAAATTGATGAAGACATTATGATAGTAATGTTGATATGAAAACAAGGTTAGAGGTCACACGAGTGAAGAATTATTTTGTCTGGAAGCTGACAATTTTCATGAATTATTGTGTAAGTTGTGGAAGTTTATATTTTGTAATTTGTTGGCCGACTCATTTGTAATTATTTGAGTGTGGTATAAATGAACGATTGTTTTCATTTCATTGATATGGGATTGGAATGTAATTGTAAGATATGAAATAGAGGTGAATTACAGAATTGAGAAATATATGTTGTAAGAGGATATGCGAATTACAAAGATCTAGTGAAGCAGTTGGTGTGGTTTGGCACAAAAAGAGGAGAAAAGATAAGTTGTTGAGATCAATAATTATTTTGTATTATTATATTTGAGTAATACAAAGATCAGTTGGACAGTGTGTTCAGTGATCTTTCCCTTGAAGCTGTTTGGACAGTGGGTCCTTCTGCCTTCCATAACTCCTAACAGGGTTAGAATCTTTTAATAGGGATTCAAAGTATCCTAACAGGAACTCATTTTTACTGAATGTATTTCATAAGGCTCTTAAAAGAGTCCATCCTCTCACAAGAAATTTTCATATTAGTGCATCTTTTATGGGAATCATTCCCACCGGGGTTTACTCTTTGATCAAGAGGTTCCCTAGTCAACATATCTTGTGTTATTGTGTTGTTGTGTATGTTTATCTTTCTATGGTTATTGCTTACATTTCTTACATGGTTAAAATCTATCAATGGTGATAAAAGTTTTTTTTATCTGATAACTGATTCACCCCCCCTCTTAGTTATCTTGGTGGACTTTACTTTCTAACAATTGGTATCAGAGCACCAAGTTCTTGAAGGAAAAGTTTAAAAACTTAAGGAGATCTATGTTGAATTATTTTAGGAAGGAAAGCCCTAAGTTTGATTGAGTAAACTATGACATATGGAAAGAAAAGACGAAGACACATTTGTTATGTTTAGGACTAGGATACTAGTTAATCACAAAGAATGAGAAGACTATCATTGAAGAAGACAAAATTGAAGAATATACTAATGAGGAAAGAGATATGTTCATGTGTAACATACCTGCAAGAGAAGCACTTTTGTCAGCACTTTCAGAAAATGAATACATTCAGGTAAAAACTCTAAGAAAATCTCATGAAATTTGGTTAGCTTTGCAATCTACATTTGAAGGTGATATACATGCAAAAAGAGTCAAATTATAGAATTGGATATGTTCATTTGAAGATATAAAGATGATGGAAGATGAATCTATTAGAAGCTATATTGGTAGAATATCATAAATTGTTGCAGGTATCAAAGCTTGTGAAGGAAACAAGACTGGGGATGAAGTGATATGGAAGATCTTGAAAACATTGACTCCTATATTTAAGCATACATCACAGATGATTGAGCAAGTTATACCTTGTATTGAGAACTTTACTAGAGAAACTCTTCTTGGAAGACTAGAAGCAGTGGAGATAGGATTGAGACAAACATGTGATCTACCTAGAATGGAGACAACATTCAACACACTTAGTGTTCGCCCTACCTTGTCAAGAAGCATTAGTGTAAGTGGAGATTATTCTAGTGGCAGCAGATATAAGATTGAAGAAGATAGAAAGATTGAGGAAGGAATTTCCTTGCTTGTAAAAAGAGAACTAGAAGGTAAGAAAATTTTTAAATGTTGGACTTGTCAAGAATATGGTCATTTTGCATCTAAATGTCCTAAAAGAGTAAATAAGTATAAGAAGAATTTTAAACCTAGAAGATCTAAGGAATATTACTATGTTTATGATGAAGAATTTGAGGCTAGTGTGGAGAAATTCCTAAGTGAAAGTGATGATGAGAATGATAATATAGGATTTGTAGCAATAAAAGATGAAAACTCTGAAACTGAAGTTAGAGAAGAAAAAGCTTTAGTTTATCAAGTAGAAAAGAAAACTGATTGGATCATAGATAGTGGTTGTTCACATCATATGACTGGTGACATGAAGAAATTTATAAATTTTAACAACTATGATGGAGGAATTGTTAGAGTTGGAAACAATGAACCTTGTTTGATAAAAGGAATAGGATCTATTACTCTTGATGAAAGTGATGCAGGAGTATCTTGGGTGTAAGAGCAATCTTGCATCACCCAAAAAAAATATTTCTGGTTGCTTTTCAATAAGGGCTATCTTGTGTAGAGCTGCTATTTATGGAAACTTATTATTTTTAGTAAGTTGGTCATACAATCTCAGAATGTTTTGATTTCATAGCTGGAGGTTCATCTTAGTCATATCAGCCTACCAATTGAGTGTCAGTGTCATATCATCTGTATCAGAGAATTTATTGAGATTTTTGGGTGTAAAATATTTGAGCTCAATTTTGAAGGCCTTAGAGGCTCTATATCACGATTGACCCTCGATTGAATAGAGCTTGCGCGAGTTAGGCACTATAGATCTCATCCTGGCGTTTCTGAAAAGTGGTTATAATAGAAAAATGGAGCTACGATTAAAATGTTATGGCCTCCAAAAGTTGGGTTACCTAAAAACATATTTTGTATTTATTTTGAGCCGACCCTATTGTAATAATTGTGAAAAATAAAATAATCCTATGTTTAGTCGGCCTTAAAGGCTAAATTCTGGAACCTTCTCGGGTGGTGGAAAATTGCCTATATAAGGAAGGCCCGTAGTGTTGTCTTAGGCAGTTTAGAGCAATTCTGGGTAGTAGATCTGGGTAATGATTTGAGGCTTTTCCCTATAGAATATTGTAAGGGAAAATTTCCATGTGGCTTTGCATATTGTAATTCTGAAATTTGTAATTCCACATTTGTGGAGATAATAAGAAGCCCATTTTTCTGTTCTTGCAAATTGTCATTATTTCTCTATTTCTGTTATATGTTTGTGGTATTAAGGGGAGTACCCTTCATCAAGTGGTATCAGAGTAGGAGTTCCTTAATGTGTAAGCAAATCACTAATTGTGAGGCAGTTTACACCAAGACCGTGGTTAGGGTTTCAGTGACTATCGCAAAAATGCCTCCATGATGGGAATATGGCAAAAGAGCTAGTGGTGTGACACCTGAGGTTAGAGCGCTCCAGAGACAAGTACAAGCATTGCAAGAAGAGATTCACAAATGAATGAATCTTAATGTTAGAGATGAAAGTGAGGATGAAGACAAAGGAGGAAATTATGAACCAAGAGGAAGAAAGATTTTTTCGGGCCATTTCCAAGATCGAGAAAAGACCTAGGATTGAGGTTCCTACATTTTCAAGAAATCTTAACCTAAATGAGTTGATTGACTGGATCAATGAATTAGAAGAATATTTTGAGTATGAAGACATCAAGGATCTTGATCGGGTCAAGTTTGCGAAGGCCAGACTGAAGGGTCATGCAAAGATCTAGTGGCAAGAGATTTAATTGGAGTGAAATAGAAGAGGAAAGGATAAAATCACAAGATGGGATCAGATGGTGGATAAATTGAAGTGACAGTTCATTCCTATTGATTATGAGCTTGACCTACTGAGGAAAATGCAAAGTTTGAAGCAAGCAGGAAGATTTGTTTAGGAGTATACAGAGGATTTCTATCGAATCCTCATTAGAACATGCCATGCAGAAGTTGATAATGAGAAAGTTGCCCGTTACCTTAATGGGTTGAGGCTGAGCATTCAAGAGGAGTTGAATTTGGTTCGAATGAACAATATTGAAGAGGCATACCATTTTTCCATAAAAGTAGAGGAAAAGCTAAATAAGAAGTTTGAGAGCAGATAAAATGGAAGAGGTCATGGTGGAAGATTTGGTGGACGGTCATATGGAGGCCGAAATGAAGATTGAAAAAATAAGGATGAGGCTAGTAGCAGTCAAAATCAGAGAGGAAACAATTCCAATTGTTTCCATGATTAGAATAATAGAGATCAAAGAAGAAGAGGAAGAGGACAAGGATCCGGAAGAGGAGGCTTCTGTGGAACATGTTTTCACTGTGGAGAAGAAGGTCACAAGGCTTTTGAATGCCCACAATGCCAAAGAAGGATAGACAGGAGAACTGAAGGCCAGGCTAGGGTTGCACATGTAGATGAAGATGCCAAATCATCATATTCTAAAGATGCTAAAAGAGGAGAAACTCTAATTAACCGAAGAGTTTTGCTGAGTGGTGAGAATGAACTTGAGCAAAGGAGGAGCCTATTTCATAGCAAGTGAAAGTGTGAGGATAAGTGTTGTGATGTGATTATCGATAGTGGAAGCACTGACAATCTGGTGTCAAAAGAGATGGTCAAAAAGTTGAAGCTCAACAGATAGAAACACCCACATCCATACTGGATCGCTTGGGTGTAGGATGACCACAAGGTCATGGTCAGTGAACAGTTCTTGGTAAAGTTCAAGATTGGCAGATACCATGATGAGGTACTATGTGATATCATACCTATGGATGCATGTCATATGTTGTTAGGTAGACCATGGCAATTCGACAGGTGTGTTGTACATGATGGTCATGCAAATACCTATTCCCTAACAAAGGATGGAGTATGGCATAAACTAAAGCCATTGAAGGACACATAAGAGAAGGTATGTGGTAATGCAAGAATAAGTTTTGTTGATGGAAGAAAATTCTTAGAGGGTATGAGGCATGATCATGTCTATTTTGCTTTAGTTCCAAAAGTTGGCAAATAGGAAGTAGAAGATGTACCTGTAGAAGTTGCAAATCTATTGAATGAGTTTCAAGATATTGTATCCGATAATGTACCTAATGGATTACCACTAGTAAGGAAGATCAGTCATCAGATGGATTTGATTCTAGGAGCCAATTTTCCAAATAATGCAACACACAAAATGACACTAGTAGAAAGTGAAGAGTTGAATAGACAAGTACAGGAATTGTTACAGAAGGGGTTATTCAGGAGAGCCTAAGTCCATGTGCTGTACCAAAAGTATTAGCACCAAAGAAGAATAGAGAATGGAGGATGTGTATAGATTCAAGAGCTATCAACAAGATCACAATCAAGTACAAATTTCCATTGCCGCGGATGGATGATATTATGGATTGTTTAAGTGGAGCTGTATATTTCTCTAAGATAGATCTAAAAAGTGGATATCATTAGATTTGGATTAGAGAAGGAGATGAATGAAAGACTACCTTCAAGATAAAGGAAGGACTGTATGAGTGGTTAGTCATGCCTTTTGGGCTAACCAATGCATCGAGCACTTTCATGCGGCTCATGAATGAGGTTCTAAAAGAATTTCTTGGTAAGTTTGTCATTGTTTCTCTTGATGATATTTTGATCTTTAGTAAGACATTGGAGGAGCATATGATGCATATTTGTATGGTGTTTGAGAAGCTGAGAGAAGAGAAATTGTTGATTAATCTGAAGAAGTGTAGTTTTGTGAAGGAGTTAGTGTATTTGAGATTTTTAGTTTCAGCAGAAGGTCTAAAAATGGACCTAGAGAAAGTGCAGGCTGTCCTTGAATGGCCAATTCAAAGGAGTGCTACTGAGGTAGGATCTTTGCATGGTTTGGCTAGATTTTACAAAAATTTTATCAAAAAATTTAGCAGTATTTGTGGACCCTTGACTGAAACAATGAGAAGGGATAGAAAAGAGTTTAAGTGGACTAATGGGGCAGATAAGATTTTTAAACTGTTGAAATAGAAAATTATAGAATAACTTATTTTAACACTTCCAGATTTTAATAAGGTGTTTCAAGTAGACTATGATGCTAGTGGTATTGCAATAGGAGCTATTATGAGCCAAGAAGGTAAACCTATTACTTATTTCAGTGAGAAGCTAAATGATGCCAAGAGAAAATATTCCATTTATATTGATCAAGAATTTTATGCTATAGTTCAAGCATTAAAGAAGTGGAGAACTATCTGCTTCCTAAAGAGTTTGTTTTGTATACTGATAATCAAGCTTTGCAATATTTGAATAGTCAAGGAAAGTTGAATCAAAGGCATTTGAAATGGGTTAAGTTTTTGCAGAGTTATACATTTTTTTTGAAACATAAGAGTGGAAAGTCTAACAGGGTTGCAGATGCGCTTAGCAGAAGGCAACTATTGCTGACAAAGATGCAGATTGAGGTGGTTGGGTTCAAGAAACTCAAGAATTTGTATCCAGAGGGTCCTGGTTTTGATGAAGCTTGGAAAGCTTGTACAAAACCAGTTACTCTAGATAGAATGAAGTGGTTGGATTTCATCATTCAGGATAATATGTTATTCAGAGGGAGTTAGTTGTGCATTCCACAAAGTTCTATGAGGGAGAATCTTATGAAAGAGAAGCATAGTGGAGGATTGGCTGGACATTTTGGTCATGATAAAACCCTTGCTATTGTTAGTGAGAATTATTATTGGCCATAGTTGCAACAAGATGTCAAGAAGTTTGTAAATATTTATAGAGTATGTCAGATGGCAAAATGAGTGAAGCAAAATACAGGGTTGTATCAGCCATTACCTGTACTATAGAAACCTTGGGAGGATATCGGTATAGATTTTGTTGTTGGTTTACCGAGGACATAGCAGGGACATGATTCAATTTTTGTGGTAGTTGATAGATTTTCAAAGATGACACATTTCATTCCTTGCAAGAAGACTAATGATGTTGTTCATATGGTAGAATTGTTTTTCAAATTAGTGGTGAGGCTACATTGGTTTCCAAAGAGCATAGTTTCAGATCGGGACACTAAGTTTGTTGGATATTTCTAGCGCACATTATGGAAGAAGTTGAAGACATATTTGAAGTTTAGTTCATCACATCATCCACAGATTGATGGATAGAAAGAGGTGGTGAATAAGAGTTTGAGAAATTTGCTGAGATGTTTAGTTGGAGATAAGCCAACAGGATGAGATTTGATTTTACTACAGGCAAAATTTGCATACAATAATTCTGTCAACAAGAGCACTGGTAAATCACCATTCTAGATTGTATATGGAAGTAGTCCTAGAAATGCATCTGAGTTGAGGAAGATATATAAAGGAGAGATAAGTAGTGCTAAAGCTAAAGATTTTGCAGCAAATTTGAAGAACATCCATGAGGAGGTGAGGTAGAACATTACCAAGATGAATGCATAGTATAAGGCTAAGGTAGATGAGAAAAGAAGACATGAGGAATTTTAGGTTGGAGATGAAGTCATGGTTCATTTGCAGAAGGAGTGATTTCTAGTTGGTACATATAACAAGTTGAAAATGAAGAAGTTTGGGCCATGTAAGATATTGAGGAAGCATGATTCAGGAAATGCCTATGAGGTAGAATTGCCTACTGAGCTAAATATTTCACCAGTATTCAACATTTTAGATTTAACAGAGTATCATGAATGGGGTGTTGAAAATGAGATCATAGAAGCATAGTGGAGTATTCCAGCAACTACTTCAGCTACCAAAGAGATCAAGGATATAGTAGATAGTCATGTTGGTAGAAGCACAAGGAACAAGACATATGAAGAATATTTGGTCAAATGGAAAGGACAGTCTGTTGAAGATTCATCATGGCTGACAAAGGAGGAGGTTAACCATCTTGGTTTTCCTCTTCACACTTGAGTCATGACAAGGTCACTTCTCAAATTACCACGGGTGTCTGATGCAGGAGCATCTTGGGTGTAAGAGAAATCTTACATCACCCAAAAAAAAATATTTCTGGTTGCTTTTCAATAAGGGCTATCTTGTGTAGAGATGCTATTTATGGAAACTTACTATTTTTAGTAAGTTGGTCATACGATCTCGGAATGTTCTAATTTCATAGGTGGAGGTTCATCTTAGTCATATTAGCCTACCAGTTGAGTTTCATTGTCATATCATCCGTATCAGTGAAGTTATTGAGGTTTTTGGGTACAAAATGTTTGAGCTCAATTTTGAAGGCCTTAGAGGCTTCGGATCGCAATCGCCCCCGGCTGATTGGAGCTTGCGTGAGTCAGGCACTATAGATCTTGTCCTGACATTTCTAAAAAGTGGTTATAATAGAAAGACGGAGCTACAGTAAAAAATTTATGGCCTCCAGAAGTTGGGTTACCTAAAAATATATTTTGTATTTGTTTTGAGCCGACCCTATTGTAATAATTGTGAAAAATAAAATAATTATATGTTTAGTTGGCCTTAAAGGCTAAATTCTGGAACCTTCTCAGGTGGTGGAAAATTGCCCATATAACGAAGGCACGTAGTGTTGTCTTAGTTCAGAGCAGTTCTGGGTATTGATTCGAGGCTTTGTCTTGCAAAATATTGTAAGGGAAAATGCACATGTGGCTTTGCGTATTGTAATTCTAAAATTTGTAATTCCACATTTGTGGAGATAATAAGAAGCCCATTTTTTTGTTCTTACAAATTGTCATTATTTCTCTATTTCTGTTATGTGTTTGTGGTATTAAGGGGAGTACCCTTCATCAGAAAGACTAACACTAATGATTTCTATTTTTTTGATGGATTAAAATATAATCTTTTGAGTGTTGGACAGTTAGTGGATAAGGGATATCAAGTTTGGTTTACTGAGAAAACTTGTGTGATCAAAGATAAGGATGGTAATTTTATTGGAACTGGATCAAGAACAAGAGGTAATGTATTTCAGTTGAACCCTGCAAAGATGACATGTTTGATTTATAGAATTGATGACAATTGGTTATGGTACAAAATATTTTGTCATATAAAATTTAATAACATTGTAAAAGCAAGCACTACACTTGCAGTAAGAGATTTTCCTAAAATTATGAAACCTACTAACATGATTTGCAAAGAATGTGTTATGGCTAAGAAGAAGAGAAGTTCATTTCCTAGTAAGAAGTTCACATCAATAGAAAAGTTGGAAATTGTTCATGCAGATTTGAGCGGTCCCAGAAGGGCTAGAGGATTCTATGGTGAAAGGTATTTTATGATTCTTTTTGATGATTTTACAAGAATGATGTGGATAACATTTCTTAAAGAAAAGTCTGAGGCATTTGATAAGTTTAAGATGGTTAAGAACAAAGTTGAGAATGAATCTAGAATGAAGATTAAATGTTTAAGATTAGATAGAGGAGGAGAATTTACTTCAAAATAATTTAACACTTTTTATGAAGTGAATGGTATTAAGAGACAATTTTCAGCCCCTAGAACACCTGAACAAAATGGTATTGTAGAAAGAAGGAGCATATCAGTAACTGAATCAGCAAAAGCTATGTTATTTAAAAATGATTTGGTGAAGATATTTTGGAGAGAAGCAATGAATACAACATTATATACAATGAATAGAGTACAAATCAGAGCAGACACAAACAAGACACCTTATGAATTATGGTTTGGACATGCACCATTAGTTAAGTATTTCAGAATTTTTGAGAGAAAATGTTATATTAAGAGAGATGATGACATTGGAAGGTTTGACCCTAGAAGTGATGAAGATATATTTCTTGGTTATTCATTGAAAAGTAAATCTTATAGATGTTTCTATAAAAGAACTATAACTATTGTTGAGAGCACAAATGTTAAAGTTGATGAAAAGTTTAAAATTCAGGAAAGAATGCTTGATTATGAATCACATGAAGGAACTCACCCTAGAGTTGATCATGAAAATGTTGAATTATTCTATGAAACTGACAGTGATTTGCAAAATGAAAGTCACATTGAGGAAATCAGAGAAGAACCTAGAGCTGAAGCAAGAATTGAAATAGTGACACCTAATAGGAACCTAGCAAGAAATCATCTTGTTGAGCAGATTATTGGGAGCATAAAAAAAGGAGTTATAACACGGAATAAGGTACAAGAAGAACTATGTTTAATTTCTCAAATTGAACCTAAATCTATAGATGAAGCTTGTAAAGATGAACACTAGATTAAAGAAATGAAGGAAGAACTAGAACACATTGAAAAGAACAAGACTTGGGAGTTGGTCCCTAGACCTAAAGATAAGAATATTATAGGAACTAAATGGGTATTCAAGAACAAGATGAATGAACAAGGAGAAGTTTTAAGGAACAAAGAAAGATTGGTATGTAAAGGATAATCACAACAAGAAGGAATTGATTATGAAGAAACTTTTGCACCTATTGCAAGAATTGAAGCAGTAAGAATGTTTTTTGCTTATGCAGCTTTTAAGAAATTCAAAGTATATTAGATGGATGTGAAGTGAACATTTCTGAATGGAGAATCAAAAGAAGAAGTCTACATTGAGCAACCTGAAGGTTTTCCCTTAACTCATGAAGGAGACATGGTATGTAAACTAAACAAAGCTTTATATGGACTTAAACAAGCACCTAGAACTTGGTATGCAAGACTAGATAAGTATTTGATAAAATTGGGATGTGCTAAAGGCACAACAAACAATAATCTGTATCTGAAAGAAACTGAGAATGGTTTATTGGTTATAGTTTTCTTTGTTGATGATATTATCTTTGGAGGAGAAGATGAAGCTAGTGATAAATGTGCAGATGAAATGAAGACTAAATTTGAAATGAACATGATTGGTGAAATGAAATATTTTTTAGGATTAAAAATAACACATAATAGTGATGGTATTTTCATATGTCAAACAAAGTATTTGAATGACTTATTAAATAGATTTGGAATGGAGAATTGTAAGTCAGTTGGCACACCTATGGTAACTGGTCATAAGTTATCTAGCACATATGAAACTCCTACAGTTGAACAAAAGAAGTATAGATCTATGATTAGAGGTTTACTGTACTTAACTCATACAAGACCTGATATATCACATGCAGTTGGAATTGTTGCAAGATTTAAAGCTGATCCTAAAGAGTCACATTATGCAACATTAAAAAGGATGCTAAGGTACTTGAAAGGCACAACTGAATATGGATTATGGTATGAAAAATCTAATGACTTTACCTTATGTGCATATACAGATGTAGATAGGGGAGATAGTATTGATGACAAAAAGAGTACAAGTGGTGTAGAATTTTTCCTTGGAGGAAGATTGGTTTCTTGGTTAAGCAAGAAGCATAATTTTATTTCATAGAGTACAATAGAAGAAGAATATGTAGCAACATGAAACAATTGTAATTAGATAATATAGATGAAATAGATGTTGAAGGATATTAGAATTAAATTTGATGAGCTTGTTGTTATACATTATGATAACACCAGTACAATAAGTATGTCTAAGAATCCTATATTGCATTCTAAGACAAAGCATATAGAAATAAAGTATCATGTAGTGAGAGAGAAAGTTATAGAGAAAGAAGTCAGACTCAAATATATAAGTACAAAAGAAAAAATTATAGATATATTTACAAAGCCTTTACCTAAAGATACATTTGAGTATTTGAGAGGTATGCTTGGGGTTATGCTCCAACCTACTTTTGAGAAGTCATGCAGATTGTTGCATTAGTCCAGTGGTATATGAGCTCTATCTTTTTCTGGACTAGATGTTGGTACTTTCTCTATGGGGGAGTATCTGTATCTGAGCTGAGTCATGAGAACTCTAGTGAATGTATTTTCTAAAAAGTGTCTTTTGACATTGAAGTGGTTTTTCACATAGTGATGTATTATTTGTCATTGATGTTGTATCATCTTAAAATGGAAGCACTTCCATGATAAGAGCATTTAGCCCTCCGAGTAAGTGGTCTGGGGTCATGTTAAGCACCTTGATTGGGTCTTTGTATGTATCTATCTTTTCCCCCTGTTCTACTTTCCTCTACACTTGATTTTCATGTCATATCTGCATTTCCTGGCAATCTGGGCTAGGGTCTTGAGGTTTTTGACCTCAAGGTCAAAGTTAACCTTGAGGGTCAAAGTTGACCTCAACCTTGACCTAGGTTAGGGTCAACCTTGACCCTGACCTAGGGTAGAGTTGACCTCCTCCCTAACCCCTAGCTCAAATTTCAAATCTCCATGATTTTTGGGTGTCGTGTTTTAGAGATATTTCCTTTCCCACTTCTGGGTTGGCCATTTTGGGTTTCAGAATGGTAAATACTTAAATTTCATTTAATCTAGGTATATTTCTAAAGGTTAGGTCCTAATTGGGATTTAATTCTCCAAGGTGGCCCCTCTAGAGGATTGTGCCCTAGTTCACTATAAAAAGAAGCCTTCCTCTCTCATTTTCTCCATCAAGTTTTGTGAGAACACATCCACAATCAAGAAATTTCATGAGCAAGTGCAAGCAAATGAATTAAAGCATTCAAGAAAGCCTTCAAGCATTCATCCATCAAGGAGATCCATTGTTATCCATTGAAGGATTCAATCTCTTTGGAGCTCCCTTGAAGATCCATCCTTCTACATTCATCCAAGCCTCCTCATATGCAAAGATCAATTCAAGATTGGTGTTGAAGATCAAATGCAATTGATTTGAGACATCCTACATTCATTCTACATCCATTGAAGCATTCCTACTTATGGATTTGAGGATTCGAATCCTCTACAAGGACTTCAACATAAGCAAGGTGAATTGTTTGAATTGCTTTGTTTATGCACACTACATTTCAATTCAATTTCAAGGTTAATTCCTAAATTGGGGTTTGACCAAGGCAAACCCCTCATATAAACAAAACCCCCTTTTTCTTATAGGTACAGGTGCGAAATTTCAAATCTGAGAGTAGATTTGGATACCCTATTCAGTGAACTTTTGAGATCTGCGAACAAAGTCAGAATCGACCTTCAAATAAAGAATCTAGCCTTTGACCTTTTATGAGGGTCAAAGACTACCTACTAGCAGCAAGATAAAAGATTTATGGGTTTTCTTCGTCTCAACATTTCCATTTTGAAATAGGTTGTAGAATTTCTTGAAAGTACACACAAACATCAAAAATTGGCATTTTCTAGATTTGCCCTAATTTGAGGTTAGTATTTGTATTTCAATTATTTCGGATTTCAAGAACAATCCTACCATAGGGAAATATAAGGTTTTTCTCTCTCTTTCATATTCTTCATAGATTGATTTGGTTGTGTATTAACCTTGAGGTTGATCAAATTGGATCTCTCCTTTGAGAATTTGGATTTAGGAGTGGATCTAATATTTCCCCCATACATTACATTGAATAGGTGTGATTCCATTTTACATCTATTCATTTTGGTGAACCCGACATACTTACTCTCCTTTCTTTTTTGGAATTGGACGCCCTATTATGTTTTGTGGTGTTAGATTTCCTTTTATCTTGTTGTTATTGGATTTTTCTTTTGTGTAAAATCTTGAATGCTAAATAAATTTTATGTTCTTAGTTTAGTGCATTTGCATTACATTGGTTTATGAGTTTTACTACCACTAGTCCTACTTATAACATTCTTGTTAGAAGAAGTCATAGACTCATGGGTTCCTTTGATCCTGAATCTTCCTCTCCTTTCCTTAGGGTCCCAGATGATAACTTGATTCTTCATGATTCCAATCCTACTATAGAGAAAAAATCTTCTCACTCATCTCATGATGAGGATGATGCTTTAAGAGTTCCTCCTGAACAAATCCAAAAAATTTCAACTGAACTTGATAAAATGGGTGATTGGCTTATTCAAGAAAACCATAATCAAGATTCTATTCAAGCTATAGAGGCTCTTAAGAAAGTTCTACGTGATAGTGATCAAGGTGTTAACCTCTTGTGTGGTATTACTCACCTCGTGCATTCAAATGTTAAACCTCTAGCTCAAGAAGCTCAAGATTTAGGGTTGATTCCTTCTATCACTAGTGTTGAACCTCCTTCTAATCCTTTACCTATTATTCCTCCCTATACTCCTTGTTCGAAATATAAATGGGAATGTAATACTAAGAGGGGGGGGTAAATCAGATATCACCTACTTTAACCTTTTCTACTGATAAAACTTTATGCATGACATAAACAAAACTTGATCATTCTAAGTAACTTAACATGTTAAGTAGCATACATGAAATCACTCATAACACAATAATTTTGGTAACCTAGAAACCCTTGAAAGGTAAAACTGGGGTGGGGATGACACCCACAAATCTTCAATACTGCAGTAATAAGTTTTTCCTGTTAAGGCTTACAAAATGTGATCAATTCATGATCTACCCTGTGAAAGGTCTGCTCTGCTAAAAGGTAAAAGACTTATACAGTCTACCTTGCTAAAGGATTTAAAACTTACAACAAAGTAAGCACTCGGTAAAGAGATTACATAAATTTTGGTAAGACTACTTGGTTAAGAGATTTACCTTGATACACTGATTAAAATGTCTCAGTACTTGATCTTTCAGTTTGCACTTATATGAAGATTATAGATCTCCTCTTTACTGTATGTTAGTGATCTCTTCTATCTGATCTTTCTCAATTTTGTCCTTTCACTGCTTAGCTTGGTCACTGAGCTCTATCTCTGTATGCTTCCCTTTTCTAAATCATACCATATTGCTTACACCCTTCACATTCACTATCCCTTGCTACTACATTTTAGGGTTTAGATCTTGACCTTATATAATAACCAAAACATCTTAACAATTCAAGATCTACATTTCAAATTTATTCCTATTGCCGCTTAAGCTATACAATTTTTTGATTGGCTCTCGGTATTACATAGGGATCAATGATTACAAGATGAATGCATAATTACCTTAACAAACAAAATACAAAATACCACTATCACCAAAAATGGTTTACCTCGATCATTGTGCCATTCCAAACTTATATATCATTCCTGGCTAACTCGGTAAATATTATTCCTGGTACTCGGTATTCACTATACTTGGCATTTGTTAAACTCTCCTTCGCTCAGTAATCATTGCATATGTAACTCGGCAAAAACTATACTCGGCATAGTACAAACATGTAGTGACCATGACTTTACTCGACAGTACTACTACTTGGTAAGTATACAATACATAACTCAGCCTTTACAAAATGACTCAGTCATAGTGATGGCCGACCATCATTGCCTAGATATATGGCTAAGTGTGAAGCACTAATGGTCAACAAAACTATAGAGATCTACAATCTCCCCCTTTGACATTAGAGGCAAAAACACTTTGTCATGACATTTGTACTTACAATTACAAAAGTATGTTGTACTAGCCTAATACTCCCCTTGAGATATATATATATATATATATATATATATATATATATATATATATATATATATATATATATATATATATATATATATATATATATATATATATATATATATATATATATATATATATTCAAAATTTTGTTACCTATCCTTAATCATGTCATGATGATTTCCCCCTTTTTTTTGACACGACGAATCTCTTCATTAGTAGGGAGTTCTCAAAATTTATCCAGAAATGGTTTATGCAACACCATGACCATGTGTAGTGCAGTTTCCCAAGCTGTTGTAGCAAGATTTAGAACTTCTATTTGCACTTCTAGCTCGACAGCTAAACTGACTAGGATCTCGGCTGTGGACAAATTTGGATTTCTCTAAGCTAATTCCTTGGCCTTGACTAACTTTCTCTGTATGGCCTCCAGATGAGGTTTCAAAATAGTTTGCATAGAAAGTAGTCGAGATCGAATCTTGCCATCATTAGCCACTAGCTCGGCTAACTTACCTTGGGTATGCAGGATTTTGGCATAATGTTCAAAACTTGTGTCTGCATCCAAGCTTAGAGATTGACTGGTAGCCTTAAGTTCTTGTTTTAGTGTGTCAACCAATCATTGATTCTCATCAGTGAATAGTTCAACATTACAAAATTTGGCCAATAGAGACTGTCCATTCAGAACTACCTCTTTGGTCTCATTTACCAAAGTAGACAACTCAACCTGTTTCACTGCTATCTCGGCAGATACCTTCTCTAGCATTTTGGTCTCAAACTTTCATTCTGACCACTCAAATAACTTATCACTTGCATAGCTAGCTTCATTATTTACTTTTTGAACAATGTGTACAAGTTGTTCCAATATGGGGGCAGAACTATTTACATCTGATAATTCATAAACTTCATTAAATATATCTTTTATTTATATAGGACCTATTTTTGCTGATGTTCCCTTCAGAGTTCTACTTGCTTGCTTTTCCTCGTCAGCAAATCCTTCAATAACTACATTTTCTCATAAGATAGGTTATCGGTATCCCATTTAGGAATAACAATGACCTCATCAATTGTTACCTTAGTTTTCTCCTTCTATGTTTTCAGTGGGGTGCTTGCACTCGGCATCTCTACAAGAGCTTGTATTACCTCTTGCTCCTTAGGCTCTCGCATCTCAATAGATTTTCCTTTTATATCTATTTCGCCTTTACCCTTATCCTCGGCATGAGGACTAACATCTTGTCCATCTAACTTATCTCCTTGTTCTTCTTTTCTGTTATCTTCCATAGGAGGACTTTGGATTTTTCTTTCAAGATTGTCTGCTTTGTCCTCTTCCTCGACAGATGTAGATTTAGTTACTTGTACTAACTTTATGGGTTCCTCGATAAGGCTTGTAACGACTAACTTGTCAATAGTTACAACTTTAGGTATGGTAGAACTCATATCAATAGATTATGTGCGAGTAATTGTTGGATAATCCCTGACTTGTAAAAGTACTGTGTTACTACATGGCAAGGATATATCATTTATTTTCACAGTATTTAAATTAGCCTAAGTCAAAATTGAATTCTTGATGGGGATCTCCTCGGTTATGTCAAAAATGTGAACCTCTGATTTGTCCTGATCTTCCACTTCCTTAGGAGTTCCAGTCTCCATTTTATTTTGTTTTATCTCAGGTTCAACAACTTTTGAAGTACTAGCACCCTTTTCTTCATCCTTGTCACACAGCAATCCAAACATTATTTTCTAGATTTTGAGACTTTCTTGTACAACATCCTCAACCTTGTGTTGAAGAATTAGATAAGCTCTAAGTTTGGGATCAAACTTAGCTCTGTATTGTTCAATTATCTGTTTGATGCTGGCAGGGGTGAGACTAGACTCAACTTGAGCTAAAGTTCTCTCCCTTATTTCCTTTTTAGTTTGCAGAGCATATTCCCATTTCTATGCAACCCTGTTGCTTAATTCCTTGGGAATTCTATTTTCTATTTGAATTGGCAGCATCTTGAAAATGCACAACATTTCAAAAATAGCACCTTCCACTTTTTCTTTGTCTCCAATGCTCATGTTCCCAAATTTTAATCCTTTCAACTCATCCACTACTGTAGAGCTAGTAATCTTATTACATATTTCATCAATAGTGAGTGGAGTATCCTATTATGTAACCTTCCTCTTTACTTCTTCATCACTCTCTATTTCTTCATTATCGTCTTGTTCTAAAACAAGTTTCCTTCTAGGCCTCTTTATAACCTTATTTGGCACTGCCTTAGGTAGTGCAGGTTTTTGCTTAACAGATGTAGGTGGCATCTTAGGAGTCTCGGCAGAAGCTCTCCGTGTTCTAGGCCTAAGTACTAGTGTCGATGACACTTTAGGTTATAAAATTCTTTTCTTAGCTGGGGGCTCGACAATCACTAGTTTCTTTTCTTTCTCTTCTTCTTCTTCACTATTACTAGTTTCACTCAGTTCATCTTCTCTCGATCCTTGGGTCAACTCTAGTGGTGCATCTTGTTCAAATTCTTTGACATATTTTTCCAAATTCTTCACTATCTTCTTTCTTTTCCTCTCTGTGGTGGTAGCCATTGATCCCAAAGAGATCTTGGATTTAGCTTCATCAAAGGTTCCAAAGTAAGGTGCATTACTATCAATTTCTTCAGCTAAGAGGGCTATAATTGTAGTAGTAGCTTCATCTATATTTAGTTCATATGGTAATGGCATTAACCATGAAACCCTAGGTAGGACTGCCTGTGCATAAGTAAAATCTGTGTCTACCAGAAAACATATATCCTTACTGTATTTTTCAATCAAAGACACAGGGACTCTAGTCCTCTTTCTCATCTTCTTCTTAAACTCAAAAAAATAGTTGTCCATTATTCCATTAAAGTTATCTCCAATCTGATTTACAAATTTATTGATTTGAACAGTGACGGGTCTCTTCTTATCCCATATAACACCTCCATGTGTAGGAAAACACTTCTTTACATAAAAGAACAAATAGATCAGTAAGGAACCGAACTTACACATAGAATTCTTTGTGGTCTGGATGGAGTTGAAATTCTTGGCAAGTTGAGTCAGCTGGAGCTCAACAAGGTGATACATGTGGCCTTTCTTGATTATCTTCCATGCCTGGTCCACTGCCATACAGGGGATGCTGTCTAACCGACTAGATTGATAAAACTTGTGCGAGATGACTCTAACAACAAAGTCAATTTCCAGATCAATTATGGTGGAAATTGTCATTCCTCATTTGTTCCAAACTGCCTGTGTGTTGGCTTGAATATCTTCCTTACCTACAGATTTCATCGTTCTTTTCCCTTCAATTGGTTAAACTTTCTTATAAGAAACCTTGTAGCTCTAATAACAATTGTTGGAAATATAAATGGGAAGGTAATACTGAGAGGCAGGGTGAATAAGATATCACCTACTTTAACCTTTTCTACTAATAAAACTTTATGCATGACATAAACAAAACTTGATCATTCTAAGTAACTTAACATGTTAAGCAGTATACATGAAATCACTCATAACACAGTAATTTTGGTAACCCATAAACCCTTGAAAGGTAAAACTGGGGTGGGAATGACACCCACAAATATTCACTACTATAGTAATAAGTTTTGCCTGTTAAGGCTTACAAAATGTGATCAATTCATGATCTACCCTATGAAAGGTCTACTCTATTAAAAGCTAAAAGACTTATACATTCTACCTTGCTAAAGGATTTAAAACTTACAACAAAGTAAGCACTCGGTAAAGAGATTACATAAAGTCTGTTAAGACTACTTGGTTAAGAGATTTACCCTGATACACTAATTAAAATGTCTCAGTACCTGATCTTTCAATTTTCACTTATATGTAGATTACAGATCTCCTCTTTACTATATGTTAGTGATCTCTTCTATTTGATCTTTCTCAATTCTATCCTTTCACTTCTTAGCTTGGTCACTAAGCTCTATCTTTGTATGCTTCCCTTTTTTGAATCATACCATTCTGCTTACACCCTTCACATTTGTTGTCCATTGCTACTACGGTTTAGGGTTTAGATCTTGACCTTATATAATAACTAAAACATCTTAACGATTCAAGATCTACAGTTTAAATTTATTCCTATTGCCGCTTAAGCTATACAATTTTTTGATTGGCTCTAGGTATTACATACGGATCAATGATTACAAGATGAATGCGTAATTACTGCAACAAATAAAATACAAAGTACCACTATCACCAAAAATGGTTTACCTTGATTATTGTGCCATTCCAAACTTATATGTCATTCATGGCTAACTTAGAAAATGTTATTCCTGGTACTCGGTATTCACTGTACTTGACATCTGTTAAACTCTCTGTTGCTTGGTAATCATTGCATATGTAACTCAGCAAAAACTATACTCAGCATAATACAAACATGTAGTGACCATGACTTTACTCGGTAGTACTACTTCTTGGTAAGTATACAATACATAACTCAGCCTTTAAAAAATGACTCAGTCGCAGTGATGACCGACCATCATTGCCTAGATATATGGCTAAGTGTGAAGCACTAATGGTCAACAAAACTATAGAGATCTACACTTCTTTGGTCACTGTGACAATTCCCTCTATTCCTATGAGTGTTCCTCCTATGTCCCTTCCTACATCACAACCTTCATATCATCATGTTCCTTTTACTTATTCCAATCTACTTCCAACTGTAGTTCCTAGTGTTCCTCTAGTTGTGTCTTCTATTCCTGCAGCTTCTTACACTTTACCTAGTGTGTCTAATGTTGCTCCTCCTATTTCCTCTAATGATTCAACAATCATCAGTTTGGCTCAAACTGTGTCATCCTTACAACAAAAACTTTCTTCCTTAACTCAAAACAAGTTTAGTATTCCTACATGTGAAATGGGAAGTCCTTTGTCCTTGGATATTATTCATACTCCTATTCCTCAGCAAGGTGATATGCCTCATCTTGAGATTTATAATGGAAAAGGAGATCCCATTCATCATGTTAAAACATTCCAAATCCTTTGTAGTGATTATGCTCATGACCATAGGATTTTAGCCAAACTTTTTGCTAGAACCTTGCGTGATAAGGCCTTATAATGGTATTGTTCCTTGGCTCCTTATTCCATTGATTCCTTTCCAAAACTTGCTAATTCCTTTATTCAACAATTTCAAAACAACATTGGCCTGCAAGTGTCTTTGACTGATTTAATGCATTGTAAACATAGTGCTAAAGAAAAATTAACTGAATTTATTGGTAGATTTAAGCATTTGCATGCTTAGATTTCCTATCCTGCTCCTGATATTGATATTCAACGTATGTTTATTTCAAATTTGCAAAAGGATATTAGAGATAAGATTCTACTTACTGAATTTACCTCTTTTCAACAACTTTGTGCAGTGCTTCATCATTATCAATTACAAGTGAGTCAATTTGAGAGCAACACTCCAATGGCTCCTGTTCCAATTGATAAGAGTGATGCTGCTCCTAATCCAAACAAATTAAAAAAATTCAACAACTATGTCAACATAAACAAACAAGCAAATGTAGTTGCTGATCAAGTTGTTGTTGCATCTCACAATGCCACTTCTGCATCCACTACTTTTCGATTAAATCGTACGTTTACTCCTCTTTCTAAATCTTTACATACTATTATGAATAGGTTGTTAATTGCTAATATGATTACTTTACCTCCTATTCGACCTCTTTTACCTGCCATGATTGCATCTAAATATTTTGATCAAAATGCTTTTTGTCATTATCATCATCAGAATGGTCATGATACTGAGAAATATTATTCTTTAAAACATAAGTTTCAAGACTTAATTGACTCTAACACCTTATTTGTTGATAATTTTGATGGTAGTGGGAACAAATCTATCTCTCCTCCTAATCAAAATCTTCAAATCTATACGAATCCTTTACCTACGCATGATACTAAAACCATTGCTCAACCATCTGCTATGGAAATTGTGTATGATTAAAAGATGGATGATCTCAATCATGTGTTTAATCAAGTGGAGCATGTTGGTCAATCTGTATCTCCACCTTAATCTCCACCTCAACCTCAGATTCAACCTCAAGTTCAATCTCAATCTTGAACACAACCTAAACCTAAAATGAAAACTCAACCAAAACCTTGACAACAACCTAAGAATAAAAGACCTCGAGAACTTTTGATTACCTTTGATGACTCTGAGACTATTAAAGCTCTTGATGGTCCCCTTTACATTTCTACTATGATTTCTCAAAAACCTACTTGTGGTTGTCTTGTTGATCCTACATCCTTAGTTAATGAGATTACTAAAGAAAATCTTTTTATGAAAAGCTTACAATGTGATCCTTATGATACATCGGATGTATGGATTCAAAATTGTAATGGATTTCTTTATCCATCATTTGGTTCTATTAAGTTACCGATTGAACTCTGTGGAAAAATTGTGAACACTACCTTTGTTGTGGTTCCTACTTCTGATCAATTTCCAGTTAAGCTAGGTTTGCCTTGGTTGAATGCCATGAATGCTGTTGCTTCACCTATCCATAAGTGTCTTAAATTCATTCATGATGAAGAAGTGAAGATGATTAATCATAGTTTATATCAACCTTCTAGGCCTAGAGATTGTGTTGCTCTTGATTTCTTTTGGCCTTCATTACCTAATTCATGTCCTCCTCGACCTGATAATCTTTTTTGTTCATATCAAGCCTATAAACATCATAAGATTCTTGAATTAATCATACCTCCCATGGATCTTAATCATGGTCTTTTGCCTACACCTTCTATACCTCCTTTAACTGTGGCTTCTAGTTATGTTAATCAACCTTCTATTGATCTTCCTAAAGAACCTATCAAAGATCCTGTGATTGTTCCTACCATTGTTGATAATCCTATTGATCTTCCTAAAGAACCTGTGATGGATGCTATGATTGTTCCTCATTCTCAACCTATTTCAAATAAATCAAAATGTAATCGATCTGCTAATGAAAGTTGTAAGAAGTGTCATGCTCATGTTAAAGCTCATAATTCTGTTCTTCAAAGATCTCTACCTTCTTTGGATAAACCTATGCAAGATGTGTTAGAAGAAGTTGTTACTAATAATGATGTTAAGATGAATGATTATGATGATTCTATTCGTATCTTAGATCCTATTTTGATTAATTTGGTTGAAGAAGATACTCTTGATGATACTGATGATGTTAATGATGAATATGAGACTATTAACATTGACATTGATTTACCTAATATGCTTTCATCACAATTAATTCTTACACCTAGTATCAAACATTGTGATTCTCAAGAGGATCCTTTTTTGGAATTGGCTATCATTCCTACTATGTTGGATATAGTCCCTCTTGCGAGTTACCCACCTTCCCTAAATGATATACAATGAGATGGGGAGAGTAGGCTACATGCTTGATTGACTTGTCCTTTGTGGTAGCTTTGTTGTGTGTTTTCCTATTGTACTATGTTTCTCCCGTAATGTGTTTGCTAAATGTTGTTAGATTCTTTTATACGATCCTTGTTACTCAGTTGGTGCAAGGTGATAATGGAATTGAAACTGTCATTCAAATTCCTCTATATGTATCTCTATTCTTCTATGCATTGTTCAATGTTATGTTGTAATTGTGCTATTGTTCTTAAATGTTTCCTTGTGTAATCTGCTTGGATTCAAGATATGGTAGCACTAATTCTTTTTGGTCTCCATGTCATGGTCCAAAAAGATTCTCCTTCATATATCTTATGTGATCTTTTCTCCTTTGTGATCGTAGTTCTACTTTCTTTGGGGAATGATGTTAATTCATTTGCACTAATATCATATATATATATTATCTTATGATCATACTGACCCCATGATAGGTAGATCCCTTCTGTGTTCTCTGTATTTTTATGTGATATTTAACTTGATTTGTCTTCATCTGGGGGCATCTTGACGTGGAAACGTAATCAGTGGAGTTGTTTATGTTTCCATTAAAGCCATTGCTCCTGTCAAAGTGTTAGCAATGAATTTAACATGGGGGCATATGCTCTGCTAACCTATTGCACACACATACTTCTTTTTGATACGTACATATTTTTCAAGATACTCTTTTCTTTCCCTTTTTGGATTAGTAACCAATCCTTAAAGCATGGATTTATATTTTAGGATCTCTTGATGCCTCCAATTTCAAATATACATATATTTTGATCTCTTAAGGTCAGAGGTGTCCTTAAGAATGCCTCTATTTTGTTTGTGGTTTATTCTTATGGAATAGAATATTCCTAAGGACAAATCCTTGATGGGTTGACTAGTGAGTAGACACATTCACTAGGCGTTTCAATTCCATCTTTCTAGTTGCACTATTTTCCTTGTGTGGTTCACAATGGGACATAAGTTCTCATTGGATGAGGTAACACACCATTTCTTTCTCTCTCTAGAGATGTCTCTCTTATTGTGATCTAGGAGTCAATGAAGACTTGATTCCCTGGGGGCTTGAGGTTTCTCTTTGTCCCTTGGATTACGATAAGATTATCTTTTCTTTCTGATCTCCTATACCGAGAGTTTGCATTGAGTCCATACTCTTGCTAAAGTGGGGGCTTAATGTATCATTTTAAAATGGAATCACTTCCATGATAAGAGAATTTATCCCTCTGAGTAAGTGGACTAGGGTCATGTTAAGCACCTTGATTGGGTCTTTGGATGTATCTAGCTTTTCCCCTTGTTCTGCTTTCCTTTGCACCTGATTTTCACTATATATCTGCATTTCTTAGCAATCTGGGCTAGGGTCTTGAGGTTTTTGACCTCAAAGTCAAAGTCGACCTTGATCCTGACCTAGGTCAGGTTTGACCCCAATCCTCACCTAGGGTAGATTCAACCTCATCCTTGACCCCCAGTTCAAATTTCAAATCTCCATGATTTCCGGGTGTCGAGTTTCAGAGATATTTGTTTTCCCACTTCCGGGTCAGCTATTTAGGGTTTTAGAATGTTAAATCCTTAAATTTCATTTAATGTAGGTATATTTATAAAGGTTAGGACCTAATTGGGATTTAATTCTCCAAGGTGGCCCCTCTAGAGGATTGTGCCCTAGTTCACTATAAAAGGAAGCCTTCCTCTCTCATTTTCTCCATCAAATTTTGTGAGAACACATCCACAATCAAGAAATTTCATGAGCAAGTGAAAGCAAGTGAATTCAAGCATTCAAGAAAGCCTTCAAACCTTCAAGTGTTCAAGCATTCATCCATCAAGGAGATCCATTGTTAGCCATTGAAGGATTCAATCTCTTTGGAGCTCCCTTGAAGATCCATCCTTCTACATTAATTCAAGCCTCCTCATATGCAAAGATAAATTCAAGATTGGTGTTAAAGATCAAATGTCATTGATTTGAGACATCCTACATTCATTCTACATCCATTGAAGCATTCCTAATTGTGGATTTGAGGATTTGAATCCTCTACAAGGACTTCAACATAAGCAAGGTGAATTGTTTGAATTGCTTTGTTTATGCACACTACATTTCAATTCAATTTCAAGGTTAATTCCTAAATTGGGGTTTGACCAAGGCAAACCCCCCATACAAACAAAACCCCCTTTTTCATTGTAGGTACAAGTGTAGAATTTTGGATCTGAGAGCGGATTTGAATACCATTTTTGGTGAACTTTTGAGATCTGCAAACAAAGTCAGAATCAACCTTCAAATAAAGAATCTATCCTTTGACCTTTTATGAGGGGCAAAGACTACTTGCTCTCAGAAAGATAAAAGATTTTTGGTTTTTCTTCATCTCGACATTTCTAGTCCGAAACAAGTTGCAGAATTTCCAGTCATAGACTCATGGGTGCCTTTGATCCTGAATCTTCCTCTCCTTTCCTTAGGGTCCCAGATGATAACTTGATTCTTCATGATTCCAATCCTACTATAGAGAAAAACTCTTCTCACTCATCTCATGATGAGGATGATGCTTTAAGAGTTCCTCCTTAACAAATCCAAAAAATTTCAACTGAACTTGATAAAATGGGTGATTGGCTTATTCAAGAAAACCATAATCAAGATTCTATTCAAGCTATAGAGGCTCTTAAGAAAGTTCTATGTGATAGTGATCAAGGTGTTAACCTCTTGTGTGGTATTACTCACCTCATGCATTCAAATGTTAAACCTCTAGCTCAAGAAGCTCAAGATTTAGGGTTGATTCCTCCTATCACTAGTGTTGAACCTCCTTCTAATCCTTTACCTAGTATTCCTACCTATACTCCTTCTTTGGTTACTATGATAGTTCCCTCTTTTCCTATGAGTGTTCCTCCTATGTTGCTTCCTACATCACAACCTTCATATCATAATGTTCCTTTTACTTATTCCAATCCACTTCCAACTATAGTTCCTAGTGTTCCTCTAGTTGTGTCTTCTATTCCTGCAGCTTCTTACACTTTACGTAGTGTGTCTAATGTTGCTCCTCCTCCTATTTCCTCTAATGATTCAATAATCATCAGTTTGGCTCAAATTGTGTTATTCTTACAACAACAACTTGGTTCCTTAACTCAAAACAAGTTTAGTATTCCTACATGTGACATGGGAAGTCCTTTGTCCTTGGATATTATTCATACTCCTATTCCTCAACAAGGTGATATGCCTCATCTTGAGAATTATAATGGAAAAGGAGATCTTGTTCATCATGTTAAAACATTCCAAATCCTTTGTAGTGATTATGCTTATGACCATAGGATTTTAGTCAAACTGTTTGTTAGAACCTTCTGTGACAAGGCCTTACAATGGTATTGTTCCTTGCCTCCTTATTCTATTGATTCCTTTCCAAAACTTTCTAATGCCTTTATTCAACAATTTCAAAACAACATTGGCCTACAAGTGTCTTTGACTGATTTGATGCATTATAAATAGAGTGCTAAAGAAAAATTAACTAAATTTATTGATAGATTTAAGCATTTGCATGCTCAGATTTCCTATCCTATTCCTGATATTGATATTCAATGTATGTTTATTTTAAATTTGCAAAAGGATATTAGAGATAAGATTTTGCTTACTGAATTTACCTCTTTTCAACAACTTTGTGCAGCGCTTCATCATTATGAATTAAAAGTGAGTCCATTTGAGAGCAACACTCCAATGGCTCTTGTTCCAGTTGATAAGAGTGATGCTACTCCTAATCCAAAAAAATTTCAAAAATTACACAACTATGTCAAGATAAACAAACAAGCAAATGCAGTTGCTGATCAAGTTGTTGTTGCATCTCACAATACCACTTCTGCATCCACTACTTTTCAATTAAATTGTATGTTTACTCCTCTTTCTAAATCTTTACATACTATTATGAATATGTTGTTAATTGCTAATATGATTACTTTACCTCCTATTCAACCTCTTTTACCTGCTACGATTGCATCTAAATCTTTTGATCAAAATACTTTTTGTCAATATCATCATCAGAATGGTCATGATACTGAGAAATGTTATTCTTTAAAACATAAGGTTCAAGACTTAATTAACTCTAACACCTTATCTATTGAAAATTTTGATGGTAGTGGGAACAAATCTGTCTCTCCTCCTAATCAAAATCTTCAAATCTATATGAATATTTTACCTACACATGATACTAATACCATTGCTCAACCATCTGTTGCGGAAATTATGTATGATTCAAAGATGGATGATATCAATCAGGTTGTTAATCAAGTTGATCATGTTGGTCAATCTGTATCTCCACCTCAACCTCAGATTCAACCTCAAGTTCAATCTCAATCTCGAACACAACCTAAACCTAAACTAAAAACTCAACCAAAACCTCAACAAAAACCTAAGAATAAAAGAGCTCAGGAACTTTTGATTACCTTTAATGACTTTGAGACTATTAAAGCTCCTGATGTTCCCCTTTACATTTCTGCTATGATTTCTCAGAAACCTACTCATTGTTGTCTAGTTGATCCTACATCCTTAGTTAATGTGATCACTGAAGAAAATCTTTTTATGAAAATCTTACATTGTGATTCTTATGATACATTGGATGTATGGATTCAAACTTGTAATGGTTTTCTTTATCCATCATTTGGTTCTATTAACTTACCAGTTGAACTCTGTGGAAAAATTGTGAACACTACCTTTTTTGTGGTTCCTACTTTTGATCAATTCCATGTTAAGCTAGGTTTTCCTTGGTTGACTGCCATGCATGTTATTACTTCACCTATCCATAAGTGTCTTAAATTCATTCATGATGAAGAAGTGAAGATGATTAATCATAGTTTATATCAACCTTCTAGGCCTAGAGATTGTGCTGCTCTTGATTTCTTTTGACCTTCATTACCTAATTCATGTCCTCTTCAACCTCATGATATTTTTTCATTCATATCAAGCCTATAGACATCGTAAGATTCTTGAATTCAGCATACCTCCCATGGATCTTAATCATGGTCTTTCACCTACACCTTCTATACCTCCTTTAACTATGGCTTCTAGTTATGTTAATCAAGTTCCTTCTATTGATCTTCCTAAAGAACCTATCAAAGATCCTGTGATTGTTCCTACCATTGTTGATAATCCTATTGATCTTCCTAAAGTACCTATCAAGGATCCTATGATTGTTCCTCCTTGTTCTCAACCTATTTCAAATAAATCAAAATGTAATTGATCTTCTAATGAATGTCATAAGAAGCGTCGTGCTCATGCTAAAGCTCATAATTCTGTTCTTCAAATATCTCTACCTTCTTCAGATAAAAATATGCATGATGTGTTAGAATAAGTTGTTACTAATAATGATGTTACGATGCATGATTATGATTATTCTATTCATATCTTAGATCTTATTTTGATTCATTTAGATGAAGAAGATACTCTTGATGATATTGATGATGTTAATGATAAATATGAGACTATTGACATTGACATTGATTTACCTAATATGCTTTCATGAAAATTAACTCTTACACCTAGTGTCGAACATTGTGATTCTCAAGAGGATCCTTGTTTGGAATTGGCTATCATTCCTACTATGTTGGATATAGTCCCTCTTGCAAGTTACCCACCTTCCCTAAATGATATACAACAAGATGGGGAGAGTAGGCGGCATGCTTGATTAGCTTGTCCTTTGTGGTAGCTTTGTTGTGTGTTTTCTTGCTGTACTGTGTTTCTCCCGTAATGTGTTTGCTAAATGTTGTTAGATTCTTTTATACAATCCTTGTTACTCAGTTGATGCAAGATGATAATGGAATCAAAACTGTCGTTCAAATTCCTCTATATGTATCTCTATTCTTCTATGCATTGTTCAATGTTATGTTGTAATTGTGCTATTCTTTGTAAGTGTTTCCTTGTGTAATCTGCTTGGATTAAAGATATGGTAGCACTAATTCTTTTTGGTCTCCATGTCATGTTCTGAAAATATTCTCTCATATATCTTATGTGATCTTTCATCCTTTGTGATTGTAGTTCTACTTTCTTTGGGGAATGATGTGAATTCATTTGCAATAATATCATATATATATATATATCATCTTATGATCATATTGACCCCATGGTAGGTAGATCCCTTCTATGTTCTATGTATGTTTCTATGATATTTCCCTTGATTTGTCTTCGTCTGGGGGCATCTTGATGTGGAAATGTAATCAGTTGAGTTGTTTATGTTTCCATTAAAGCCAAATGACTTTAACATGGGGGTATACACTCTGCTCACCTATTGCACACATGTACTTCTTTTTGATACACACATATTTTTCAAGATACTCTTTTTTTTCCCCTTTTTGGATTAGTAACTAATTCTTAAAGCATGGATTTATATTTTAGGATCTCTTGATCCCTCTAGTTTCAAATATACATATATTTTGATCCCTTAAGGTCGGAGGTGTCCTTAAGATTGGATCTCTGTTGTTTGTGGTTTTATTCTTATGGAATATAATATTCCTAAGGATGAATCTTTGATGGGTTGACTAGTGAGTAGCCACATTCACTAGGTGGTTCAATTCCATCTTTCCAGTTGTGTTGTTTTCCTTGTGTGGTTCACAATGGGACATAAGTTCTCATTGGGAGAGGTAATCAGACCCTTTCTTTCTCTCTCTAGAGATGTCTCTCTTATTGTGACCTGGGAGTTGATGAAGACTTGAGTACCTAGGGGCTTGAGGTTTCTCTTTGTCCCTTGGATTATGATAAGATTATCTTTTCATTCTGATCTCCTTTACCAAGAGTTTGCATTGAGTCCATACTCTTGATAAAGTGGGGGCTTAATGTATCATCTTAAAATGGAAGAACTTCCATGATAAGAGTGTTTAGCCCTTTGAGTAAGTGGTCTGGTGTCATGTTAAGCACCTTGATCGGGTCTTTGCATGTATTTGGCTTTTCCCCCTGTTTTGCTTTCCTCTACACCTGATTTTCACTTCATATCTGCATTTCCTGGCAATCTGGGCTAGGGTCTTTAGGTTTTTGACCTCAAGGTCAAATTAAACCTTGAAAGTCAAAGTCAACCTTGACCCTGACCTAGGCTAGGTTTGAGCTTGACCCTGACCTAGGGCAGAGTTGACCTTGTCCCTGACCCCCAGTTCAAATTTCAAATCTCCATGATTTTCAGGTGTCGGGTTTCAAAGATATTTGTTGTCCCACTTCCAAGTCGGCCATTTCAGGTTTTGGAATGGAAAATCCTTAAATTTCATTTAATGTAGGTATATTTCTAAAGGTTAGGATCTAATTGGGATTTAATTCTCCAAGGTGGCCCCTCTAGAGGATTTTTCCCTAGTTCACTATAAAAGGAAGCCTTCCTCTCTCATTTTCTCCATCAAGTTTTGTGAGAACACATCCACAATCAAGAAATTTAATGAGCAAGTGAAAGCAAGTGAATTCAATCATTCAAGCAAGCCTTCAAGCATTCAAGTGTTCAAGCATTCATCCATCAAGGAGATCCATTGTTAGCCATTGAAGGATTCAATCTCTTTGGAGCTCCCCTTGAAGATCTATCCTTCTACATTCATCCAAGCCTCCTCATATGCAAAGATCAATTCAAGATTGGTGTTGAAGATCAAATGCCATTGATTTGAGACATCCTACATTCATTCTAGATCCATTGAAGCATTCCTACTTGTGGATTTGAGGATTTGAGTCCTCTACAAGGACTTCAACATAAGCAAGGTGAATTGTTTCAATTGCTTTGTTTATGCACACTACATTTCAATTCAATTTCAAGGTTAATTTCTAAATTGGGGTTTGACCAAGGCAAACCCCCCATACAAACAAAACCCCCTTTTTCTTGTAGGTACAGGTGCAAAATTTTAGATTTGAGAGCAAATTTGGATACCCTTTTCGGTGAACTACTGAGATCTGCGAACAAAGTCAGAATTGACCTTCAAATAAAGAATCTAGCCTTTGACCTTTTATAAGGGTCAAAGACTACCTGCTATCAGAAAGATAAAATATTTTTGGGTTTTCTTCGTCTCGACATTTCCAATCTAAAATAAGTTGCAGAATTGCTTGAAAGTACACACAAACATTAGAAATTGGCATTTTCTAGATTTTCCCTAATTTGAGGTTAGTATATGTATTTCAATTATTTTAGATTTCAAGCACAATCCTACCATAGGGAAATATAAGGTTTTTCTCTCTCTTTCATATTCTTCATAGATTGATTTAGTTGTGTATTAACCTTGAGGTTGATCAAATTGGATCTCTCCTTTAGGAATTTGGATTTAGGAGTGGATCTAATATTTGCCCCGTACATTACATTGAATAGGTGTGATTCCATTTTACATCTATTCAGATGTCAATGGGGTAGAAGGATGCATGGAAAATCATCTATTAAAGAGAAAAGAGGGAGAAGGATACAAAAATATAAAATGAAAAGCTATAAGAATTGATTGTGAGAAAATGAAGCAAGATTTGATTGATGAAGAAGATTTGAAAACATTTCAGAATAGTAGTGTTGCAGTTTGGTATTTATGGAACTTGGATGTTTTTTAATCTATGTTGCCATCAATGCCAATGGGGGAGATTGTTAGGAATGAATGCTGAATATATCCTATGGGGGAGTATTTTCATCCATTATGTAGCACTTGTATGTTGCATTCATGATTGTGATTATCATTGATGTCAACACAATGATCTACTGAAGATTAGCAGAGAAGCATACAATGTTTGTATTAGCACATGTGGGATATTGAAGATAAAGCTATGTGGAGTTGAGGACTTTATGTTGTGTCATGTGATCATGGTCAAGAGTGCATATGGAAATTCAATTATTCATGACAGTTATGTGTAATTCAGTGGAAACAGTATTCAAGCAGTGTTCCTGAGAAGCTGCTTGTGGTAACTAGATGATATCTCCTAATAGGGATAGAATATAGGCATGTGAAGTTGAATAGTTGATGAAGACATTATGATAGTGATGTGGACATGACAATAAGGTCAGAGGTCACATGAGTGAAGAATTATTTTGTCTGGAAGCTGACAGTTTTTGTGAATTATTATGTAACGTGTGGAAGTTTATATTTTATAATTTGTTGGCCGACTAATTTGTAATTATTTGAGTGTGGTATAAATGAAAGATTGTTTTAATTTTATTGATATGGGATTGGAATGTAATTTTAAGATATGAAATAAAGGTGAATTATGAAATTGAGCAATATATGTTGTAAGAGGATCTGCGAATTACATAGATCTGGTATTGAGATCTGGTGAAGCAGTTGGTACGGTTTGGCACAGATAGAGGAGAAAAGATAAGTTTTTGAGATCAGTAATTATTTGGTATGATTCTATTTGATTAATACATAGATCAATTGGACAGTGTGTTCAGTGATCTTACCTTTGAAGCTATTTGGAGAGTGGGTCCTTTTGCCTTCCATAACTCCTAATAGGGTTAGAATATTTTAATAGGGATTCAAAGTCTCCTAACAGGGACTCGTATGTATTGAATGTATTTCATAATGCTCTTAACAGAGTCCATCCTCTCACAAGGAATTTTCATATTAGTGCATCTTTTGTGGGCATCATTCCCACTGGGGTTTACTCTTTGATCAAGAGGTTCCCTAGTCAACATATATTGTGTTATTGTGTTGTTGTGTATGTTTATCTATCTATGGTTGTTTCTTACATTTCTTATATGGTTAAAATCTATCAATGGTGATAAAAGTTGTATTTATCTAATAACCAATTCACCCCCCCCTCTCAATTATCTTGGTGGACTTTACTTTTTAACAACACCATGACATTATGTTGGTTTTTGAGCTATTTGTTTCAAATGAGGATCAATTTTTGGAAGGAATAGAGGAAGTTGGAGAGAATGGCGATGCAAATGTCAAGAAACAACCTAAAGATCGCAAAGAATGAGAATGGCCTATTGAAATGCCAAAAATATTGTTGTGATATTATCTTTATATTTTGGGGTCAATGTGAAGGTGTATATAGAGGGATAATGTTGTAACCTCCAATGTTTTTGGCACATTGTTGTGCTCAAAATGATAATGTGACATATATATAAATTGGTGTGTATGAGGTCCTTTGTTCATAATTTTTTGGGCTGGTGTGTGGAGGTTTTAGCGAATCGATGCCAGCTGGCAGTTAGCTTGAATAAGGTTGAAATATATACATTAATTACAATCTGAAGGGAATAAATTGAAAGAAAAGCAGAGACATGGCAATAGATTATAGATTGTTTTTGGCATTTTTCTTTAAACATGGGTAATTAATTGTATTTATGTCATACTGTTGTTTGCAATATTTAATGGGTATAGAGTGATCCCCAGCTACTGAAAAGTATAGTCAGTTTGATAGTTGAGATGTTCAAAAAATTGTTATTTATAGTATTGACATATTATGTGTTATTCCTTAACAATATTTTTCATGTGTTTGGATGTTAATTAGCATGGTGGAGGTCACATTGAAAACCCACTATGAATTTTGTTTCCAAGGAAAGTATTTGTTGTTGTAATGAAAGCCATAACTATTGTTTATTTAAAAATTACACCTAAATAGCCAGTTTAATGTCATATCAATGTCAAACAACCAATATATATATAGAAACAAAAAGGATGTTATTAGTACCTTGTTGCCTCTTTGTCTCCAAGTTAATCAGAATTCATTGGAATGCGTAGTTCGACACTTTCTTTCGTTGGCATCCCACATTGTAGCATGTTGTTGGTTGATATCCCTATTTCCCCTAGTGATGTTATAAGATCTTACATTCTTATTAGAGTGTTCTATTTTTTCCCATGCAATGATTTATTTAGCCTGGTTGATTGTCTATGCATATCATTGTTTTGGGTCGAGATAGGTAGGTTCATTCACATGGCATATATCCCTTTCAGTGGCACACCTCTGTACCCCTTAATCACAACTTTTTATTTTAAGATCCTCCATTTATAAATTTCCTGAGAGAGAATAAAAATTGGGCAAGAACAATCATAATTTGAAGTTTGCAAATCCATTTAATTAGATCGCTCGTCCTAGTGATTCCTTATATTCATGAAAGATAATGCAAAATATTAAATATAAATAGTGTATGTTGTTTGATATATAATATTACATCGATTGGTAAATTAATGTGTGATACATTAAAAGATATTCTTTTAGCAAACTGCATATGTTGACAACATATTGATTCTGTAGACACCTAAATCTAATTACGCAATTAATTAATCTTATTTAGTTCTCTCCTAGGACACTAATTAATTAAATATTAATTATTTAATTGATTTATGTCATCCCCTAAATTAATTTAATTAATTAACTATAGTCCAATTAATTATCTAATTGAAAACCCATAGTCTAGTAATTAATTAAAACCCCCTTCCTCTATTAATTTAAATAAATATGCTCATCTATTTAAATTAATTCACAAACCCCCTTTTCCTCCTATTTTGGTTTTAAATAAAACATCTAATCCAATTTGAGCACATGGCTCCTAACTTCAACCCCTAACCTAACCAATCTCAACTAGCTAACCTTGAGATCCTACTCAACCCAACCCAATCACACATACTAATCATCCTTAATTAGCTAATGAACCATGATTAGCTAATCCAATCCTCCACTCATTCTCTGTCCTCCCATCACATCCTCCTAATTCTCCCACTTGCCTCCTAATCCAAGCTTAATCATTCCCTAAACATTTGCACAATCATAATCCATAGATTAAGAAATCCTAACCCAACCCAAGTCAACCCTCATGTCACATCCTCACATCCCCCAACTTTCTCACCTCATGTAAACCTTAAATGCTCTTATAGATCCCTTACACACTTCATATCCCTCTTACACATTTGTCCCCTCTCACATCTCCCAAAATGGTCACATTCCCCCATACCTTCCAACCTCTCTCATTGTGATACTTGTCACAATGAGAGGCATTTTAGAAAGCACAATCCATGTTCTCTCTCTCAAATGCATCTTGACCCTTCCTCAGGTTTGCATCTTGATAGTTCATTCACCTCTCATCTTGTCTATAAATTGAACCATCTTCATTTTCAGCCACCATCAAAGTAAAGTTATAATGCCATTTTGAGAGCCAAAAATACTAAATCCTATCCTTATAATGCCAAAATCCATCCACACATTTTGAAGCTTGAGAAATATCTTTGAGCACATAATCCACCACTTGGAAAAATGTTCTACACATTTGGAGGCTTCTTGGAGTGTGATGTTTTCTTGCTCCTTTGGGTTTTTAGCTCTATTTTGTAGTGTCTAATCTTAGATGTTTTAATGATTCATTTGTTGAATGCTTATTGTAACTTTGTATTCCTAACCCTCATTTCATTGCATACATTTTGGCATGCCCAATGGGACCCACTTCTAGGGTCATTCCTTCATCTATTGCATCATTTTTTACCTTGCAAAACTAACCAAAATTAACATTTTTTGTTGTTTAAGTGTCTTTGCAAGGTTTTTCAGTTTTTTGCAAGTTTGGAGAAGGAAGGAGCATTTGTGCCTCCATTCTGGCATTCAATTTTTACACAACAAAAAAAACATAGATCTACAGGATTGTGAGTATGATCGATGAGATCACATTCCCATGAAAAATTCTATTCTCTGTCTTTTCATTTCTCTCTCAGTTTACTAGTCTTTTTTTAACAGTCTACAAGATCACAAATCTGCAATGTAGGAAACTCTTTGACCATGTAGGATCGGGAGATAATATTGTAAGCCATAAGGCATTAAAACCTATCTAAAACTTCAAAATCTATGCCTACATATCTACCAACAGACCTGCGGGATCATGCATTGACCTTGTGGGATCTCAACCAAAGGTATCACATTTAATTTTCTATTAGTAGAGGTGTCATAGACCTATGAGATCGCTTGTATGACCCACGAGATTGCTAGTTTTTAGGTTGCGGGATTGTAGGAATAGGTGGCAGGATTGTGAATTAATTTTTTTTAAAAAAATCATTCACTTCAATTTGGTGCACTAAATAGAACCTTGGATGCATACACAAAACTTCATCATTTTGATTTGGGCTTAAAATGAACAAAGGCTAAAATTAACAATCAATCTTCATATTTCAATTTTTGGGCTTAAAATGAACAGTAATCAAATCTTGGATGCCTAAGGGACAATAAATCAATACAATAAACACTTCATTTTGGTGCTTAGAAAGAACAAAAACAAATCTTGAATGCTTAAAGGAAAGTAACACATTTTGCAAAAGATTACCTTTGAAGTACCTTTTATTTTCAAAGTGAACCTGGCATGCTAAAAATGGGTCTTTGAAGTTCTAGGATAGAAAATACTTAGACTAATTTAGATTCAATTTAGAATGAAGACTTTTGGGTGTGTTTTAAGGAGTGTTTTTCAACACTTCCTTATAGATTTTCAATTCTTGCAAATACTTGTTAAAGTAAGAGACGTAAATTTTTTTAGCTTGTATCTATATCCTCTCCCCTCACCTTCACAACACTTGGGTGAAGAGAAAGATCAAGTTCAATTGGTTTTGCTTCTTACAAGGTTTGTCTTAAGAGAAGCACTTCCTCTTTAGAGAACAACCTCAAATCGGTAATTCCCCAATCGATATATAAACAAGGTGTTGAGAAAACTCTCACCTTATCCTTTCAAGCTCAGATGAGGTGTGTTGATGGTAGTCCAAGGTAGCTGAATATCCCTATGATTTTGGTATGGTCAACTAGGCTCTTAAGTGAGTCATGCACATACAAAATAATTATGAGGATGCCAAAAATCTTACTAGAATCCTTTAAATTAGAGACCCACTTGATTTACCCCCAAAGGCTTGTTAATATTTGTGCAAGGAGAATAGAAATCTCCCCAAGACACTCATCATAGCATGCTATCCTTGAGCATTTGGAGTCAACTAATATGACATTATTGATCTATTGCATGTTCAATAGTAGTCATATTCTAATTAGCTCTTGGGTGTGTACCTAATTCAATGAGCAAAGGTTTTTGAGTCAAGCCAGTCCTTTAAGGTAGAAAGTTCTTATGTGTGTCTTTGATGTTATAAAACTTGTGAAAACATCTATTTAAACATACACAAATAAAGTTATAAGCCCTTTGCAAAAGAGATCAAAGCTTATTGCCTTTCATTCCCACAAGATTTCCTTGTCTCTTGTGGGACTTTTTGTCCACCATTTCCAAAAGATCCAAAAAAATTTCAAAACCAAGTCAAGGTACACTTACCATAGTCACTACCTAGCTTGACAAAATTATGACCTCCGTGCTCAGAGATTGAAAAATTTGGACTTATGACCGATTCAACAAAATACAAGAAATAAAATTTACCAATAACCCATGTGTATTGAGAGAAAAAAGTCACCAAACAAAAACTCAAGGATCATCAACCTACCCTAATTACAATCAACAAAGAAGCCATGTATCAAGAGAAACTTGAAAACATGACTTACAATGCAAAAATCATATAGTTTGCAATGCACTTTTATGTTAATCACCACTTTTTTACCCTTGAAAGATAGAATTAGTCAGCATATCACATATCATATCCTTTCAATTCATGTGAGATTTTCTCATCATCCCAATATCTTAGGTAATCCTCTAGTTGCATTCATGTCATGTTCCTAGATAGCCCCACCAAAAATCAATCCAAAAGCATCCTTATCCAAACCAAATCCAAGAATCCAAGCCATCCACCATCTCCTTAGTGTCACCCTCTTTTTGATTTGCTTACACCTTATCTTAAAATCAAAACCATCTCATAGCTTCACTCTTTTGACCAAGCATTATCTAGGGTAGCTTATAATTGTCTTTGTTGGCTTCATCATCTTGATCTAAACATTGGCTTGCATTGACAAGGATCGTGTCTTCCAAAAATCACAAGTTTATCTAAGGATGACAATCCCACCCCATTTGATCCCAAATCAGGAAAAGAAACTCATTTTCACACTTAGTAACCCTTAGGTCTTTAGGACATCATCATCATCACATCAACCTACCACCATCTAGATATCCTTTAGGATCACCTTAGGTCTTGCATTTACATAAACCTTAGAACCATATCACATTCATCCCTTCTTCCACATCTTTCCCCATCCTAGGGTTTGCATTTTATGCCTGTTGAGACATGATGTAAGAAAAGAAAGAATATGGACCCAAATATCATCACTAGCTCATTTGATCCTAATAATCATAACAATGCCATGGTAACATACAACCCACAATCACCACAAATAGAGAATGTGTGGGTGGATCCCATTGAAGTTCCCACCATAGATTCCATGGAAGCATTCATGATCCATCCTGGACATGCACAAATGGTTAGTGCAATCATAGCTCAAAATCACCTTATCATTTTGGTAAACTATGCACAAGAGGGTACTCCCATTCTACCACACCTTCAGCCCCTTGATCCCACAAGACCCATACACATCCCTTCTAATGCTTACCCCTCTGTTGTCCAAAAAAATTTCAACCCCAACTTGCATCTATCCCAAGTAGTATCACCTATCCCCTATCTCTTGCAATCTAGTTCCATAAACCCCACAGTGAAAACAACAACACAATCCACTCCTTTCTCTGTTATGGGAGCACCACCCCCACCTTCCACATCTCAAGATACCACTCAGGCACAGAGCTCTACAAAAGCACAAGCCCTGCCTCCCACACAAATTACCACATAATAAGTACCTCCACCTTTTATGAGCCAGACATCCACATCAACACCATTCTTCTAGGGAGAAATAGAAGCATCTCTCTTCACCACTCAAAAAGAATTCACTGAATCTGTCACTCAGCCAACTTCTACACAAGTCTCTCTCCCACCCATCACCACCAACATGCAAGCCCAACAAATTGCCTTCACAATAGGAATGCCATTTATGGGATCCCAAAACCCACCATCCACATCACAAAATCCCACCATCACTCCCACATTCCCAATTACCTACGCCTCTCAACCCATTGCAAGGATGAGATCTTCCTGGGGTTTTAATCAAGCAAAAATGAATGCCCTAGGGATACAAACACAATATCACATGTATAATCCTGCAAGTATACAACTTGTCCAGTATGCATCACAACCCCCACCACCACCTCAAAGTACATCTCTTCCATCATTCACCAACTATCTATCCATGCCAACAACCATCTCTCAAACTGTGCCGCCACCTCAACATTAGAGTTCCTCTCATCTCGCTTGCTATCTTGCACAACCACCTCCTACCACAAGATTCCAAGAAACCATTCTATCACTCAGTAATATAGGAATGCATCCTACTACATCGAACAAGCACAAGGTCCTTACCACCAACAATCCACACCATTGTACCAATGTCCTCCATAATATAAATACTTCCCCATGCAACAACATCATCCCCTGATCCCCCAACAACAACAATAAATGCCATACCATGCACAATAGTATGTCACCACACCTCAGCAACAATATGTGGCCCAACCACCACCTTAGAATCCATTCCATTCTACATATATCATAGGGAAATCTCTGTACCCTATCCCTAAATACCCACCTCAAAACCATCCATATTCACCTACACCATTATACCTCTTCCCAATGGGAGAACCCATTCCAACACTTGTCAATTTATAATATGAAGAAATGAAAAACACTCTTAAGGATCTCAAAGATGGCACTAAGATCAATACATTCAAGTTTGAAGAATTTTGTCCCTATCCTTTTGATAGATCTATCACAACGGTTCCCTTCCCCAAGCATTTTGAAACTCCCAAATTTGATAAATATCATGCGAGGGGAGACCCAGTTAGCCATGTCAAGGAGTTTTACATGGTTTTTCAAGAGGTTGTGTACATTAACAAATTCCTTATGCACCTCTTCCCCAAGAGCTTGGGAGGAACTACCATCGAGTGGTTCTATAAGATACCATATAGATCAATAATAACATTTATAGATCTTTCTAAGAAGTTCATGGCACAATACGCACATAATATTGAGAAAGATTTGTCCCTATTGTACCTATGGAATTCCAAGAAAAAGGGAGGTGAGAGCCTAGCTGACTACTTACAAAGATGTAAGAACCTCAGCACGAGGCTATCATATCAACCACCAGAAAAATATCTAACCAAAATATTCCTTGATAATCTACATCCAAAGTTATCCCACTTCATGAGAATGAATTGCATACAAACCTACCAAGACATTAAAGAGAAAGGAATGGATATTGAAAGAGGCCTCTTGTATGACACTTCCATTAGGCATTACAAGGAAAGCTTGTAAGATAGGCCCAGTAATGACCAACCTCGTTACTGGAACAAAAACAAGAATGTCATCGTAGATGAGGCCACCAACACCAAGCACATTCAGGTTGTCGTGGCTGGTCCTAATCCAATTAATTTCACCGGTATGTCAGCAACAAGCACCTTATTACAAACAACCCCAACCATCTTCCAAAACTCAAGCCAACCAAGCCAATGCAATATCAATTACCCAAGGTGAGAACAAGCCACGTGTCCAAAACAACTAAAAGTGCACATTCACCCCTCTTAGTGAACCTTTGGATGTCATCTTCCATCGAATAGATAGTGCTAGCCTGATTTTCTATCCCTAGACCAATCCATTTGATGATTCAACCCCCAAACCAGCCTGGTACAAAGACAATGAGTATTGTAATTATCACTGTGTTAAGGGACATGCTACCGTGAAATGGATGAAACTCAAACACTATGTCTAGGACCTCATTGAAAAAAAGGAAATCATGGTTGATGCACCTACCCAAGCATCACACAACACCAATTTGAAACTCTATCAAAGTGTTTTTTCTCAAAACAAGGCAAGTAGGAACCCAACCAACACTAATCCACCACCCCAAAACCAAGGTAAGGGAAAACAAGGTGACAATGCTGATAGAAAGGACTATACCTCTGCCTATATCAATTATGATAAGTTTTTTGGTTACATCTCCCAGGTCAAACCCACTATAAATGACATACTTGTCAAAGGAGCTGACAGTCAATGTACATTCACTACATATAGAGGCCGAATATCTATTATTGGTGCTAACATTGTGCCTACACCTTATGTGTAATACAACCTCCTAGAGAAACTTACAAATACACCCACCCAAATTTCCATCCTTGACCTTCTCCATACCTCACCCATCCATCAATAGATCTTCAACAATGACCTCTAAGAGGCACGTGTCCCCACAGACATCAACACCATTCAGTTGAAGAACCTCATGGGGCATTTGTATGCATCTTCCACCCTTTCCTTCAAGCCTTTTGACATGCCATCCATTGAGCCAGATCGCAATCTCCCACTCCACATAACTGTAATGGTCAATGACTTTGTTGTCAAGTGAGTCATGATAGATAATTGTTCAGCCCTAAACCTATGCACACTGAAATTCATCCAATAGGTGGGATATACAGAGGCTGAAATTTTACGTGAAGTCATCACTATAAAAGCCTATGATAACTTGGAGCATACCTCTAAAGGTACTATTTTTTTTCCCATCAAACTGGGCCGAATAGTTCAAGAGACCATTTTCCACATTTTTGATCTAGACCTCCCATACAACATCCTCCTTAGTTGACCTTGGATCCATTCTATCAAGGATGTCCCATCTACATACCATCAATGCATCAAATTTATACATTAGGGTACTGAAATCACCATCCATGCCAATCTCCAACCCTTTGCATACTGTCATGTGTTGGAAGCCTTATTCACCCATTACACCCACTATCCTAGCATCGACATTGGCACTTTTGTTTCCAACTCATTCCAATCCCACTACGATTTAAAGACTATTTTGGCCTCCACCCTATCCAATGTCAAGATCAATAATAGGTGCTATGGTGAGTACAACTTAACCAATGGCTTTGCAGTAGGGTCCCTTCTTCTTGATCCACACACCTAAGGGCACCCCTTTCACGAATGCAAACCCCCTCAAGAAGATCCTAAAGTCAAGAAAATGGGACCATAAACAATCGTCTCCCATGGTATTTTGAATAACCAGGAAATGGACCCCAACATTAACAGATAGATGTACAAGGACCCTCCACCTCCCAACACTGAGCTCCTCAGATAATTCAAGCACAAATACCCTATATCACACAAATGGGACATTGAACAATGGAATTATCAGGGTGGTGGTCTAGGACCTAAAGAAGGTGGTCCAAAAGATCCAATGGAAGCCTCACATAATCCTCCAGATTGAGGCCTTGGATTCAATACCCCTCACCTGCATATACGAGGAGCCAATACCATGACTGGGGGCACCAACTTTCCCAACATTACCCTTTTGAACATCCAAAATGAATTTGTGGAAATCAAAGACATCCGTGAAGAGGACTGAAAAGAAATCCTACGATGATATTTTTGATGATGAAACTTTCCTAGTCAATGCTGTCCTTTTTTAACTCTCCATTAACCTAATCGACATCCCCCTCATCCTTCCTGAACTCATAGATTGGGACCAACCAAGCATGGCACACATCAATGAGTTCCAAAGTGAGGAAGTGCTGCTAAGATTCATGGGAGCTTCAGACCAATAGTCAAACTGGGGGTAGGAATTATCATACATCTATAAGCTTGACCCCAACAAATACTTTGGGGAAGAGGAAGTCTTTATCCACAAAATAAAAAATAAAACAATGAGTCCTTTTGTGAAAACCCCTCTGGGGCACATTTTAGCTCCAAAAAAGTAAAAACAAAGGGTGTATCTTCTGGCGATAAGCTATCTAAGGTGCTAGAAGATGAGGACTTGTCTCTTCCCCCCATCCATGACTATAGACCAGAGAATTCATCCATCTTAATCAAAGACACCAAGCCAATAAACTTGGGAATGAAAGAATGCCCAAGGATCACATACATTGTAGCATCCCTAATTGAGGGTGAAGAGATAGCTTTAACATCACTCCTCCAAGAAGAAACCATCAAATTTTCATGGTTATATGCTCACATGCCTGGACTAGATCCAAATCTATTTTTTCATCACCTTATAGCAGATCCAAATGAAAAAATAGTCAAAAGGAAGCTACGTAAGATGCATCCAACGGTGGCCCTATTAGTAAAGGTAGAACTTGAGAAGATCTTACAAGAAAATATTATTTGATACATTGATTACTCAGAATGGATATCTATTATGGTTCCAATCACTAAACCATAAGGAGAAATCAGGATCTATACAAATTTACAAGACCTAAACAAAGCATGCCCGAAAGATTATTCCCTCTTACCAAATATAGACATGATTGTTGACTTAATAGCAAGCCACGAGATGCTATCCCTAATGGATGGTTTTTCAGGGTATAATCAAATATGTATAACAGAAGAAGACCAACACAAGACAACATTCACAATGCCATGGGGAACCTTCTGTTACAATATGATGTCATTCGGGTTAAATAATATGAGAGCTACATATCAAAGAGAAATGACCTCTATCTTCCATGACATAATCCAAAAAATAATTGAAGAATATGTGGATGACATCGTTTCCAAGTCAAATAAATTATTGGATCACCTTGACATCCTTGAACATGTGTTTGATTACCTACATTACTATGGTATGAAATTAAACCAAAAGAAGTGTGTCTTTGGCATCACATCAGGTAATTTCTTGGGGCTCATTATATCATGGTGAGGCATCAAAATTGACCTCAAGAAAGTTAAGGCCATTATGGACATGCCTCCACCATGCACACTTAAGTAGCTAAGAAGCCTCCAAGAGAAACTCCAATCATTTTGAAGGTTCATATTACAGCTGGCTGACAAGTGCCAACCATTCACACATCTACTTCAGAAGGATGCAAGCTTCAACTAAGATCCAATCTATCAGCAAAGTTTTGAAAAACTCAAGGAGTACCTAGCTAACTCACCCATCATTGTACCACCAATGCCATGATACCCTCTCATTCTATACATCTCAGCAACCATGAAAACACTAGGGGAACTACTGGTGCAACTTGATGATAATGGAAAAGAATGAGCCATCTACTATATTTGTCAAACACTTATCATCTTTGAGCTCAACTATTCACCCATGGAAAAAACATGTCTTGTAGTGGTCTTCACCAGTTAAAAAATTTGGCACTACATGCTAAGCCACACAATAAATCTCATCTCCAAGGTAGATCCACTAAAATACCTACTCTCAAGAATGGCACTTACATGCCGAATGGAAAAATGAGTTATGCTCTTAAGTGAATTTGACATCCAATACATTTATAGAAAATCAATAAAGGGAAAATTCATTGCAGATCAAATAGTTGAAGCAACCCTGGTAGATGCATATCTATTGTTGATGGAGTTCCCTGATGAAAATCTCTACATGGTTGAGGAACAACCAACCTGGAAGCTATACTTTGATGGATCATACACAACATATGGATCAAGAGTAGGAATCCTCTTTGTCAATTCCCAAGGTGATTACATACCCATGTCATTCAAGTTGGGATTCCCTTGCACCAATAACATTGTAGAATATGAGACACTCATCTCAGGCCTCAAAACAAAAATATAATGGAATATCATAGAACTTCAAGTGTTCAGTGACTCACAACTAATCATCAAGTAGGTCCTAGATGAGTTTTAGATAAAGGACAATAAACTGCTACCATACAAAGAGCTCATGGATAGATTGAAGGAAAAATTCATAATCTTATAGTTCACACAAGTACCCAAGCTTCAAAATAAAGGTACAGACACTATGGTTACCATTGGGGCATTATTGCAAATCCCTCAATATTCAACGCAATATGAATTCTTAGTTGAGCAGCTACACACAACTACTTACAAGAACATTGATTATGAAATGGTGTGCATTTTGGTTGGTCCCAAGTCCCCATGGTACCACAAAATCCATGCTTATCTAAATAATGGTATCATATCCCCTCACCTCACAAACACCCAATGCTAGAACCTTATTCATAGATCTTTCTGCTACACTCATGTAGCCAACACCCTATATCATCGTGGATATCACAACATCCTCTCTCGGTGTTTAGATTTGAATGAGGCTTTCCTGGCTTTACAAGAGGTTCACACTGGAATCTATGGTGTCCACATGAGTGGGATGGTCCTATCAAAGAAGTTTCTTAGAGATGGGTATTATTGGCAAGCCATGGAACATGATGCATGAAAATTTGTAAAGAAATGCCTACCATATGAACAACATGCTAATCTGATCCATGCTCCAACACAAGACTTGCAGCCCATTGTGCCACCATGGCATTTTTCATGTTGGGGCTTCAACCTCATTGGTTTGATCACTCCTCTTTCTTCTAATGGACATAAGTATATCATAACTACCACTGAATATTTTACAAAATGGGTTTAAGAAATTCTTCTCACCTTAACTACATATATTTAGATATCTAAGTTCATCCTTTATCATATCATCTACTACTTCGACATCCCTTCCACCATTTTCATAGATAATGGCACACCTTTGTAAAATTTGCATGTGGACAATCTATGTGCTAGATCTTGCATCTATCACTATTTCTCCAATCCATACTTCCCTCAAGGAAATTACCAAGCTGAGGCAACCAATAAACCATCCTCAAAATCCTCAAAAAGGTTGTTAATGATTTTGGTCATGACTGGCACCTCCAAATCAATCCTACCCTCTGGGCATATTGCACTTCATTATGCACCCCCATATGCACCACCCCATACTCCCTTGTATATGGTGTTGAGGCCATCTTACCAATTGAGGTCGAACTTCCTTCATTATGCATGTCCATGAATAACTATACCATTGATGAAGACTATCGCATGACATGCCTTACCCATTTAGACCTGTTAGATGAGAAGAGGAAATAAGCTTATGATCACCTTGTTGTGTACCATAATTGACTCAAAAGAAGCTAAAACAAAAAGCTACACCCATGATGGTTCCAAGTGGGCAACATGGTCCTTAAAGAGAATCAAAAAGTGCAAGCAAACCGAGAAAAGAAAGGCAAGTTTGAACCTACTTGCTTGGGTCCTTATATTGTCGCAGCTTGTTTTGGTTCAGGAGCCTATCAATTATCTACACTAGAAGGGGATCCCCTAAATGATCCCATTAATATCATCCATTTGAAGCAGTTCTATGCTTGAACCATCTCTTATGTATCTAAAAAAATCCCCCAAAATTATAAAAAATTCCTAAAAAAATCATTGTAGTTTGAGCACTTAGTTTGATATAGAAAAATAAGGGACTTGACAAGGTTACTAAGAATTCAAGGCCATGTCACTAGCATAATTAATCCTCAACCTTCCAATATCTAGCTTCACACCCCATCCATCCATTCATTACCTATGAACAAAGCTCTCATCCTGATGCAAACCTAGAAATCACCCATTTCTATTCTAATCTTTGACCCATGGATTTTGATTGTGCAAATCACCCTCCCCCACCTATCCCATTTCACCTCCCCTAGTGAGGGTTCAGTGAGGAAGTTATATGCTACATATACCACCTTCATCCACCCCCACGTCCATTCACTTGCATCCATCTCACGTGCATTATTATCTACATTTTAGATTGCATTTAATTGCATTATCATTTAAAATTACATTTACTTCCATTATCATTTAGATTTCATTTAATTGCATTATCATTTAAATTTACATTTAGTTATATTATCATTTAATTTTCATTTAGTTGTATTATCACTTAGCTTGCATTTAATTGCATTATCTTTTATCATTTAGCTTGCATTTAATTGTGTTGTCTCTCGCATTTCAAATTATATATAAATTGCATTTAGTTACACATAGTTGCATAAATTGTTGGCATGTGATATTTTGGAGCACTATGAATCACTTAAGGGTTGTCATTTATGGAAACACTTATGTTGGAGTGATCACATGTTGTGGAGATTGCCACTGGAGTCACAGTCATGAAAATGACTAAGTCCAGAATCAAGATAATAGGGTATAGTGCCACAATTTTGGTTAGCGATAAAGATATATGAGGTATTATGGCTTGAGAAGTTAAATATAGGTATTTTTGGATGTACACATGCTTCATTTAAGAATTCATAAGTTTTGGTTATCATATCTGTGAGATAAAGTGTTAGGAAGGTATGCGAAGACAGTAAAATAGTGTAACAGGAAATATGAACAATTGCAAAGATTAAGGAAGGTAAAGTGGATATGGTAGCATGCTAAGACAAGTGAATAAAGTATATTTCTAACTCTTTGGTATTGTAAGAGTGTAGACTCCATAAATAACATTTTCATAAGTTATTGTTATGTTTTGCATGATAATTCTGAAGCCGACTGGAAGGCTGATTTTGTACAAGTATGGAGTGTTTTTGTGAAAGTGAAGTATGGTGATGATTAATGATGATAGAGTAATTTTGTGAATGTAAGAGAAGAGATCAGATGTGAGATCAGTAAGAGGCCAAGCTACAACTAGAACTATCTAAGCAAGGTAATTTATTGTAGTGTTCCCCTTTTGAGAACTCTTTTGAGACAAGTATTGATTGTAAGAGTAGTGTGCGCACCACCTTTAACCAGGTGTTTTGTATACCCCTAATAGGGTTTTGTATTCCTCTAACAAGGAAATGTACTATGTAACAATCAGCTCCTAATAGGGCTAGATCTCCTAATAGGGATATTATATTTTAGTGCATATTTGTGGGTACCATCCCCACTGGGGTTTTCCCTTTGGCCAAGGTTTCCTCGAGAACAAATCATGGTGTAATGAGTAATTTGTTATGCTTAAATGTTCTTTTAATTTCTAGATTACTTTGGATTTTTTATCATACAGAATGGCAAAAGAGAACAAGAAGTATAATCATTGAAGAAAAATTTAGTGAGCATCTGCTTGTCTTTAAGAATAATTTGTTGGAAGTTGAAGGAAGCATTCCCAAAGCCCTATATAGAAAACTAGAAATCAGAAAATAGTTTGCACATTCAGAGGATGAAAACATAAGGAATAATAAAATTGAAGACATGATAGTATCTGTGTCTTTACAAGAGAGAGAGAGAGGATCATAAATGCACTAAAACCCCTACTAAGAACAAAGGCCAGACTAGTCAAAATCATGGCTAGGAAGTATGATGAGGTGATTTAGGAAACCCAAAAGGCATTAGACCAAGTTCTAATGTATGACATGCCTAAGAAGGTTTCACCTTCCAAGGCTTCTAAACCTATGTCTTTGGGTTTAGGAGAAAGTTCACAGGCAGTAGATGAAAATTTTCAAGACAAAACACAACCAGATTTCTTTGTTGTTGGTGTACCTGTGTCCCTTGACACTTCGCAAGATGTAAATGATCCATTTTTGGATAATTTGGAGAGTGTGATGGAGATTGAAGACCTAGAGTAGATAGAGTAAGAAGAATCAGAAGAAAAAAAAGCAGAAACAATACAGGAAAAAGAAATTTAGGTTAAGGAGAAGAATGTAGAACAGATAAAATTAGAAAAATTTGTTGGCAAGTATGTCCAATCCAGTAAGTTCTGATGTGGAAAACATGGATGAGGATGAGCTAATGAGACTATCATTCATGGATTTTTCTAAAGCTAAGGAGAGATCAGTTTAGAAATGAGACAAAAGAGCTAAGGTAATGATCAAGGCTATAGAAATAGTGAACAAGCTACTCTCCTCACTGGTTATCTTCAAAGACAAAGATGAAGTTGAGAACCTTGGTACATTATTGGATAGCTTTGATAGTCATTTTGAATCATTGCAAAAGATAGCAGAGGAAAAGGCTGAAAAGAACTTTTTGGAGAAGAAGTTGAGCAAAGTTTGTATTTCCATTTCATGGGACTTAAATATTGTTAAGGCTACTACTCTTAAGGATAAGAATTGTGTAGCACAGGGCAGGACATTATACAACTTCTGCATAAGTCCTTATAGGCACATAATGAACATTGAGGAGATCATAGCCAAAGATAGGGCTACCCTAAACAATCTTATGGATAGTTGTGAATCATCTTCACAAATTGTGGGAGAAATAGATAAAGAGACATCTAGACTATTGGATACGATAGGAGTACTGGAAATAGAGAAAGGGAGAGTTGTAGATAGATTTGGCTTATTGAGAAGCCTATTGACTCCTAAGCTCACAATGTTGGAGACTCATCTTTTAGAGATGATAAAATTTGAAGGCTCAATGTTTGTATCTACTCTTATTGAGCTTAAGGCAATAGAGACAGTGTCATATGAACTGAATGGATTAATCCATGTCAGTGAACTATTGACAAATTCATGGATTGAAGAATTTAAGACCTTGGAAAACTCTTTCCAAGATGTCTTAAATATGGTGAGTAAGCTCTAAACCATTTGTGCTTAAGTTATACAATTTTGAGTATACCTTTGCCATTGATGTCAAAGGGAGAGGAAGAAAAAGGAAAAATGAGGAAGAGAAAGAAATATGTAGAGTTATATGTAGAAAATAAAATAAAAGAAAAGATGTAGACAAGAAGCAAAAAAAAATATAAAAGAGAAAAAGAAAAAGAAACTTGTATTGTAACACTTAGTCATTTTTCTAAGTGTTGCCATCAATGACAAAGGGAGAGATTGTTGACATGTGATGTTTTGGAGCACTAGGAATCACTTGAGGGTTGTCATTTATGGAAACACTTATGTTGGAGTGATCGCATGTTGTGGAGATTTCCACTGGAATCACAGTCATGAAAATGACTAAGTCCAGAATTAGGATAACAGGGTACAGTGCCACAGTTTTGGTTAACCATGAAGATATATGAGGTATTATGGATTGAGAAGATAAATGGAGGTATTTTGGGATGTACACATGCTTCATTTAAGAGTACATAAGTTTTTGTTATTAGATCTGTGAGATACAGTGTTTAGAAGGTATGAGAAGATAGTAAAACACTATAACAAGATATATGAATAGTTGTGAAGATTAAGGAAGGTAAATTGGATATGGTAATGTGCTATGACAAGTGAATAAATTATATTTCTGACTCTTTGGTATTGTAAGAGCGCCGACTCCATAAATAACATTTGCATAAGTTATTGTTATCTTTTGCATGATAATTCTGAAGCTGACTGGAAGGCTGATTCTATATAAGTATGGAGTGTTTTTGTGAAAGTGAAGTATGGTGATGATTAATGATGATAGAGTAAGTTTGTGAATGTAAGAGAAGAGATTAGATGCAAGATCAGTAAGAGGCCGAGCTACAACTGGAGCTATCTAAGCAAGATAAGTTCTTGTATTGTTCCCCTTTTGAGAACTCTTTTGAGACAAGTATTGATTGTAAGAGTAGTGTGCTCACCACCTTTAACAAGGTGTTTTGTATTCCCATAACATGGTTTTGTATTCCTCTAACAAGGAAATGTACTATGTAACAATTAGCTCCTAACATGGCTAGATCTCCTAACGGGGATATTATATTTTAGCACATATTTGTGGGTACCATCACCACCAGGGTTTTCCCTTTGGCCAGGGTTTCCTCGAGAAAAAATCATGGTGTAATGAGTAATGTGTTATGCTTATCTATTCTTTTCATTTCTGCATTACTTTGGATTGTTTATAATTGTTTAAAGTTGAAAAGATCAAAGTTATGTAATACTGATTCACCCCCCTCTCAGTATTACCTAATCCTAACATAAATATTCATCTTTAAAATAACTTAGTTGCATTCATCTTATTTTCAGCCTTAAATCATCTATTCAACTCATTTTAGGCTCATTAAAATCACTTTAAATTAATTTCACATAATTAGTATCATTTAAGTTGCATTGTTAAATTTTTTAAAATTAATTTTGCATAAATTCTTTTAGTTACATTGTTAATTAGTTAGTTCATTTTAATCTCACATTGTTAATAATTTTAGTTCATTTTTAATCATGCATTTAAGTTAATCATTTAGTTCATTTTAATCCTACAGTTAAGTTAATCATTTAGTTCATTTTAATCTTACATTTAAGTTAATCATTTAGTTCATTTTAATCCCGCATTTAAGTTAATCATATTAGTTCATTTTAATCTTGCATAATTAATCATTTTAGTTCATTATAATCTTGCATAGATAATCATTTTAGTTCATTTTAAATCTTGCATTGTTAATCATTTTAGCTCATTTTCAATCTTGCATTGTTAAGTCATTTAGTATCTTGCATTGTTAAGACATGGTAAAATTGCATCATCCATACATACATGTATAAACATCATAAACATCATAAGTAGGTCATACATCCATCACATGTGTAAAAACTTAAACATCATCCATCATATCCATCCTGCATCCACAAAGCATCAATAATTGCATCTCACATAAATCATAAATTCACACACATCACATAGATATCAAAAAACATATATAAGCACATCACATCCTACATCATAAAAATGTTAGTCTAATATCATGATCACCTAACACATCATATCCTGCATCACACACATCGGTACATCATAACATTATGCATAGAAAAATGAGCTCATAACACATCACATCCCACCCAACTCAGTATATATATATATATATATATATATATATATATATATATATATATATATATATATATATATATATATATATATATATATATATATATATATATATATATATATATATATATATATATATATATATATATATATATATATCCTATAAAAGAATAAAAGAATGTCTCATATCCTACATCCCACATCAAATAATAAATAAATGTATGAGTGTCCCATGATGAGTCCATCAATAAACACATATCCAATGTCTGGGACAATGCCCTCTAAAAGAATAATAAAATACATATGTATCAAAAATTGTGCAGCATATCACTGTCTATCTGTCACTCTTGGGGAAGGCTGCATCTCAACATTTGCCAAAGGGGTCGACCTGTGGTGGATCCTCTTATGGCATAGTTGAAATCACTATCTACATAACCCTCAGTTGTGGCCTCTCCACTATTCTTTGTATACCTGCATCCTACACCTATGTGGGTATCTGTGTCGGCCTTGTAACCTCCTAGCCTTCACTATCTACCTCCATCCCCACCCTTGATCCCTCTGCCTCTGTCATCTATACAAAGCCACTACCTACACAATGTTGGCTCTATGTCTAACTATCCTAGTGGCTCTCCCGCCCTATCCTCTAAAAAGGCCCAACCCCAAAAATGTTGCCTCCCATCCTCCTACTACTACCAACCCCTACTACGGTACCTGTACCTATACTCATTGCTCCTGATTGACTAGCTCACCAATAGTGCTCTCTCCTCTCTGGTGGCACTACAACATGGTACATTTCCTGATATCACCCCACCTACTCTCAAACATATGCTAGAGCTCTTTGTAATATCCCTACCTCCTCTAATCTCCCCCCACTTGTGAACTCCCAACCACACTCCCCATCCTCGTAGCCTGCTTCTCCCTAGCTAACTACCACAGTGTCAGGTCCCTCTCCCCCTACAACACGTTCCTCTCAGACTATTGTCCATATCTCTCTTTATGCAAGGCCTCCCTCTCATCAATGATCTCCAATCCATCTTATAAGGCCTATGTTAGCTGTGCTATTAGAGAGTCCCTCTACCCCTACAAGTCTCAGAGCATCTAGCTAGACATTTCATATGAAACCTACAAGAATGCAAGATGACCCACAAGATCTCCTCCTCCCTCACCTCAAGAGGACCCCACACCTGGTGCTCCTACTAGTGGTGGCCCTATTGGTGGTGCCCCTACTAGTGGTGGCCTTGTAGGTGGTGGGACTAATGGTACCTGTGCCCTAAAATCCCCTCCTCCTCCTCCTCCTCCATATCCTCCTCCTCCACCCCTGTTTATGTCCATCCCATCTCTGTCTCTATCTCCATCTCCATCTCCATCATCCCCTCTCCCTCCTCCCCTCCCACCTCCCCTCCTCAAGGCGAATCGCAGCTACCTATCCTCTCCATCAAACTAATTGTGTTGCTACCACCCTAACCTTCTCTACCTATGGTGGCAGACCCTCCCTACCCACTACTTGTCACCTCTAAATCCATGCACGATACTCTACTATTATCCCTCCATCCATGGGACCCCTTGTCCAATCCCATTATACAAGTTGTATTGCCTGCCATGCTGCAACTAGACCATCCCTATCAATGGGCCTCCCAAAATCAGACCGCCTCTCCTGGGTGGTCTGCTGGTACTAGTTCTCACCATGTGATAGACCTTGTGTGTATCCAAATGACCTCACCACCCGATCAGGTATGTATTAATCCATGATATACTTCCAATGACATGTTAGATATGTGGGCATCATGGAAAAATGTAGTTATAGTTGGTCCTCTGGCCAGGCTACTAGTCCCATGTGCAACCTCCAACTAATATCATCATGTATACCATCTAGAGTATCCCACCAGTAGTCGATGTCCTCAACATCATGATAGGTATTAAGTGGCTCTCCCTAGCTGTAAAGACTGGTTCATCTACCTATCGATCTCTTTGGCCTATAGGTCTGAGCACTGTAATGTGCTCCCATGCCCACACCTGTAAGAGGGAGGCAAAGCCTACGTTCCTCCCGTGTCTCACCTCCATGATAAATAATTTGGTGAAGGCCCCTGTATAAATTTGCCAACATTAGCATCCCCCAGGCTATTGGTACCCCCACATCAATGATATTCATGATCACCAAGATGATTGCGAGAGTCACACTCATCCCTCCCTTGTCAGGGGTAATATATTGTTAGGAATAGTCCTAAGAGATAACTAAGAGGGGGGGGGGGTTGAATCAATTATCTACAAGTTTCAATTATTTATCCAATTAAGTATAATTAAACTTTAAGCACAAACATAATGAAAGAAAACTTGAACACAACACCAATATTTTGGTTACGGTGAAACCCAAATAGGTAAAAACCTTGGTGAGAATTAACACCCATAAATAAACTGCACTAGTGTATAATGATCCTTGTTAGAAGATCTTACAACCCTATTAGGAGTTGATCTTTACAATGCAATAAGTATAGTGACTTGGTCAAGGTTCAAACCTTATTAGGAGTCTTTTATGATTAACCCTGTTAGGGGTGAGGACACATTGTCAGAGAGCTCACAACTCAAAGGGGTGAAAGCTACAACCTTCTGAATAACAGATATACACTATATTTGGATCTTGGTGAACTATGCTTAGACCTACTGTCTGGATCAGTTCCAATGAATAGCATATAATATTTACTTGGTCACATGGACCTTATGTTGATGGCCCAACACTTTGCACTCTCTGCTCCGCTCTTCACATTCAACTCTGAACCATGTCTTAGCAATCTCAAATGAATGCCTATAAATATCTTTCCTCTAAATGATATAATCAAGTTGGCCTATTAGAACCACCTTGAAATCATATTAGAGAAACAATAACACTCTTCAATAACATCTTAGTCAGCTCTACTAAGCACGCAACACAACCTGGGACCTGTATAAATCAATAAGTGTAAACTCATGCTACACACTATCGGCTCTACCAAATTAACTTATACTTTCTCATCAAGATGAATTACATCATGAACTCATAGAAAAACATTTTTAACTCTTATTTGATCACTAATCCAAGTGCACATACTAAAATGATAGGTGCAACTCCTGTACCAATATAATCTCTGTCGACTCTTCTAGATAAACACGGGAAACTACAACTAGTGAATATAAACTGCATAACTTCACTTCTACTACACATTAGACTATGTGTCCATGAATATAACATCACTAACATGTCTTCATCACATATGAAAAGGTGCAAGGCTCCATGATAACTGTACGTACAATCACACATAGAACACTGCCTGTAACTCTGTCAGGAACACTGCTGACACAAGCTGCTATATAATTGTCTGTACTGACTATTAACCTTTGCATCCATGATATCATGCTGATAACATTTCCATGCTGCATATTCTTAAAGACTACTACATAATTCTTCCATGCATGCTACTTACCATATGTTGTCATCAATGACAAACATATAGTCAGTACTGGCTTGCTAGCAAATCTCCAACAATCTCCCCCTTTGGCATTGATGGAAACATATGGAATGAAAAACACCACCAATCCAAATGAATAATTATTTTATAACATTCTCCATTTCCTCATCAAAAATCCCCTAAGGATGAGTCCTTCATCTGCTGCAATATTCTTTAATATTCTCCATTTGCTCAACTAAACTACTTTATAACTGAATACTTCTCTTGCTTACTACTCCCCCTTTCATATTACTTCCTTTTTAATGTTGTTTTTCATGACTATATATTACTTCCCCTTTGACGTAAATGGAAAAGGGTGCCACTTGTTTAAGCTCTGGTACTACTCTTGAAGTAGAGTAGTCAACCATCCATCAGTCACTGAGGACTGATGCTTTCTTCACTTTCTCTAATCAGAATCAGGGAAGGGAATTACTCCTAGCTTCTCCCTGAGATACTCAAATGTATCTTTTGGTAAAGGCTTTGTGAATATATCTTCTATTTTTTCTTTTGTACTCACAAAATCTAATTTGAGTTATTTTTCTGCCACTTTCTCTCTAAGGAAATGCTACTTAATCTTGATGTGTTTTGTCTTTTCATGCATCATAGGATTCTTTGACATATTGATGGTGCTAGTTGTAATACCCCAAAATTGGCACCTAATTATTTCATCAATTTTGGTGTATTTCTTCAATTCTATGTCATCAAAGTCTTATCTCGCTAGGCAATTTTCTCTCTCCTACTTGACTCTATTTGACTTGATGTCAGTTGCAAAGACCCTAAATTGCAATAATCAAATGCTAAATTAATTTCTAAAAGTCTTTGACTTATATTAGCTAAATTATCCCTATGATAAATTAATTTAATTCTAAAGTCCTAAGTGCTTTAAATTAAATTAAATCTACCCCTTTAGCTAATACACATCAAAAAGGAATTAATATCATTTAATTATTTGAGTGGACATCTCTCTATTTGAATTTAATTATTCAAATTATTCAAATTAGTCACACCCCCATATGTGGCATAAATTCCACTTTTTAATTAAATAATTCCATGCCTATTTGTCCAAAAAGTGAAGAGCCTTAATAGAAAATGAAGTCACTTAGGACATGTGGCAAAAGGAGTGACATGCGAGATTCCCCCTCTTTTTCTATTTAAGAGCTTGCCTTTTCATTTCAAAGGATCGAATTTTTGAGAGCATAGAGATTATAGTGAAATTCTACTACATTCTTTGAGATTCATAGCTTTTGATTGTTATCATTTTAGTTAGTTCATTTAGTATAATATTGAATTTCTCATCTTCTTAGTTTACTTACTTGTTCTTAGATTTAGTCACATTTTCCTTTGAAAACTCTAAAAAGAACTTGCATTTTCATTTTAGATTACATGCATCCATATTAGATTACTTGCATTCTCATATTAGATTACTTGCATTCTCATGTTATATTACATGCATTCATGCTAGATTGCTTTCATTTTGGATTTAATGCATGTGATTTTCTTTTAAAATCCTCTATTGTAGTTTGGTCTTATGGTTGTTGGCTTTCGATCTGAGAGCAATCTTGAAAACATCCCATCTACATAGGAGGCAACAGATCGCTTCACTACGGATTTTGAATTGAATAACTCATATTATTTTTTGTAATCTGATCATGTGAGTAATTATCATGTTGTGTGTGTGTTGAATTTGAGGTCACATTCACTCATACATATTTTGGCGCCCACCGTGGGGCAGAAAAGATTAATTTTTGGCCTCATTCTAGATTGGTTTTTCAATTTTAGTGTTGGTTCCAGGCCTTGTATGGCCATGTAAAACCTGGAAACCTTTCAATATAATAATGGATGGATAGAATGATGAATCTTATTTCTCATGCTTTTGGTTTGGTTCATTTTTATGAAGAAATGAATAAGTTATGATCATTTTGGTGAAAGTGGGTATTTGCAGATTTGAGATTCTTTGAATACAGTCAGATTGAAATGTCTGGTACAGACAAATTGTGAAGAATCAGTATCTATAATAATATTCATTGAAAATATATGTGAATTATCTTTCATTTACTTTTGTTTTAAGTCATTTTTATGCAGATTTGTGAAAGTTATGGGCATTTGAGTGAAAACTAGTTTTTAACAATCTGTATTGGAGTTGCAGGCAATGATTTATTCTTAGAAAATGATTTATGAATGGGAAAAATAAATGGCTTACATATTTGGAAACTAGATTCATTAATAGTTACTATGAAATTAGTTTGGTTTCATTTGGATTCTTTTTGAGAAAGATATGTGATTCCCTAGGCAGGGCCTGGTGTTTTAAATCTGGTTTATGATAGAAAAATTACAATCTGAAAAGGTTATTGGTTGAAGAACCAAATTGAATTATAAGACCTTGTAATTTTGGGAAATGGTAGTTCTTGATGTTGGCTAAAAACTTCATTCTTTCCAAAAATTTTAATATTGTGATTTTATGGGTCAAATAAATCAATCTTTAAAGACTGTCTTGAAGACAACAATGTTACATATCTTATGGTTTGCCATTGATTTGTCTTGATTCTGTACTTTCAGATGTGTGCTAAATGCTGGATTGTAGATCTTTGGACCTAAGGTGAGTTCTTAAAATCTCTATAACACTTGGTTTGGGCATAAAATTAATCTCTCATGTGTTTGGCTTGAGTGTTACACGCTTTCATAGAACACATTTTTTATGCTCTTAATGGGAAATAAACGAACATAGATTTGCTTTCATAGAAGTTTGTGTTTAAGTGCATGCTTGTCTTTTAAACATTAAGTAATTCTTGGTTCCAATATCAAAAAAATCTCATTGAATAATCTAGGGCATGGATTCATTCCTTTTTTACATGAAGAGTTAAATGCACCACTTTGTGGACTCACTTCATGTTTACTTGGAAAGTTAAATATTCCATGATTCAAACCCTTTTGCACTTATGAGTAGTATTGATTAGCAGTCTTAGATTACTTGTGATTGATCTAGTTTTCTATCTTGGGTTATTTGACTCGCTAATCCGCTGGCCCCTCATTTTCGCTCTATGGTTGCAATCTCAGCACCACATTAAAGGGGAGGGATCTATAAGAAAAAAACGTTAATTGTTCCACTAGGAAACCCTTTTGTGCTTTTTGGAACTCACTTGTTTTCTAGGTTGTAGACTCGTTTGTAGCTTGTGTGAGGTGTTAAGTGTTCCACCTTGTGGAGTCACCTCATATTTTCTTTAAGCGTTAAGTGTTCCACCTTTAGTGTTTTTCAATACTTTTTGATAGAGAATTACTTACTTTTCATTTTTTTAGAAGGCCTGCTTGGGGATTTCATCACCTTAAGGGATGACCTTAACTCCCATGTTCTGGCGGAGTATAAATATTAGGAGGTGAATCCAAAGACACCTCTCTTGGGAATGAGTTAGATTTCACTCTTGGCTAAGCCTCAAAGAACTTTATACCTTTGAGAAGTGAAGGAGGAGATTTGGGTTACCGTCTCCCCCTGGCTGTGTGATTTCTATTTCTTCTCATCTACAGATTTGTGCCTCATGTACCTTGCATATATCAAGGACTCCTTTTAGAAAAGCCATGTATATCCTTGTAGACAACTTGCTAGGATGTTGTTGTATTTTAAGTGCTTGCTAAAACATTTTCAAGAACATACACAAGTAGAGTCCTTAGGGAGTAGAAATACTAAGTCACTATTCATGTTCATGCGCAAGGTTGCTTTGTCCCTTGCCCATTTCTTGAAGACTGTTTGCTTGAACTCCTTGATTGCTATCTTATGTGCTTGATCAATGACATAAATCTAATCTACCTTTTTGTCTGTGATCTATTTTTCTATTTTCCTATCGTTCACCGTCAGAAACTGGTTGTCTTGAGTTAGAAATCGATCGATCTTTGCTTTGACTCATGTTGTCTCTCATCTATTCATCTTATCTCTTTATGCCTTTTGTACCTCATGTTGTGATAGTCTTATCTTGACTATTCTAGCCATCTCTTTTTGACAATTCATACCAGGTTCATCTTGCATCTTGGTTGTTCTAGCCATTTATCTCCTTTTCATTATCTTAGAGACAGAGTCTAGCTTTATCCTGAATCTTTGCTCATTACATCTCCGTCTATGACTATCATGACTTGAAGTGGCAAGACTTATCCTATTCAGAATACTGATCAAGATAGAAGTAAACCTTGTAATCAAGACATAGGTCATTCCAAATCTGTTATGAAATCTGAACTTCATGAGGAATCCTCACATTCTTCATCATTCCAAGAGTATTACAATCCATTGTTTCAGATACAGTCTGACTTACTATTTCAAGAGTATTATAACCCATTATTTCAAGACCAACAAGACTCTGAAAGGTCACTTTCTAAAATTGAACCTATTGATCCTTTTGAACCTATCGACTCTTTCATGATCTCTCAGAATACTACCAACAAGATGGGAGATCCATTCCACTTCCCAGGGGTAGATAAATTCAGTGCTAGTCATAAGCAATCCCCAAATGACCAAGGTCATGGTCAGTCTTGAAATGATAAGAGTTATGATCAATCCCACAATATTCAATATTCGGTCAACATCCAGGACCTTTGCAATTTGAAACAACGACAAGGGGAGCCTCTCCTAACATTTCTCCAGAGATGGAGACAACTATATATGAAGTATCCACATGAATTACCTGAGTCTGAAAAGCTTGATATCTTCTTGGACAATCTTGTCCCAAATTTTGGATACCAAGTATGATTACAAGGTCCCCTCACTTTTCTCAATATGATTAGGTGGGCTATGAGGATAGAAGCATTTATGGTCAAGAAGGGAGAATTGACTTTGAACAAAGAGAACAAGCAAGGACCTTCTCCCTCAAACAAGGATAAGGATAAGATTGTCAACAAAAACATAGATGTTATGAATGACAGGGTTGTTGACAATGTGATGCCAAAAGCCTCAAAGTCTATCTTTAATCTCAGCTCTAGCATACAAACATTCAATGCCACTGAGAAGGCTACAACAAAAGCTCAACCGCCTTCCAGATTTGCTAGAAACAAACCTTGGATCTCTCACTATGACATGATCATTGCTCTAGGGAGCGAGGATACTCCTAAACCCAAAACTCCCTTTGTCTTGCAAGGCCTTGCATCTCCCTCTTATAACTCCACACAATCTCCAGCTTGTGCAAATGCTATCCCTCGATCTCGTGCAAAGATCATTCTCCAAGGTCCCGAGCCTTTGAATTTTAGACCAAAACTATCTATGGATAAAGCCCTCACCAAGGAAAATGTCCCCAAAGATCTCAATCTTGACCAGTTTCAATCTATGGTGGGTCATTTGACCTCACCTCATTATTTATCATTCTCTAAGGAAGACAATCACTTGCTGAGCCACCCGCATAATGCTCCCCTGCACACTGAAGTTATGATAGGCCCCAAGAGTATCCCCCGCGTCCTCATTGACAATAGTGCTAGCCTAAATACTTGCTCTGCTAAGATGCTTACCCAAGCGACAGATAGTTTTGTTCCCACCAATAGAGAATCCATTGAGTTCTATGATGCCAAGCTAAAAGAAATAGAAAAGACCCTGAAGATCAAAGATATTGGCATGGGGGAATATCAGATTGAGTTTGTCTTGTCATTGACAACTCTCCCTCCATCTCCACATTCCTATGAGGAACCTTCTGAAGATAGATTTGGTATTAGCTATCAGAGCTATGAGCTTGACCAACCTAGCTACAGCTTTCACTCATGCAAGGATTCAGATAATGAAGAAACACAGATTCAACCTATGACATATGAAAGACCTTTGAATGATCAAAATTCTGATTTAGACTACCAAAAAGAGTCTTATCTACCTTCTCAAGTGCTTCAAGAACATGATTTTGGTCCTCACCAGGAGGATTTTATACACTCAACTGAACAGATTTCTACTACTGCAGCTACAACTGAATATGTCACTACCTCTAATGGCACACATACTGATTGGGAGCAACTATTGGATGCTTCCCTTATCTTGGGTATGCCTCAAGGTATGCCTATTCTAGATTGTTCCACCACTTCTACTATTGAACAGACTCCTATTGTTGCCAACTCTAATGGCACACATACTAATTGGGAGCAACTATTGGATGCTTCTCTTCTCTTGGGTATGCCTCAAGGTATGCCTATTCCAGATTACTCTGCTACTTCTACTATTGAACAAGATCCTACTGTTAAAGAAACACTTCCTATGTTAGATGACAACAATGAAGAAAGTATGCCTCTGACTATGTCTCTAGCTAAATGGGACTCTATATCAGATGCTACAATGGAAATACTAGTTGATGCTATGCACCTATATGCTAGTCTTAACAACTCAAAAAGAGGAGAAAGTTATGATCCTCCATATCAAGCTATTGATGATGATCCTTTCCACCCTCTTGTGGAGATCATTCCTATGGCTCTTAGGCCATCTACTCCAAGCTATACTCCTACTACTCCAACAAATCATGGGTATGTAAGACCCCATTCTGTTACAGCTTCATGGAATATTGGTAGATCCAGAATTGAAATGATTCTTGTTCATGCACTCTTACCACCTGAAAGGGGACCTGACTTTTGGAATAGACCATCTTGGTTAGGCTCACATAATATTCCTCCAAACTTATCTGACTCTTCTAAGATGACTCAAAATCAACAACACTCTATGGAAGATTACTTTCTTGATCTACCTGATGCATTCATGAATGATGAGGATGATACTGATATATTTGCACTTGAGCCCATCCCATTGACTTTTCTTCCCTCTTCATCTCCTAGAAAAGTGGCCTGTCCACTTCCATTTCCACCTCTCCACCTGAACCAATCATATAAGCCTCTTTCATCTACCATTCCTGAGTCTTTTGGAAGTAACTTGGATGTGCAACATAAAAACAAAAATAACAAGAATCCACTTATATCTCAAGGTCAACATGTCCTATCTAATCAACATGTGACTACAAAGAAAGGAAAGCAAGAGGGGTGTTCAAAAGACCGCAAAGGTCCTCAAAAAGAAGAAGATAATCAAAAGTCAGAAAATAAAATAAAAAATGCATCTCGAAATCCATTCTACAGGCATTGTCATCAAAAGCACCTCAAAGTAAAGAAGAAAAAGTTCAAAAGCTATGTGGATTTCAAAAAAAGGAAAATCTAAGTTGCCATTCGATCTTCCAAAATTCTCATGCTTCCTTCCATTCCATCACCCTTGCCTCACATACTTTACCCTCTTCACTCCATCTTGCCTTGTCCCAAAGTGCATATCAACATCTCCTCATTGCTAATGACATGACTAAGAGAAATCTAGAATGTACTCTCCCTAAGTGTTTAGAGCATGGGAAATCTGACAAAGAGTTAAGGTGTGTCCATGAGGACATTTGTGGGTCTCACTTAAGTGATCTTTCCTTGACTATGGATCTCTTGACTGTTGGACACTACTGGTTGGCTCTCCTGTTACTACTACAATATCTAGTTCTGATTTTGCAACTTCTCAGCTAGCCACTACTACAAATGAATATGTTTCCAAAGATCACCATTGAAGGAGAGAAACTCAAAGAGCCCATCAATGCTCTTCATCTAAAGAAGTTCTATAGTTGACATTCTCTGAATGCTCATGTACATACTTATTGATCTTGAAAAAATCCTAAAAATTGATATATTGCAAAAAAATCCTAAAAATTGCAAAATGTCCTAAAAAAATGATCATCTTAGTGAAAACCTGGTAAACAGGCATCATGGTAGCAAAAATAGAATCTCTGCCAAGTTGGTGAAAACTTGGTAACCAGATGCCACTTGTTTCCTAAAGTAACATCCTCTCTTGGCGTCGCTTGGCTCTTAGTTTCTTGCTTTAGTTTTCTTTCCAGCTTTAGTTTGCTTCCTTTGTTTCTTGCTTTAGTTTGTTTCCCGCTTTGGTTTGCTAGCTCATGCACTTTCCTTTGGTTATTTTTGAGTTTTTTCTTGACTCTTCATAGATTGGAATTGGTTCACACTTGGGGGCACCCGCTTGGTCTAGGGGGCATTGTCCTATCACTTTCAAAAACTCTTTTGAGCATCAGTCACCAGTGACTCTCGCTACATCTTCCTACTGATACCTAGCTCTCGTTCGACCTCTCTCTTTTGGGATCTCTCCCTTGCATCAGTCACTAGTGCTTCTCACTATGTCTGCCTATTATCATTATCTCATCGAGACTTCAAAATTCATCTTTTCGATTCAACTCCAATTCGCTTGAACACGAGCATAAACTGAAACTAAAACTAAATGTGTGTTCCTTTGAGGCATGTTGAGCTTTGTTTTCTTTGAGTACTTGTCTGTTTGCTTTGCTTTTTCTTTGCTTTCTGCTTGTTGGTTTAGTTCCAATGATCCAAAGAATTCATATAAGAGGGTTGTATGTCTGTAAGAGCCTTCATCTCATATTGGATGGCCATGCATACCTCGACTCCTTTTATATGAACACTTTGGTGAGGTTGGTTCTTCTCCTTGTCTTTTGAGTGACTTCTTTCTGCTACTGGTGAAATTGTAAATGCTTGCCCTGTTGAGTGAACGTAAGGGTCACTGCGAGCAATCTTTGGAAAAAGAAGGAACTCCTACATGCTTGGTGTGTTTGTTCACAAGAGACATTCAGGTCATTCTAGCATTTATGCTCTAATGCTTATGTTAACTTGCTAGATTAAAAAGAATAGGTGTTCAGGTCATTCTGGCTCCTTGTACCTTAATGCTTACATCTTATTCTGAAAAACCTAAGACTTATGTCATATTCATATTCTCATGATAGTGATATTAGTAGGATTGTATGACATCTTGTGATTGTCCGAACTTGAAAGGCTCTATGATGATAAATACGGTGAGTCCAACAACCAAGTCCTAGGGTTTGCATTTTCATTTAGACTTGCATCTTTCATTCTAGGCTTGCATTTGGAGCACTTTCTTATTGCTCTCTTGATTTCTTTTTTTTCTTTAGAGGTTCTCCTCTTCCATCCTAGTTTCATCATGATTGCACAAGTTTTCAGGATCGAAATCAAAATCTGACATCTCTACATAGCTCGAAATCATGTTTTAAATTCTGAGACCCTTTGGGATCGGATGCTTGTACAGTCAGCCTTCTGGTGTCATCTTCTTGCCAGATCCTCATCTTTGCATCATGTTCTTGAGATCTTTTCTCTTTTCATCAAAGTCAACTCTAGTCAAATTTGGTCGACCATGGTCAAATTTGGTCAACAGGACCTCTGCATTGCTCCAATTTGCTTCTGCATCTTCTCGATTAATCTACTTTGAATTCTTCTCAATCTTTGATCTTATCTTTATCTGTAATCTCTTGCTGTCAATCATCTTCTGACATGTCATCTTTTGATTTCGCTCTTGAGGGGGCAGGATGATTGCATCATTGAATCTTGTCGAATCAATTCTTGAATCAGTCTAATCTGAATCTTCAATTCTCATTTCTTGGGGCATCTCGGTGCTTCATATCCTATTATCTTATCATCTATCTCTTAGGTATCTGAGAAATCTAACTCAGATCCTTGAGAATCAAGCTTCGTTCTGGAGATGGTTCTTGAAATCTTTTAGGTATTGGGGCAATCTAACCCTGATTCCTGGGAGTCAAGCTTCGTTCTAGAGATGGCTCTCAAAATCTCTTTTAGACCGTTATCTGGGCAATCTAACTTGGGTCTTGGAGGGCTAAGCTTCGTATTGGGGAAATCTAACCCTAATTCTGGAGATAATCCTAAATCTACATCTTCATCAATTGGTATTGGGGCAATCTAACCCTGATTCTAGTTCTCTTCTAAGATCGATGTCTTTGCAATCTAACTTAGACTTCAAAAATTCTCATCATTTGTCACTTCAGACTTTTCTTTGAATCAACGCGCTGCTCGCACATCAATTCAAAGAGGGGCAAAATGTAATACCCCAAAATTGGCACCTAATTATTTCATCAATTTTGGTGTATTTCTTCAATTCTATGTCATCAAAGTCCTATCTCGCTAGGCAATTTTCTCTCTCCTACTTGACTCTATTTGACTTGATGTCAGTTGCAAAGACCCTAAATTGCAATAATCAAATGCTAAATTAATTCCTAAAAGTCTTTGACTTATATTAGCTAAATTATCCCTATGATAAATTAATTTAATTCTAAAGTCCTAAGTGCTTTAAATTAAATTAAATCTACCCCTTTAGCTAATACACATCAAAAAGGAATTAATATCATTTAATTATTTGAGTGGACATCTCTCTATTTGAATTTAATTATTCAAATTATTCAAATTAGTCACACCCCCATATGTGGCATAAATTCCACTTTTTAATTAAATAATTCCATGCCTATTTGTCCAAAAAGTGAAGAGCCTTAATGGAAAATGAAGTCACTTAGGACATGTGGCAAAAGGAGTGACATGCGAGATTCCCCCTCTTTTTCTATTTAAGAGCTTGCCTTTTCATTTCAAAGGATCGAATTTTTGAGAGCATAGAGATTATAGTGAAATTCTACTACATTCTTCATAGCTTTTGATTGTTATCATTTTAGTTAGTTCATTTAGTATAATATTGCATTTCTCATCTTCTTAGTTTACTTACTTGTTCTTAGATTTAGTCACATTTTCCTTTGAAAACTCTAAAAAGAACTTGCATTTTCATTTTAGATTACATGCATCCATATTAGATTACTTGCATTCTCATATTAGATTACTTGCATTCTCATGTTATATTACATGCATTCATGCTAGATTTCTTGCATTTTGGATTTAATGCATGTGCTTTTCTTTTAAAATCCTCCATTGTAGTTCAGTCTTATGGTTGTTGGCTTTCGATCTGAGAGCAATCTTGAAAACATCCCGTCTACATAGGAGGCAACAGATCGCTTCACTACGGATTTCAAATTGAATAACTCATATTCTTCTCTGTAATCTGATCATGTGAGTAATGATCATGTTTCATGTGTGTTGAATTTGAGGTCACATTCACTCATACACACTAGTGTTATCATAGTGAATAAAAATAGGATAATCAATTTGAATACCAAAATCTTTTATCATCTGCTTGATCCAAACAATTGTAGAACAATTCAGAGCTACTGCAACATACTCTGCTTCTACTTTTGACTGAGAAATACAATTCTACTTTTTGCTTGTCCAAGTGACAAGTCTGTCACCAAGAAACATTGCTCCTCCTGATGTACTCTTTCTATCATCAACGCATCCTTCCCAATCATCATCTGTATATACATGAAGCTCAGCATTCTCTAAGTTAGGATACCATAGACCATAACCTATAGTGCCTTGCAAATATTTGAATATTATCTTTACTTCCATGAGGTGACTTTGTTTAGGCTTAGCTGCAAATCTTCCAACAATACCAACTGCATTGGAAATGTCTGGTCTTGTTTGAGTAAGAAATATGAGTTTACCAATCGTAGATTTGTACAATGTTGTATCTACTACTGGGGAATCATCTTCTTTTGAAAGCTTGTGACCTGTTATCATAGGTGTACCCAATGGCTTTCAATCTTCCATCTTGAACTTCTTTAATATTTCTTTCACATACTTAAACTCATTTATGAAAATTCCTTTCTTTTTCTACTGCACATTTAATCCCAAAAAGTATTTGATAGGTCCAATCATACTCATCTCAAACTCACTCTGCATCTCCTTAGCAAATTCTGTAGTAAGTTTGTCATTACCCCCAAATATAATGTCATCAAAAAATATAGATACAAGTACTAGTCCTTCAAATGTCTCTCTTATGAATAGATTACAATCTGTTGCTCCTTTCTTGAATCCAATTTTTGTTAGATATCCATCAAGTCTCTCATACCATGCTCTAGGGGCTTGCTTAAGTCCATAGAGGGCTTTCTTTAGTCTTCATACCATATTAGGCTTGTCTGATAAGGTGAATCCTTCTGGCTACTCAATGTAAACTTCTTCCTTTAGCTCTCCATTCAAGAATGCTGACTTGACATCCATCTAATAAACTTTGAAGTTTTTGAATGTTTCATAAGCTAGAAATAACTTAATGGCTTCTAATCTGCTCATTGGTGCAAATGTGTCTGAATAATCAATACCTTATCTTTGTGCATATCCCTTACATACTAACCTTTCTTTATTCCTTACTACTGTACCATCTTCATTCATCTTGTTTCTGAATATCTACTTTGTTCCAATCACATTCTTATCACTAGGTCTTGCGACCAGTTCCCAAGTATCATTCTTGATGATCTGATCTAGTTCTTCTTTCATAGCATCATGCCAATCTGAATCATTACATGCATCTTCAACACTTAAAGGTTCAATCTAAGATAGTAAACATATCACCTCATTTATTGCTAAACTCTTTTCTTTTGATCTTGTTGTGACTTTGCTGCTCTGATCTCCAATGATGTCATCTTTAGAGTGATATCTAGATGTAAACTTTGGAACTTTGGGCGATGTTGTCTCATCTACCTTCTGAGTTTCTTCTTCACTTGTTTCAAGGTCATTGAATAGTACATCAATGCTATCAAACATCTCTTCAACAAATGTCTCACAAGTAGTAAGTATGGGTTCTTCTTCAATCATAGGTGCATAATCATGATATCTTTCTTGAACCATAAAATTTTCATCAATCTTAACATGAGCACTTTCAATGCTCTTCTTCAATCTCAAATTAAAACATCTATAAGCTTTTCTTTTAGTAGAGTAACCAAGGAAAATACCTTCATTGCTTCTTGCATCAAACTTGCCTATTGCTTCATCCCTCTTGATGTAGCACTTGCTTTCAAAGATTCCAAAGTATTTCACTATGGGAACATTACCAAACCATAGCTCATAAGGTGTTTTATCCGTGCTAGGCCTCAATTGTATTCTATTGATGGTATAGACTATTGTATTGACTGTATCTCTCCAATAGGTATGTGCAACTTTTCCTTCAATCATGATGGTGTGCGTTGTATCTAGAATGATCATATTCCTTCTTTCTAAAATCCCATTCTACTGAGGGGTTTTAGGTGCACTCAACTGTCTCTTTATGCCATGTTCTTTGTAGTACTCATATAATTTGTCAGAGGTGAACTCTCCTCCTCTATCTGATCTTAGACATTTTATCTTTAGTCTAGATTCATTTTCAACCTTAGCTTTGAATATTTTGAATTTATCAAATGCTTCTTACTTATCTTTCAAGAAAGCAACCCACATCATTCTAGTATAATCATCTACAAATAGAATGAAATACCTTTCACCATAGTATGATCTTGTTTGAGTTGGTCCACATAGGTTTGTATGAATCAAATCCAACTTGTTTTCTGCTGAATTGTGCTTTCTTCTGAATGAATTCTTCACATGCTTTCCCATTACACATTCCTTGCAAATTGTATCAACTGGCTTTGCTATGCTAGGTAGATCTCTTACTGCCTTCACATTTCTTATCTTTACTATGCTATCAAAGTTGATATGACATAGTCTTTTATGCCATAACCAACTGTCATGTACTTTAGCAAAAAAATAACTTGCTTCTAAATTAAGCTAGAAAACATAACCTTTAGTCTTTGAACTTGATGCTATCATTACACCATCCTTGTTGTTAATGATGCATTTGTTGTCTTTGAACTCCAACTGATATCCTTTTTCAAGTAACTACCCAACACTAAGAAGGTTATGCTTCAAGCCATCTACATAAAGAACATCATTAGTGTTGTTCTTTCCATCCAATGTGATAGCTCCCCTACCAATGATAGGTTTGGGAGTGTTATCTCCAAATCTAACCATACCACCTTTGTATTTGTCCAGATGAACAAATCTATCCTTATCACCTATCATATGATGTGAACAACCACTATCTATAATCCAATCAGTTCTTATGTCTGCTTGAGAAATCAGTGCTAGCTCTTGTTCCTTTTTCTCATCTTCATGATCCATCTCATTATTCATATTCTCCATAAGAGAAATGAATCCAATTTCATCTTTAGCTAAATCATCATCTGATACTCCATCTCTAGCATAGTAACATTCCTTTGTATACTTAGGCTTGTAGTTATTTTTGAACTTCTTAACTCTCGTAGGAAACTTAGATACAAAGTGACCAATCTTATTACATGAAAAGCATTTGAATGGTAATTGACCTTCATATTTTCCTTTTCCTATCTTTTCCCTTTTAGCAATCATACCAATGAAATCATCTAGTGTTTTCTCATCATCATCATCATCATCAAAATTACCAGAAGTGTTTAAGGATTTCTTACCATGGACTAATGCTTTGAAGGTTGTTTCACTTTTAGAATCTATCTGTAATCTTGAAATCTCAAAGGCTGAAATTTTGTTGATCAATGTCTCTCTTTTGAAATTATATGTAAGCTGCATGGTCTCATCAAGGATGCTGATCTTGTTTTCATACTTTGCTGTAAGAGTAGTCATCAACTTATCCATAATGTCTTCCTTTGAGATCTCTCCACCATTATTCCTGATTCCCGCATCTGCTTCATTAATCCTTTGGTTATAAGTTCTGATGTCTTCTTTAGGTAACATCTCTAATGCATTATATCTTTTCTTCCATGTCTTTCTACGTGCATTCTTTGCTTGTGTATCTCCTTCAAACATGTCTTCTAGGTGCTTCAATATCTTGTAAGCCGTGTCTACTTTCTTTATTTCTGAAAACTCACTATCAGATAAGGCACTGATAAGGGATTCTTTGGCTATTGCATTTTGGTGGAACAACTCCTTATGTTTTCCAGTAGCATCATCCTTTGCAAGATTTGGAAGAGAGGGGATCTTGACTTATTTGATGGTTACTTCAAAAACTTCAAAAGAAATGCACTGCAAATGTGTCACCATTTTATTCTTCCAATCAAGATAGTTCTCTCCATCAAACTTAGGACTATCTTTTCTAAAGAATGCCATCTAATCAATCTCAAGTGGTTAAACTTTCTCTCTGAGGCACTTGGCTTTGATACTAATTATTAGGAATAGTCCCAAGAGATAACTGAGAGGGGGGGTGAATCAGTTATCTACAAGTTTTAATTCTTTATCCAATTAAGTATACTTAAACTTTAAGCACAAATACAATGAAAGAACACTTGAACACAACACCAATATTTTGGTTACGAGGAAACCCAAATAGGTAAAAACCTCACTGGGAATTAATACCCACAAATAAACTGCACTAGTGTATAATGATCCTTGTTAGAATATCTTACAACCCTATTAGGAGTTGATCTTTACAATGCAATAAGTACAGTGACCTGGTCAAGGGTCAAACCCTGTTAGGAGTCTTTTATGATTAACCCTATTAGGGGTGAGGATGCACTATCTAAGAGCTCATATCTCAAAGGGGTGAAGGCTACAACCTTCTAAATAATAGATATACACTATATCTAGATCTTGGTGAGCTATACTTAGACCTGCTATCTGGATCAGTTCCAATGAATATCATATACTCTTTACTTGGTCACATAGACCTTCTACTAATGGCTCAACACTTTGCACTCTCTACTCTGCTCTTCACATTCAACTCTGAACCATGTCTTAGCAATCTCAATTGACTACCTATAAATATCTTTCCTCTAAATGATATAATCAAGTCAGCCTATTAGAACCACCTTGAAATCATATTAGAGAAACAATAACACTCTTCAATAACATCTCAGTCAGCTCTCCTAAGCACGCATCACAACCTGGGACCTGTATAAATCAATAAGTGTAAACACACGCTACACACTGTCAGCTCTACGAAATTAACTCATACTTTCTCATCAAGATGAATTACATCATGCGCTCTTAGAAAAACATTATTAACTCTTCTCTAATCACTAATCCAAGTGCGCATACCAAAATGATAGGCGTAACTTCTGTACCAATATAATCTCTGTTGGCTCTTCTTGATAAACACATGAAACTGCAACTGGTGAATATAAACTACATAACTTCACTTCTACTACATATTGGACTATGAATCCATGAATGTAGCATCACTAACATGTCTCCATCACATATCCAAAGGTGCAAGGCTCCATGATAATTGTATGGACAATCACACATAGAACACTACCTGTAACTCTGTCAGGAACATTGCTATATAACTGTCTGTACTAACTATTAACCTCTGTGTCCATGATATCATTCTGATAAGATGTCCATGCTACATATGCTTAAATCCTACTACATAAGTCTTCCCCACATGATACTTACCATATGTTGTCATCAATGACAAACATACAGTCAGTACTGGCTTGTTGGCAAATCTCCAACATATATCCCAAAATGAGCCTACACACAAATAAATATACTCGGCGCACTAGTGGCATCGTTGCTAGATGTCTAGCCAAGGATAGTTGTCTATGTCATAACATAGGTGCCACTCTTGGCCCCACCAATGCTATCATTGCCTATTATTGGGTATAGTTTTGTGCAACAACCACTATGCCTCGAATGGGTAGGTGGAAAATCCTGTAAACATCCTCCAATGTCATCGTCATCTCCCTAGTTAGCAGGTGAAAGGTGGCAGTCCCTGAGTGCCACCATTCGTAGAGTGTGGTGACCATCGACATATATATATGCATTTGTGGTATACATGCTAGATATCCCAAACCAATGGTGTCCACCTATGTCCAGTCTGATGGGGTGAACTACTCGTGTGCCTCCAGCACTGCAAATGCCACTCTCGGCTCGTCGGGTGATCCACCAACCACTGGACCCAATCCAAGTCATTTATGTCAATTTTCTTCCCAAACATATTCTAAACATTTCACCCCTACTTTTTCTACCATGGATTTGTCCCCTCCCTTTTTTCTTTCCTACCCCTTCGCAACAATCCCGTGGGTTTTTCCAATGATCCTTCCAAAGCCTTGTTCTCACAATCCTGCAAGTGCAAGATTGAAAATTTCTCTTCTATTCATACAACTGCAGGAATGCATTCCCACAAAAACATCCACCTACCCCAACGACCCCTTGTAGGATCACATTTTTTCCCTAATTCATCCCTTTTTGGTCCTAGATCATGATCCCACCAAAAATTCATCGCGGGATTATGATCTCATGAGATATCCCAAGACCCCATGAAATTTGGTGATCCTGCCAAAAAACCAAATTTCCCCCAAGCTGACTCCCTAAACTAGCAAATTTTTGTGGGATCACGATCCTACAAGTCTAGGTGGCAATCCCGCCTATCCTGAACTTGCGAGATCATGAATTTTTTATCTAATAATTAAAATAAATGACAAAAAACATAAAGGACAAAGCTGGTTTTTCAACCCTACTTGTCTGTCCAGTGCTCGGTGCTATCAAACACTCCTCATAATGTCTTCCTTATGCCTCGGTCTACCTCCTCTTGCCATTGTCGAATGCAATATCAGAGCTTGAAATAACACTATATCTCTAATCTTGAATATGCACAAATGACCTATTTTTGGCCCTTCTGACCTTTAGTAAGGGTGTCCCGTGAACTATTTTTCCTTCTCAAATCCTCTCAAACCACTCTTTCTTCCCTTTTTCCCGTGTATCCTCTTTTTCTTTCCTGTTTCACCCTTTTTTCACCCCTTCTTACCCTTTTCCATCCCGTTGCACCTACCCTACCTTCCTTTTATGACACCGCCTTGGCCCTTTTTACTTTCCCTGATGCCCTCTCGAGGGGCATCACCTAGTCTGAACCTCTCTACCTATATTCTGGGGTAACCTCATCACCTTGTAAATTCTTCACATCATTTATTATTTTAAACACCTTCAAAATAATATTATTTTAACACTATGTCAAAGATGGGAAAAATATAGAAACTTAAATCTAATTACATAATTAAGTAATCTTATTTAGTTCTCTCCTAAGGCACTAATTAATGAAATATTAGTTATTTAATTGATTTATGTCATCCCCAAGTTAATTAATTTAATTAACTATAGTCCAATTAATTATCTAAATGACAACCCATAGTATGATAATTAATTAAAACCCACTTCCTATATTAATGTAAATACATATGCTCATCTATTTAAATTAATTCACAAACCTCATTTTCCTCCTATTTTGGTTTTTAAAAAAACATCTTGATGAAGGGTGCTCCCCTTAATACGATACCACTTGATGAAGGGTGCTCCCCTTAATACCACAAACACTTAACAGAAATAGAGAAACAACAACAATAATATGCAAGAATAGAAAATTGGCTTCTTATTATTTCCACAAATGTGGAATTACAAACTTTCAGAATTACAATATGCAAAGCCACATGGGTATTCCCTTACAATATTCTGTAGGACAAAGCCTCGAATCAATACCCAGATCTACTACCCAGAACTACCCTAAACAACACTACGGGCCTTCTTTATATAGGCAATTTCCACCGCCTGAGAAGGTTCTAGAAATTTAGCCCTTAGGGCCGACCAAACTTAGAATTATTTTATTTTACAATTTATTACATCAAAGTCATCTCAAAATGAGTTTTGAAACCCAAAAAATTTTTTTGAAGAAAAATTATTTTCTGCCATTTCAGGTGACCCAACTTTCGAAGACCATAAGTCATCACCCATTGACCCGATTGGATATTATAACCCCATTTTGAAAATGCCACGAAGCGCTCTATAGGCTTGACCCATGCAAAGCGCCTGTCACCCAAATTTTCAACCTCATTCAGGACCTCTAAAGCCTTCAAAAATGAGTTCAAAGTTTTTGTACCCTGCTGCCAATACCGAAAATCTTCAATATCTTCAAAACTAGACCTGATCTAGCCATGAAACTTTGCTGGCAGGCTGATATGACTGAGATGAACCTCCATATGTAAAATTAGAACATTCTGAGATCGTAAGACCAACTTACTAAAAATAGCCAGTTTCCATAAATAGCAACTCTACAAAAGATAGCCATTATTGAATACAAAAACATAAATATTTTTGGGTGATGCAAGATTGCTCTTACACCCAGGATGCTCTTGCATTAGACACCCGGGGTAATTTGAGAAGTGACCCTGTCATGACTCAGGTGTGTAGAGGAAAACCAAGACGGTTAACCTCCTCATTTGTTAGCCATGATGAATCTTCAACAGGTCATCCTTTCCATTTGACCAAATACTCTTCATATGTCCTGTTCCTTGTGCTTCTGCCAACACGACTGTCCAGTATGTCTTCAATCTCCTTGATATCTAAACTGGTTGCTGGAATACTCCATTGTGCTGCTGCAACCACATCTTCAACACCTCCTTCGTGATACTCTGTCAAATCTGAAATGTTAAACACTGGTGAAATATTCAGCTCACTAGGCAATTCTACCTCATATGCATTTCTTGAATTATGCTTCTTCAATATATTACACAGTCCAAACTTCTTCATTTTCAGCTTGTTATATGTACCAACCAAAAATCGCTCCTTCCGCAAATAAACCATGACTTCATCTCCCACTTGAAATTCCTTATGCCTCATTTTCTCATCTGCCTTAGCCTTATACTGCGCATTCATCTTGGTAATATACTTCCTCACCTCCTCATAGATGTTCTTCAAGTGTTCTGCAAAATCTTTAGCTTCAGCACTACTTATTTCTCCTTTATCTATCTTTCTCAATTCAGATGCATTTCTTGGACTATTTCCATATACAATCTGGAATGGTGATTTACCAGTGCTCCTATTGACAGAATTATTGTATGCAAATTCTTTCTGTGGTAAAATCAAATCCCATCCTGTTGGCTTATCACCAACCAAACGTCTCAGTAGATTTTCCAAACTTCAATTCACCACCTCTGTCTGTCCATCAGTCTGTGGCTGATGTGATAAATTGAACTTCAAATTTATCTTCAACTTCTTCCACAATGTCCACCAAAAATATGCAACAAACTTAGTATCTCGATCTGAAACTATGGTCTTTGGCAAACCATGTAGTCTCACCACTTCTCTGAAAAACAATTCTACTACGTGAACAACATCACTAGTCTTCTTGCAGGGAATGAAATGTGTCATCTTATAAAATCTGTCAACCACTACAAAAATTGAATCATGTCCCCACTGAGTTCTCGGTAAACCAAAAATAAAGTCCATACTGATATCCTCCCAAGGCTTCTCTGGTATAGGCAATGGCTAGTACAACCCTATATTCTGCTTCACTCCTTTCGCCATCTGACATACTCTGCAACTTTGTACAAACTTCTTCACATCTTGCTGCAATTCTGGCCAATAATAATTCTCACCAACCAAAGCAAGGGTTTTATCATGACTAAAATGTCCAGCCAATCCTCCACTATACTTCTCCTTGATGAGATTCTCCCTCATAGAACTTCGTGGAATGCACAACTGACTCCCTCTAAATAGCATATCATCTTGGATGATAAAATCTAGCCATTTCATCCTATCTAGAGTAACAGGTTTTGTACAAGCTTTCCAAGCTTCACCAAAATCAGGATTCTCTGGATACAAATTCTTGAGTTCCTTGAACCCAACCACCTCAATCTACAACTCTGTCAGCAATAGTTGCCTTCTGCTAAGAGCATCTGCAACCCTGTTAGACTTTCCACTTTTGTGTTTCAAAACAAATATATAACTCTACAAAAACTCAACCCACTTCAAATGCCTTTGATTCAACTTTCCTTGACTATTCAAATATTGCAAAGCTTGATGATCAGTATACAAAACAAACTCCTAGGAAGCAGAGAATGTCTCCACTTCTTTAATGCCTGAACTATAGCATAAAATTCTTGATCATAGACATAATATTTTCTCTTGGCATCATTTAACTTCTCACTAAAATAAGCAACAGGTTTACCTTCTTGGCTCATAACAGCTCCTATTGCAGTACCACTAGCATCACAATCTACTTGAAACACCTTATTAAAATTTAGAAGTGCTAAAATAGGTTATTCTATAACTTTTTGTTTCAACAATTGAAAACTCTTTTCTGCCCCATTAGTCCACCTAAACTCTTTTCTATCCCCTCTCATTGTTTCAGTCAAGGGTCCACAAATGCTGCTAAAATTTTTGATAAACTTTCTATAAAAGCTAGACAAACCATGAAAAGATCTTACCTTAGTAGCACTCGTTGGAGTAGGCCATTCAAGGATAGCATGTACCTTCTCTGAGTCCATTTTTAGACCTTCTGCTGAAACTACAAATCCCAAATACAGTAACTCTTTCTTCACAAAACTGCACTTCTTCAAATTAATCAACAATTTCTCATCTCTCAACTTCTCAAACATCATACGAATATGCATCATATGTTCCTCTAATGTCTTGCTAAAAATCAAAATATCATCTAGGTAAACAATGACAAACTTACCCAAAAATTCTTTCAGAACCTCGTTCATGAGCCGCATGAAAGTGCTCGGTGCATTGGTTAGCCCAAAAGGCATGACTAACCACTCATACAGTCCTTCCTTTGTCTTGACGGTATTCTTCCATTCATCTCCTTCTCTGATCTGAATCTAGTGATATCCACTATTCAGATCTATCTTTGAGAAATACACAGCTCCACTCAAACAATCCATAATATCATCCATTCGTGGCAATGGAAACCTATACTGTATTGTGATCTTGTTTATTGCTCTGGAATCTATACACATCCTCCATTCTCCATTCTTATTTGGTGCTAATACTGCTGGTACAGCACAAGGACTCAGACTCTCTCGAATCAACCCCTTCTGTAATAACTCATGTACTTGTCTGTTCAATTCTTAACTTTCTACTGGTGTCATTCTGTGTGCTACCTTATTTGGAAAACAAGCTCTTAGAATCAAATCTATCTGATGATTGATCTTCTTTACCGGTGGTAATCCATCAGGTACATTATCAGATACAATATTTTGAAACTCATTCAATAAATCTGCAACCTCTACAAGTACATCCTCTACTTCTTCTTTACCAACTTTTGGAATTAAAGAAAAATACACATGCTCATGCCTCATACCATCTAAGAATTTTCTTCCATCAACAAATGTTATTTTTGCATTACCACATATCTTTTCTTCGGTCTCCTTCAATGGCTTTAGCTTATGTCGCACTCCATCCTTTGTTAGGGAATAGGTATTCACACGACTATCGTGTATAGCACATCTGTAAAACTACCACGGTCTACCCAACAACATATGACATGCATCCATAGAGATTATATCACATAGTACCTCATCTTGGTACGCGCTGATCTTGAACTTTATCAGACACTGTTCACTGACCATGACCTTGTGGTCATCCTGCACCCAGGCAATCCGATATGGATGTGGGTGTTTTTGTCTCTTGAGCTTCAACTTTGTCACCATCTCTTCTGACACTAAATTTTCAGTGCTTCCACTATCGATAATCACATCACAACATTTACCCTCAGACTTGCATCTAGTGTGAAACAGGCTCCTCCTTTGTTCAGGTTCATTCTCACCACTCAGCAAGAATTTTCTGTTAATTAGCATTTCTCATGTTTCAGCATCTTCAGAATTTGATGATCTAGCATCTTCATCTACATGTGCAACTCTGGCCTGGCCTTCATTTCTCCTGTCTGTTCTACCTTGGCGCTGAGGACATTCAAATGCCCTATGACCTTCTTCTCCACAGTGAAAACATGTTCCACCGAAGCCTCCTCTTCCAAATCCTTGTTCTCTTCCTCTTCCTCTCTGATCTCTATTACTTTGATCCTGGAAATGATTGGAATTATTTCCTCTCTGATTCTGACTGCTACTGGCCTCATCCTTCTTTTTCGAATCTTCATTTCGCCCACACTATGACTGTCCACCAGATCTTCCACCATGACCTCTTCCATTTTGTCTACTCTCAAACTTCTTGTTCAGCTTTTCCTCTGCTTTTAGGGAAAACTGGTATGCCTCCTCAATACAGTTCATTCGAACCAGGTTCAATTCCTCTTGAATGCTTGACCTTAACCCATTCAGGTATCGGGAAACTTTCTCCTTATCAGCTTCTGCATGGCCTATTCTGATGAGGAGTCGATAGAACTCCTCTGTATACTCCTGAACAGATCTTCCTGCTTGCTTTAAACTTTGCATTTTTTTTAGTAGGTCAAGCTCATAATCAACAGGAATGAACTGTCACCTCAATTTATCCACCATCTGATTCCATCTTGTGATTTTATCTTTCCCTCTTCTATTTCGCTCCAATTGAATTTGTTGCCACCAGATATTCGCATGACCTTTCAATCTGGCCTTTGCAAATTTGACCCTATCAGGATCCTAAACATCTTCATACTCAAAATATTCCTTACATTCATTGATCCAGTCGATCAATTCCTCTGAGTTAAGATTTTTAGAAAATGTAGGAACCTCACTCTTAGGTCTTTTCCCAATCTTGAAAATAGTCAGAAAATTTTTTTCTTCCTCCTGGTTCACAATTTCAGCTTCTCCTTCTTGATATTCTTCTTCGGCTTCATCCTCGCTTTCATCTTTGATATTAAGATTCATTCCTCTAAAAATCTCTTGTAATGCTCGCACTTGTCTCTGCAGCTCTCTAACCTTAGGTGTCACAGCACCAGCTCTTCCACCATGTTCTCTTCATGGAGGCATTTTTGTGATGCGCGTTGAAACCTTAACCATGGTCCTGGTGCAAACTGCCTCACAGTCGGTGATCTTTTTACACACTCAAGAACTCCTACTCTGATACCACTTGATGAAGGGTGCTCCCCTTAATACCACAAAAACTTAACAGAAATAGAGAAACAACAACAATAATATGCAAGAACAGAAAATTGGCTTCTTATTATCTCCACAAATGTGGAATTACAAACTTTTAGAATTACAATATGCAAAGCCACATGGGCATTTCCTTACAATATTCTGTAGGACAAAGCTTCGAATCAATACCCAGATCTACTACCTAGAACTGCCCTAGACAACACTACGGACCTTCTTTATATAAGCAATTTCCACCGCCCGAGAAGGTTCTAGAAATTTAGCCGTTAGGGCCGACCATACTTAGAATTATTTTATTTTACAATTTATTTCATCAAAGTCGGCTCAAAATGAATTTTGAAACCCAAACAGAAATTTTGAATAAAAATTATTTTTTGCTATTACAGGTGACCCAACTTTCAAAGACCATAAGTCATCACCCGTTGACCCGATTGGCTATTATAACCCCATTCTAGAAATGTCACAAAGCACTCTACAGGCTTGACTCACACAAAGCACCCATCACCCAAATTTTTGACCTCATTCAGGGCCTCTAAAGCCTTCAAAACTAAGTTTGAAGTTTCTATACCCTGCTGCCAATACCGAAAATCTTCAATATCTTCAAAACTAGACCGGATCTAGCCATGAAACTTTGCTGGCAAGCTGATATGACTGAGATGAACCTCCACATGTAAAATTAGAACATTTCGAGATCGTAAGACCAACTTACTAAAAATAGCCAGTTTCCATAAATAGCAACTCTGCACAAGATAACCCTTATTGAATACAAAAATATAAATATTTTTGGGTGATGCAAGATTGCTCTTACACCTAGGATGCTCCTGCATCAGACACTCGGGGTAATTTGAGAAGTGACCCTATCACTGTATGTGACTGAATGTGACCTCTAAATCAGGCACAACACAACATGGTCATTATTCACTTGATAGAATTTGAGAGAGAGTATGAAGAACTCAATCCAAATTCCATGGTGAGGTGACCTGTTGCCTCCTATGTGAATGGGGTGTTTGAATACTCTCAGAACGAGAGCCAACAGCCGGGAGACCAATTCAACAATGGAGGATTTGAAAGAAAATATGAGCAAAATGAAACTAAGCTAAGAATGAAGTGCAATTTAATCTAAGAATGAGGATGCAATTAATCTAAGAGCTTGAAAATAAAGATGAGATGCAACTTAATCTAAGAACTTGAAAGAGATATGATATTAAACTAAGAGTAAATAAGCAAATTTAGTCTAAAATGTGATGCAAAGACTATACTAATAATGAGATATTAAACTAATAAATGCAATAAAAAGCTTTGAAAACAATGAGATATGAGACTAAAAAATGCTATAGTAAGGATGCTCTCCAAAATTGCTCTCTTGAATGAGAAAAAGAGGTTCATTAAATAGAAAAGCTCGGGAGAGGAATGAAGAGTTTCTTGATTCAAAACGGTGGACTCTTCATTCCTAATTGAGACAAAAAGACAATGAATTATTTAATTAAAAGAATGGAATTTGCCACATGTGGGGAGGTGACCTTTCGAGTAATTTGAATTATTAAATTCAAATAAAGAGGTGTCCATTCAATTAACTAAATATTTATTAATTCCTTTCAAGGGTATTTAGCTAAAGGGGGTGGAGTTTAATTTAATTAAAAGTACTTAGGACTTCATAATTAAATTAACTTATCATAGAGATTATTTAGCCAAATAAAGTCTAGGACTTAGGAATTATTTTAGCATTTGATTATTGCAATTTATGGTCTTTGCAATTGACATCAAGTCAAATTAAGTCAGATAGGAGAGAGAAAATTGCCTAGGGAACTAGGACTTTGGTGATGTAAAATTGAGATAATGCACCAAAATTGATGAAATTAAATAGGTGCCAATTTTGGGGTATTACAATCACGACTCAGGTGTGTAGAGGAAAATTAAGACAGTTAACCTCCTCCTTTGTTAACCATGATGAATCTTCAACAGGTCATCCTTTCCATTTGACCAAATACTCTTCATATGTCCTATTCCTTGTGCTTCTGCCAACACGACTGTCCAGTATGTCTTCAATCTCCTTGATATCTAAACTGGTTGCTGGAATACTCCATTGTGCTGCTGCAACCACATCTTCAACACCTCCTTCGTGATACTCTGTCAAATCTGAAATGTTAAACACTGGTGAAATATTTAGCTCACTAGGTAATTCTACCTCATATGCATTTCCTGAATTATGCTTCTTCAATATCTTACACGGTCCAAACTTCTTCATTTTTAGCTTGTTATATGTACCAACTGGAAATCACTCTTTCCGCAAATGAACCATGACTTCATCTCCCACCTGAAATTCTTTATGCCTCATTCTCATCTGCCTTAGCATTATACTGTGCATTCATCTTGGTAATATGCTTCCTCACCTCCTCATGGATGTTTTTCAAGTGTTCTGCAAAATCCTCAGCTTCAGCACTACTTATTTCTCCTTTATCTATCTTTCTCAATTCAGATATATATTTTGGACTACTTCCATATACAATCTGGAATGGTGATTTACCAGTGCTCCTATTGACAAAATTATTGTATGCAAATTCTGCCTGTGGTAAAATCAAATCCCATCCTGTTGGCTTATCTCCAACCAAACATCTCAGTAGATTTTCTAAACTTCTATTCACCACCTCTGTCTGTTCATCAGTCTATGGGTGATGTGATGAATTGAATTTCAAATTTGTCTTCAACTTCTTCCACAATGTCTGCCAAAAATATCCAACAAACTTAGTATCTCGATCTGAAACTATGGTCTTTGGCAAACTATGTAGTCTTACCACTTCTCTGAAAAATAATTTTGCTACATGAACAACATCATTAGTCTTCTTACAGGTAATGAAATGTGTCATCTTATAAAATCTGTCAACCACTACAAAAATTGAATCATGTCCCCGCTGAGTTCTCGGTAAACCAAGAACAAAGTTCATACTGATATCCTCCCAAAGCTTCTCTGGTATAGGCAATGGCTGATACAACCTTATATTCTACTTCACTCTTTTTTCCATCTAACATACTCTGTAACTCTGTACAAACTTCTTCACATCTTGCTACAATTGTGGCCAATAATAATTCTCACCAACCAAAGCAAGGGTTTTATCACGACCAAAATGTCCAGCCAATCCTCCACTATGCTTCTTCTTGATGAGATTCTCCCTCATAGAATTTCATGGAATGCACAACTGATGCCCTCTAAATAGCATATCATCTTGGATGATAAAATCTAGCCATTTCATCCTCTCTAGAGTAACAGATTCTGTACAAGCTTTCCAATCTTCACCAAAATCAAGATCCTCTGGATACAAATTCTTGAGTTCCTTGAACCCAACCACCTCAATCTGCATCTTTGTCACTAATAGTTGCCTTCTGTTAAGAGCATCTGCAACCCTGTTAGACTTTTCACTTCTGTGTTTCAAAACAAATGTATAACTCTACAAAAACTCAACCCACTTCAAATGTCTTTGATTCAACTTTCCTTGACTATTCAAATATTGCAAAGCTTGATGATCAGTATACAAAACAAACTCCTTAGGAAGTAGAGAATGTCTCCACTTCTTTAATGCCTGAACTATAGCATAAAATTTCTGATCACAAACAGAATATTTTCTCTTGGCATCATTTAACTTCTCACTGAAATAAGCAACAGGTTTACCTTCTTGGCTCATAACAGCTCCTATTGCAGTACCACTAGCATCACAATCTACTTGAAACACCTTATTAAAATTTGGAAGTGCTAAAATAGGTTGTTCTGTAACTTTTTGTTTCAACAATTGAAAACTTTTTTCTGCCCCATTAGTCCACCTAAACTCTTTTCTATCCCCTCTCATTGTTTCAGTCAATGGTCCACAAATACTACTAAAATTTTTGATAAATTTTTTGTAAAAGCTAGCCAAACCATGAAAAGATCTTACCTCAGTATCACTCCTTGGAGTAGGCCATTCAAGGATAGCCTATAACTTCTCTAAGTCCATTTTTAGACCTTCTGCTGAAACTACAAATCCCAAATACACTAACTCTTTCTTCACAAAACTGCACTTCTTCAAATTAATCAACAATTTCTCATCTCTCAACTTCTCAAACACCATACAAATATGCATCATATGTTACTCTAATGTCTTGCTAAAAATCAAAATATCATCTAGGTAAACAATAACAAACTTACCCAGAAATTCTTTCAGAACCTCGTTCATGAGCCGCATGAAAGTGCTCGGTGCATTGGTTAGCCCAAAAGGCATGACTAACCACTCATACAGTCCTTCTTTTATCTTGAAGGCAGTCTTCCATTCATCTCCTTCTCTGATCTGAATCTGGTGATATCCACTCTTCATATCTATCTTTGAGAAATACATAGCTCCACTCAAACAATCTATAATATCATCCATTTGTGGTAATGAAAACTTATACTTGATTGTGATCTTGTTTATTGCTCTGGAATCTATACACATCCTCCACTCTTCATTCTTCTTTGGTGTTAATACTGCTGGTACAACATAGGGACTCAGACTCTCTCGAATCAACCCCTTCTGCAATAACTCATGTACTTGTTTGTTCAACTCTTCACTTTTTGCTAGTCTCATTCTGTGTGCTGCCTTATTTGACAAATTAGCTCTTTGAATCAAATCCATCTGATGACTGATCTTCCTTACCAGTGGTAATCCATCAGGTACATTATCAGATACAATATCCTGAAACTCATTCAACAAATCTGCAACCTCTACAAGTACATCCTCTACTTCTTCTTTACCAACTTTTGGAATTAAAGCAAAACACACATGCTCATGCCTCATACCATCTAGAAATTTTCTTCCACTAACAAATGTTATTCTTGCATTACCACATACCTTTTCTTCGGTCTCCTTAAATGGTTTTAGCTTATGTCGCACTCCATCCTTTGTCAGGGAATAGGTATTCATACGACCATCATGTACAGCACATCTGTCAAACTACCACTGTCTATCCAAAAATATATGACATGCATCCATAGAGATGATATCACATAGTACCTCATCTTGGTACCCGTCAATCTTGAACTTTACCAGACACTGTTCACTGACCATGACCTTGTGGTCATCCTGCACCCAAGCAATCTGATATGGATGTGGGTGTTTTTATCTCTTGAGCTTCAACTTTGTCACCATCTCTTCTGACACCAAATTGTCAGTGCTTCCACTATCGATAATCACATCACAACATTTGCCCTCAGACTTGCATCTAGTACGAAACAGGCTCCTCCTTTGTTCAGGTTCATTCTCACCACTCAGCAAGACTTTTATGTTAATTAGTGTTTCTCCTTTTTCAACATTTTCAGAATTTGATGATCTAGCATCTTCATCTATATGTGCAACTATGGCCTGGCCTTAATTTCTCATGTTTATTCTACCTTGGCGCTGAGGACATTCAAATGCCCTATGACCTTCTTCTCCACAGTGAAAACATGTTCCACGAAAGCCTCCTCTTCTAGATCCTTGTCCTCTTCCTCTTCCTCTCTAATCTCTATTACTCTGATCCTGAAAATGATTAGAATTATTTGCTCTCTGATTCTGACTGCTACTGGCCTCATCCTTCTTTTTTGGATCTTCATTTCGGCCACCATATGACTATCCGCCAGATCTTCCACCATGACCTCTTCCATTTTGTCTGCTCTTAAACTTCTTGTTCAGCTTTTCTTCTATTTTTAGGGAAAATTGGTATGCCTTCTCAATACTGTTCATTCAAACTAGGTTCAACTCCTCCTAAATGCTTGGCCTTAATGCATTAAGGTATCGGGAAACTTTCTCCTTATCAGCTTCTGCATGGCCTATTTTGATGAGGAGTCGATAGAACTCCTCTGTATACTCCTGAACAGATCTTCCTGCTTGCTTCAAACTTTGCATTTTCTTAAGTAGGTCAAGCTCATAATCAACAGGAATGAACTGTCACCTCAATTTATCCACCATCCAATCCCATCTTGTGATTTTATCTTTCCTTCTTCTATTTCACTCCAATTGAATTTGTTGCCACCAGATCTTCGCATGACCTTTCAATCTGGCTTTCACAAATTTCACCCTATCAGGATCCTCAACATCTTCATACTCAAAATATTCCTCACATTCATTGATCCAGTCAATCAATTCCTCTGGGTTAAGATTTACATAAAATGTAGGAACCTCAATCTTAGGTCTTTTCCCAATCTTGGATATCGCCTGAAAAAGTCTTTCTTCCTCTTGGTTCACAATTTCAGCTTCTCCTTCTTGATATTCTTTTTCGGCTTCATCCTCGCTTTCGTCTTTGATATTAAGATTCATTCCTCTACGAATCTCTTCTTGCAATGCTCGCACTTGTCTTTGCAGCTCTCTAACCTCAGGTGTCACAACACCATCTCTTCTGCCACGTTATCTTCATGGAGGCATTTTTGCAATGTGCGCTAAAACCCTAACCATGGTCCTGGTGCAAACTACCTCACAGTCGGTGATCTATTTACACACTCAAGAACTCCTGCTCTGATACCACTTGATGAAGGGTACTCCCCTTAATACCACAAACACTTAACAAAAATAGAGAAACAACAACAATAATATGCAAGAATAGAAAATTAGCTTCTTATTATCTCCACAAATGTGAAATTACAAACTTTCAGAATTACAATATGCAAAGCCACATGGGCATTCCCTTACAATATTCTGTAAGACAAAGCTTCGAATCAATACCCAGATCTACTACCCAGAACTGCCCTAGAGAACACTATGGGCCTTCTTTATATAGATAATTTCCACCGCCCAAGAATGTTCTAAAAATTTAGCCCTTAGGGCCGACCAAACTTAGAATTATTTTATTTTATAATTTATTACATTAAAGTCGGGTCAAAATGAGTTTTGAAACCCAAACAAAAATTTTGAAGAAAAATTATTTTTCGCCATTTCAGGTGACCCAACTTTCGAAGACCATAAGTCATCACCCGTTGACCCGATTGGCTATTCTAACCTCATTCTGGAAACACCACGAAGCACTCTACAGGCTTGAACCGCGCAAAGTGCCTATCACCCAAATTTTTGACCTCATCCGGGGCCTCTAAAGCCTTCAAAACTGAGTTCAAAGTTTCTGTACCGTGCTGCCAATACCAAAAATCTTCAATATCTTCAAAACTAGACCTGATCTAGCCATGAAACTTTGCTGGCAGGCTGATATGACTGAGATGAACCTCCACATGTAAAACTAGAACATTCCAAGATTGTAGGACCAACTTACTAAAAATAGCCAGTTTCCATAAATAGCAACTCTGCACAAGATAGCCCTTATTGAATACAAAAACATAAATATTTTTGGGTGATGCAAGATTTCTCTTACACCTAAGATGCTCCTGCATCAGACACCTTGGGTAATTTGAGAAGTGACCCTATCATGACTCAGGTGTGTAGAGGAAAACCAAGATGGTTAACCTCCTCCTTTACTAGCCATGATGAATCTTCAACAGGTCATCCTTTCCATTTGACCAAATACTCTTCATATGTCTTGTTCCTTGTGCTTCTGCCAACATGACTATCTAGTATGTCTTCAATCTCCTTGATATCTAAACTGGTTGCTGGAATACTCCACTGTGCTACTACAACCACATCTTCAACACCTCCTTTGTGATACTCTATCAAATCTAAAATGTTAAACACTGGTGAAATATTCAGCTCACTAGGCAATTCTACCTCATATGCATTTCTTGAATTATGCTTCTTCAATATCTTACACGGTCCAAACTTCTTCAATATCTTACCGGAAATCGCTCATTCCGCAAATGAACCATGACTTCATCTCCCACTTAAAATTTCTTATGCCTCCTTTTCTCATCTGCCTTAGCCTTATACTACGCATTCATCTTGGTAATATGCTTCCTCACCTCCTCATGGATGTTTTTCAAGTGTTCTGCAAAATCCTCAGCTTCAGCGCTACTTATTTCTCCTTTATCTATCATTCTCAATTTAGATGCATTTCTTAGACTACTTCCATATACAATCTGGAATGGTTATTTACTATTGCTCCTATTGACAGAATTATTGTATTCAAATTCTACCTGTGGTAAAATCAAATCGCATCCTATTGGCTTATCTCCAACCAAACATCTTAGCAGATTTCTCAAACTTCTATTCACCACCTCTGTCTGTCCATTAGTCTGTGGGTGATGTGATGAACTGAACTTTAAATTTGTCTTCAACTTCTTCCACAATGTCCTCCAAAAATATCCAACAAACTTAGTATCTTGATCTGAAACTATGATCTTTGGCAAACCATGTAGTCTCACCACTTCTCTGAAAAATAATTCTGCTACATGAATAACATCATTAGTCTTCTTGCAGGGAATGAAATGTGTCATCTTTGAAAATCTGTCAACCACTACAAAAATTGAATCATGTCCCCGCTGAGTTCTCGGTAAACCAAGAACAAAGTCCATATTGATATCCTCCCAAGGCTTCTCTGGTATAGGCAATGGCTGATACAACCCTATATTCTACTTCACTCCTTTCACCATCTGACATAATCTACAACTCTATACAAACTTCTTCACATTTTGCTGCAATTGTGGCCAATAATAATTCTCACCAACCAAAGCAAGGGTTTTATCACGACCAAAATGTCCAGCCAATCCTCCACTATGCTTCTCCTTGATGAGATTCTCCCTCATAGAACTTCGTGGAATGCACAACTAACTCCCTCTAAATAGCATATCATCTTGGATGATAAAATCTAGCCATTTCATCCTGTCTAGAGTAACAAGTTCTGTACAAACTTTCCAAGCTTCACCAAAATCAGGATCCTCTGGATACAAATTTTTGAGTTCCTTGAATCCAACCACCTCAATCTGCATCTCTGTCAGCAATAGTTGCCTTCTGCTAAGAGCATCTGCAACCCTGTTAGACTTTTCACTTTTGTGTTTCAAAATAAATGTATAACTCTACAAAAATTCAACCCACTTCAAATGCCTTCGATTCAACTTTCCTTGACTATTCAAATATTGCAAAGCTTGATGATTAGTATACAAAACAAACTCTTTAGGAAGCAGATAATGTCTCCACTTCTTTAATGCCTGAACTATAGCATAAAATTCTTGATCATAGACAGAATATTTTCTATTGGCATCATTTAACTTATCACTGAAATGAGCAACAGGTTTACCTTCTTGGCTCATAACAGCTCCTATTGCAGTACCACTAGCATCACAATCTACTTGAAACACCTTATTAAAATTCAGAAGTGCTAAAACAGGTTGTTCTATAACTTTTTGTTTCAACAATTGAAAACTCTTTTTTGCCCCATTAGTCCACCTAAACTCTTTTCTATCCCCTCTCATTGTTTCAGTCAAGGGTCCACAAATACTGCTAAAATTTTTGATAAACTTTCTGTAAAAGCTAGCCAAACCATGAAAAGATCTTACCTCAGTAGCACTCCTTGGAGTAGGCCATTCAAGGATAGCCTGTACCTTCTTTGGGTCTATTTTTAGATCTTCTACTGAAACTACAAATCCCAAATACAGTAACTCTTTTTTCACAAAACTGCACTTCTTCAAATTAATCAACAATTTCTCATCTCTTAACTTCTCAAACACTATACGAATATGCATCATATGTTCCTCTAATGTCTTGCTAAAAATCAAAATATCATCTAGGTAAACAATGACAAACTTACCAAGAAATTTTTTCAGAACCTCGTTCATGAGCCGTATGAAAGTGCTCGGTGCATTGGTTAGCCCAAAAGGCATGACTAACCACTCATACAGTCCTTCCTTTGTCTTGAAGGCAGTCTTCCATTCATCTCCTTCTTTGATCCGAATCTGGTGATATCCACTCTTCAGATCTATCTTTGAGAAATACATAGCTCCACTCAAACAATCCATAATATCATCCATTCATGGCAATGGAAACCTATACTTGATTGTGATCTTGTTTATTACTCTGGAATTTGTACACATCCTCCACTCTCCATTCTTCTTTGGTGCTAATACTGCTGGTACAGCATAGTGACTCAGACTCTCTCGAATCAACCCAATCTGCAATAACTCATGTACTTGTCTGTTCAACTCTTCACTTTCTGCTGGTGTCATTCTGTGTGCTGCCTTGTTTGGCAAACTGTCTCCTGGAATCAAATCCATTTGATGACTGATCTTCCTTACTGGTGGTAATCCATCAGGTACATTATCAGATACAATATCTTGAAACTCATTCAACAAATCTGCAACATTTACAGGTACATCCTCTACTTCTTCTTTACCAACTTTTGGAATTAAAATAAAACACACATGCTCATGCCTCATACCATCTAAGAATTTTCTTCCATCAACAAATGTTATTTTTGCATTACCACATACCTTTTCTTCGGTCTCCTTCAATGGCTTTAGCTTATGTCGCACTCCATCCTTTGTCAGGGAATAGGTATTCACACGACCATCATGTACAGCACATCTGTCAAACTGTCACGGTCTACCCAACAACATATGACATGCATCCATAGAGATGATATCACATAGTACCTCATCTTGGTACCCGCCGATCTTGAACTTTACTAGACACTGTTCACTGACCATGACCTTGTGGTCATCTTGCACCCAGGCAATCCGATATGGATGTGGGTGTTTTTGTCTCTTGAGCTTCAACTTTGTCACCATCTCTTCTGACACCAAATTGTCAGTGCTTCCACTATTGATAATCACATCACAATATTTACCCTCAGATTTGCATCTAGTGCGAAACAGGCTCCTCCTCTGTTCAGGTTCATTCTCACCACTCAGCAAGACTCTTCTGTTAATTACCGTTTCTTCTCTTTCAGCATCTTCAGAATTTGATGATCTAGCATCTTCATCTACATGTGCAACTCTGGTCTGGCATTCATTTCTCCTATCTATTCTGCCTTGGTGTTGAGGACATTCAAATGCCCTATGACCTTCTTCTCCATAGTGAAAACATGTTCCACGGAAGCCTCCTCTTCCAAATCCTTGTCCTCTTCCTATTCCTCTCTCATCTGTATTACTCTAATCCTAGAAATGATTGAAATTATTTCCTCTCTGATTCTGACTGCTACTGGCTTCATCCTTCTTTTTCGGATCTTCATTTCAGCCACCGTATGACCATCCGCTAGATCTTCCACCACGACCTCTTTCATTTTGTCTACTCTTAAACTTCTTTTTCAGCTTTTCCTCTACTTTTAGGAAAAACTAGTATGCCTCCTCAATACTGTTCATTCAAACTAGGTTCAACTCCTCCTGAATTCTTGGCCTTAACCCATTAAGGTATCGGGCAACTTTCTCCTTATCAACTTCTACATTGCCTATTCTGATGAGGAGTCGATAGAACTCCTTTGTATACTCCTGAACAGATCTTCCTGCTTGCTTTAAACTTTGCATTTTCTTTAGTAGGTCAAGCTCATAATCAACAGGAATGAACTGTCACCTCAATTTATCCACCATCTGATCCCATCTTGTGATTTTATCTTTCCTTCTTCTATTTCACTCCAATTGAATTTCTTGCCACCAGATCTTCGCATGACCTTTCAATCTGGCTTTCGCAAATTTGACCCTATCAAGATCCTCAACATCTTCATACTCAAAATATTTCTCACATTCATTGATCTAGTCGATCAATTCCTCTGGGTTAAGATTTACATAAAATGTAGGAACCTCAATCTTAGGTCTTTTCCCAATCTTGGAAATCACCCGAAAAAGTCTTTCTTTCTCCTGGTTCACAATTTCAGCTTCTTCTTCTTGATATTCTTCTTCGGCTTCATCCTTGATTTTCTCTTTGATATTAAGATTCATTCCTCTAGGAATCTCTTCTTGTAATGCTCGCACTTGTCTCTGTAGCTCTCTAACCTCAGGTGTCACAGTACTAGCTCTTCCGCCACGTTCTCTTCGTGGAGGCATTTTTGCAATGCGCGCTGAAACCCTAACTACGGTCTTTGTGCAAACTGCCTCACAGTCGGTGATCTATTTACACACTCAAGAACTCCTACTCTGATACCACTTGATGAAGGGTGCTCCCCTTAATACGATACCACTTGATGAAGGGTGCTCCCCTTAATACCACAAACACTTAATAGAAATAGAGAAACAACAACAATAATATGTAAGAATAGAAAATTGGCTTCTTATTATCTCCACAAATGTGGAATTACAAACTTTCAGAATTACAATATGCAAAGCCACATGGGCATTCCCTTACAATATTCTGTAGGACAAAGCCTTGAATCAATACCTAGATCTACTACCCAGAACTACCCTAGACAAAACTACGGGCCTTCTTTATATAGGCAATTTCCACCACCCGAGAAGGTTCTAGAAATTTAGCCCTTAGGGCCGACCAAACTTAGAATTATTTTATTTTACAATTTATTACATCAAAGTCTACTCAAAATGAGTTTTGAAACCCAAACAAAAATTTTGAAGAAAAATTATTTTCTGCCATTTCAGGTGACCCAACTTTCGAAGACCATAAGTCATCACCCGTTGACCCGATTGGCTATTATAACCCCATTCTAGAAACGCCACGAAGTGCTCTACAAGCTTGACCAACATAAAACACCCATCACCCAAATTTTTGACCTCATCCAAGGCCTCTAAAGCCTTCAAAACTGAGTTCAAAGTTTCTGTACCCTCCTACCAATACCGAAAATCTTCAATATCTTCAAAACTAGACCTGATCTAGCCATGAAACTTTGCTAGTAGGCTGATATGACTGAGATGAACCTCCACATGTAAAATTAGAACATTCTGAGATCATAAGACCAACTTACTAAAAATATCCAGTTTCCATAAATAGCAACTGCACAAGATAGCCCTTATTGAATACAAAAACATAAATATTTTTGGGTGATGCAAGATTTCTCTTACACCCAGGATGCTCCTGCATCACATCTAATCCACTTTGAGCACATGGCTCCTAACTTTAACCCCTAACCTAACCAATCCCAACTACCTAACCTTGAGGTCCTACTCAACCCAACCCATTCACACATACTAATCATCCTTAATTAGCCGATGACCCGTGATTAGCTAATCCAATTTTTTACTCATTATCTCTCCTCCCATCACATCATCCTAATTTTTCCACTTGTCTCCTAATACAAGCCTAATCATTACCTAAATATTTACACAATCATAATCTATGGATTAAGAAATCCTAACCCAACTCAAGTCAACCCTCATGTCACATCCTCGCATCCGTCAACTCTCTCACCTCATGTCAACCTTAAATTCTCTTACACATCCTTTACACACTTTATCTCCCTCTTACACATTTTTCCCCTCTCACATCTCCCAAAATGGTCCAATTCCCCCATACCTTCCAACCTCTCCCATTGTGACACTTACCACAATGAGAGGCATTTGAGAAAGAACAATCCATGTGCTCTCTTTCAAATGCATCTTGACCCTTCCTTCAGTTTGCATCTTGATTGTTCATTCACCTCTCCTCTTTCCTATAAATTGAACCCTCTTCCTCTTCATTTTCATCCACCATCAAAGTATAGTTATAATGCCATTTTGAGAGCCAAAAACACTAAAGCCTATCCTTATAATGCCAAAATCCCTCCACACCTTTTGAAGCTTGAGAAATATATTTGAGCACACAATCCATTACTTGGACAAATCTTCTACACATTTGGAGGCTTCTTGGAGTGTGATATTTGTATGCTCCTTTGGATTTTTAGCTTTATTTTGTAGTGTCTAATCTTAGATGTTTTAATGATATATTCATTGAATACTTAGTGTAACTTTGTATTCCTCACCCTCATTTCATTGCATACATTTTGGCGTACCCAGTGGGATCCACTTCTAGGGTCATTCTTTCATCTATTGCATCATTTGTTACCTTGCAAAACTAACCAAAACTAATGTTTTTTGTTGTTTAAGTGTCTTTGAAAGGTTTTTTGGTTTTTTGCAGGTTTGGAGAAGTAAGAAGGAGCATTTGCACTACCATTCCCACATTCTATATTTACACAAAAAAAAAACATAGACTTGCGGGATCGTGAGTACGGTCGGCAGGATTGCATTCTTGCAAAAATTTCTATTCTCTTTTTCTTTCTCTCTCGGTTCCCTAGTCTTTTTTTAATAGTTTGCGGGATTGTGAATCCACAACATAGGAACACACTTTGACCATGCAAGATCATGAGATAATATTGTAAGCTGTAAGGCATTAAAACCTATCTAAAACTTTGAAATTTGTGCCCACATATACGCCAATAGACCTACAATATATTTGGTGTAATTGTGATGAGTAAAGTGGTAATAATTTGCATCATACCAATATCATATAATTAGAATGAGTGTGGTGTTAAAATGCATATATATTTTGTTCATGCTCTTCAACCTTTAAATGCTGGGTGTTTTGTTGTCATTGTAATTTTATTTACTTTAGGGTAATATGAGCACTTCGTGTGGGGTGGAGGAGCCCTCAAACTAAGCAGTTGAAGAAGATGCAATTGGTCATGGTGAGAGAGGCATATATGAGGTTGAAAGAGGGATTGGTGATTCCAAGAGTGGCTGTGACAAAGGAAATGAGAGTGATGATGATAATAGCAGTACTAAGAATAATGATGCTTTGAATGAGACCAATATTCGCAATGGTCAGGGAGACCATGTCAATTGTCAAAGAGATTTTAAGGTGTGATTTATTTGTAAAAAGTTGAATCATGATGTAATGTATAGGAATAGTGCACTCACCCTTGTTCCTTGATGATATTATGTTCTATCTTCTAATCTTTTTAATTGTATAAATGTTGTTTTAATTGTTCTTCCTTTGTGTGCGCGGGGGGGATCTATTATAGAACCGAATGGTGCAACAATAGATTTGGTAAAGTGATTGAAAGCATTAAAAGGAAGAAATTAATACGAACATATCCTATCTCACATAAGTTTTATGTAGGATTAAGAAGATACTATCTCTATAGTCCAATTGAAGAAGGAAATGGTCTATCATCTTTTAAAATCCATTGTTTGAAGGATTACAGGAAGAAAGAAAGAACAATTTTCATTTTACATAAATCAATTCACAAGAACATTCAAAATACCCTTAGTACAGCTATCAAAATATAATTTTAGTGATTTATAAATTGTAGAATATACAATTAAATCTCCCTCAAGAACCCATTTCCATCTTGAGAGATCAACCATAAGCTACAATACAATCATATATTCTATTAAAATCCTTCAACCAATAGATTTAGTGAAGAAATAGGCACACCCGCCTTGGTTCTATAGAGCTTAAAGTGCAGGGGAGGATGATCATAATCAATCACTCTCTTTCATTGGCCATGTCAGTTGGAGAATCCCATAATTGAGTAGGAAAGTTCATAGAACTTCAAATCTGTTGATTTTGGAACCAATAGTGGATTATCTAACTTCTCCTTTGGTTGGCATAGTGTGGGGATAAAGAGTCTCATTTTCCATTATTCAACACTCCCTTTACCATGTCTCTATATGATTATATATATGATATTGTATCATTTATGTTGTTCATCTTTGTGATACCCCATGCTAGATATCAGTTTTGCCAAAATAATTTTGGGTAGTGTGTTGTGCCTAGTTTTAAGATAGAAGAGGACACAGTCTCTATGGTCATGTCGTAAATTCATGAGCTCTGATATAGACATGAGTGTAGGATGATGACCATCCTTAGGAGTCATTTCTTCCTTGTTAAAGGTGAGAGTATGTTCTAGTTGGGCTGGGTAACCCTTGTTTCGATTATAGTTGACCTCTCAATGTTAGAGAAATTATATTGCTCCTATGTTGGGTGTTTAATTGGTATTTTTTATCCTTTCATATGGAAGGAGGGAATTATGGATCCTCCATTGTATGATTAATATTGATTGTGAGAATAAACCTCTAGTGCTTGTACCTCTTGGTACCCTAGGTTGAACTTAGTGTTCATTAGAGAAGTGGATGTGGATAGAGGATCCTCACCTTTTCATATTATTCAGTGAGTAAGTGAGACTCTAGTTGGAGTTAAGTAAGCTCCACTTGATCATGGCATTTTTTTTTTCTTCCTTTATGGATGATCTTTCCCGTTATTCTTTAGTTGTTGGCTTAAGAGTTCTGGTACCTTGGTCTTGGGGAGATCATCGAATGACATTTTTTTATGACTAGATGCCTCATAATGAGGTAGAGTGATGAGTGTTATGCCTCATAGGGAAAAGATCACAATTGGGCATATTCTTCCTAGCATGTATTATGGATCCTTTATAGGACTTTGAGATTTGTTGAAGTTCTTTTCAGCATGTGTTGATCATTTCAGTAGTTGTGTGGTTCATTGATAAGGAGTTAGTGTTATTTGGATATACTCGTGAAGGAGTCTAATATCTATTTTTGTGATTGTATTTGATTTTGGATCTCACTCATTGTGTGCTCTCTTGTATGACTTGCAAGCTTCCACTAGTAAGCCTAGTCCTAGGAGGGATGATGTAGTGCCTCTCCCATTTTCTTCCTACATGACATCCTTTTTGGATATATCCCCGACATTATGTTGTGGTGGTGTATTGGTGTAATTTGATGAGATATCTTGTGATTCCTTGTTTTGGCTCTAGATGGTTTGTTATTATCTTTTGGATTAGTTGAGCTTACCATATGTTTGGATGGATATATGCTTTTATTTTATAATCATGTTTGACCTATGGGAGATTGGTACCTTTGGGGTGATTTAGTCTATGTCATTGCATCATCAAGTTTCTTATGTTATTATGCTTGGTTGTGATAATCGATGTGTTATAGCTTGTTACATACCTTATTCATGATGCCAAACCACTTGAGGCTATTTTGTGAGTTATGTGGACTCATTGTGTTCTTGGTGATTTGATCCCAAGCTTGACTCGTATATATGATTTGGTGATTATTCTCATGTTATAATTATATGCTAGCATTATGAGATATAGCTAGTTTAGTTCATTCTTGTGTTCATTTATGATATTAATGTTGAGGCTATGCTGGTATCTGGTTTATATGGATTATGATGTAAATTGATGGTTTCATAGATGTATGTGTCAGTGGCTATTAGATTATAATTATTTGTCATGATTATATTTTATCTAGATTGGAGATCATTATATATGTTATCATGATGTTATATTTGATTTTTAGTATTATTATGCTTTATCCTATTGATGGATATATATTTAGATTTTTTACTGTTATATGCTCATATTGCCATAAAATAATTTAATGTTTTAAATACAATGTTTAAATTATGCTCTACACTAAGGATTAAATATGGAATGACTAGTATTATAACATTTTAATACATAATTATTATTCCACTAGAGTGTCCCTTTCCATTAGGAAAAATTTGATTATTATATGCATGTTCTTTAGCTATATATTATGTGTGTAGATGCATTGATGTGTGCATGTTTTAGTGAATAGATACCAGACATCATCTCTTCCTGAGCTACACATTTGAGCATGTCTTTATCCCCAATGATGGTTACATGAGATAGTCACATTGGCCATTTTGCATACTGAGCCAATGTCATTCCTGGATAGAATGGTGTAATATCCAATTTGCATTATTACCTTCAAGTCCCCATGTAGGAAAGATCCTAGATTTTAGGCATTAGGTTTCAACCAATATTTGTCTATGCATTTAGGTTCTCACTAGTAGTCTTTGTTATATTATATTTTAATATATTTATTGATTGATATATTTAATTGTTAATTAATTTGTTGCCGACAATTGTACCTTGGGAATAGTCCAATTATTTGAGTTGATTTAATTTATCCTTAGGGATTTTGGGAATTACATTGGACTTTAAAGGAATTATTTTATTTGAATTATTTTATTGGAGAAAATGCCTTTTCAAAAAAAGGACTTTATGTTTTGAAGTTGAGTTCTTTATACTCACTTTTCACTTTTGGGATTTTATGAATTTTTTCCATCCTCCTTGGAGAAATTCATTGTTTTTATTGTTGGGAATTATCTAGGGGTTTGATTGTCTTGGGTAGAGTCACATTAAAATCATGGTAGGATTTCTATGTTTTGCCAAGAGTTTTATTCACACATGCTGAGTATTGATTTATTTTCAACAATTTTGTGAGGTAGGGCATCTTGGATCTCTCTCCTTTATTCATCTTAAATATTTTATTTGTTGTAAATAGATTTTTGAGGTATAATTATATTTCCCTCACTCATTTGAGTACTTTTGGTTCCTAATTGGGCTTATTCAAGTTTATGATTTTGTAAAATGAAATAATTGCCATTAGGCAATTTGTTTCCTCCCATAATTTTGGATTTGACATTTTCTTTCATTTTTTTGTTAGTGGGACTATAAGAACCAATGTGTTTTATTTTTATCATGAGAGTTTGAGTTTCATTTTTTAGCATTTATGTGTGCACCTCATTTTGTGTGATCTCTTATATGTAATTTCTATGATGTTGGCATATTTTTTTTATCGGCCTTGCTTGCATCCCGTGATTGTGATGTGATCATGGAGTCAAAATGAATAGAGGAAATTATAGGTACTTATTACCACAATCCAAACCTTGGGTTTTAAACTAATTTTTTGGTTGGTGTGTGTAGCTATTTATTGACCAAAATGGTTCCACTTTGTGGTTAATGTTTCCTTATGATCTTCCTTCTTGGAATTTTATTGTCAGATTCCTTCAAGGATCAGTTAGGGATGTTAGTACCTCATGTACACTTTTATGTTGGATCATCTTGGGATTAATTCGCTTGGGGATGAGGCCACTAGAGTTTTCTTATGCACTATCTTATTACCTTGGGCTCTTGGATTTATTCATTATTTCTTTTGGTTTACATTGGATTTATTGATGTATTTTTTTGGGATCGCATGCTCTATTACAATTGAGCTATGCCTACTTGATGAGATCTTGAGAGACCTATACTCTTGGTTCATGACCAATTGATTCCTTCTCATATTTCGATAGAATTTTGATTTGATCCTTTCATAGCACCGTGTTTATTACTATACATTTTCCCTTTTTTTTGCACACTTCATGATTGATTTGATCTTTCATTTGAGTTATGGATGTATGGTGTTTGAGAACTCATACTTAGTGCTTGAATTCACAAAGGGATTAATATCTAGCTACATCACTCAACTCATGGATTGGATACCCTACTTAAATAGCCATCTTTCTCATTATACATGATCATTTAATCATCAACCTAGGGACGTGAACTTGAAATGGGTCTGCATAGTTTATGCACTAAGTTCCTACTAGATTCATGCTATCTCTAAGCTATAGGAATTAAATTCTTGAAAGTAACTCTATTCTATGGTTGTAGGAAATAACTACTTAAAAATAACTTGACCAAAATACTTGCAGAATGAGATACTAAATTGAATTCATACAAATAATCAAGAAAAAGTTTAGGTTGAACTAGATAGGGACTACTCTACCTATTTTGGTTGTAGGAATAGTCATAGGAAATGACTTCCAGTGGCTGTAGGAATGAGACAAATCTAGAATTGAAACTAAATACTACAAGGATATAAAATAACACTAACTAAGGGCTAGCCACCAAGTGAGTCTTGTTGATTGAGTGATTCCATAACTTAGTTACAAACTATTGATCTTTAAAACTTTATCATTTTATTCATATAACATAAAGAATATTGATTACATTCATGAAAACTAAACTTAGTGAAAACCCGAATATGCTATTACAAAATATCTTCTAACTTATTTCTCCAAGAGAGTAATTAGTTATTTATAAGATAACTAACTACTAAAAAACTAACTACACCATGGTTTTATCTTTTGGAGCTGTAATGGAGCTGTTTGTTGGGAGTCCACCAGTCGCTAGTGCTTCGTTGGCTGCTGGAGTGGTGCTGGTTGTTTTGGCTAGGGTTTTGTCTCCTATTAGAGGCTTTCTTGGGAAGTTGCAGGCCTCAAAGGATGCTAGAGATTATAGGTTTTCACTAGTTTCTAGTGCTTTTCCATCTGCCAGGGCATCACTGGTTGCTAGTGCTAGGGTTTTGTCTTTTTTTGGAGGGCAGTTGTTGGCGGGGAACTTGCAAGTGTCTCTGGATGTAGGAAATTCAAATGTTTTTCCTATTGTTTCTCCTGTGTGTGAGGGTGGGGTGAAGGGCCCTCAGGTGGTCTTTGCTGAGCCCTCTACTGCTTTTATGAATGCTACAATGTTGAATCTCGGGGTTGCTCATGGGCTTGTCCCTGTCTCTTCTCCTTTATCTATTGTGATGGATTCAGATGTTGAGGAGGATATGGCTCACAAAATCTTCATTTTCTCTTCCCATGTCTTGATTTGTAGGTTTAGGGTTTTTTGGCCTAGCTTGTCAAAGCTTCATGACTGGATCTCTCATCACTGGGAGCCTGTCCTTGAGGATACGGTGCATATCTTCCCCTTGGCTAAGGGGTATTTTATTGTGAAGTTTGAATATTCCTCAGACATGAATAAAATGTTGTGTGATCATTTCTTCAGCTGGGAGGATCATTTTATGCTCATGGTTAAATCTTGGCATATCAATTTTAGCCCCATCTTAGATTCCTTCACTTGGTTCCCCATATAGGTTCATCTTCCTTACTTACCTCTACATCTCTAGATCGATTCTCTTTATGAGAAGATTGGTAATGCTCTTGGGGAATTTTTCTTGGTAGATAGTCCCTCTTATAATATGTTACACTACTTATGCTCACATTCTTGTTGATATTGATCCTTCTAATGATCTTCCTATGGAGATAGTGATCAACTCCTCCAAAGGAAGCTGGATGCAGACCCTAGATTATGAAGGGTTTCCCTTCAGATGTCATAGATTCTTTAATATTGGACATATGGCTGCTAAGTGTGGTTTGGGTAAAACTAAATCTGTTGCATCATGGTGGAAGGATGCCTCGACTCATCACTATTTGGTGGAGAAGAAACCTATTTCATAGAAGAGCTTCTCCCAAGTGGCAACACAGGTCCCCCCTCCCTCTTTTTTTGGTCAGGATTCTACTCTTGGGAGTATACCGATAGTCGGTGCTTCGGCTAGGGTTTTATCTCCTGCTGGAAGTCTTTATGAGAATTTGATGGCACCATAGGTTGCTAGTGATGCTATTGTTTGTGTTTCACTGGCTTCTGGTGCATCATCGATTGCTTTGGCTAAGGTTTTATCTCCTACTAAAGGTTTTTCTGGGAAGTTATAGGCATCAAAGTTTGCTCAAGTTTTTAGGGTTTTGTCAGTTGCTAGATCATCATTGTCTATTGAGCTATCGATGGTTGCTTTGGATAGGGTTTCATCTTCTGCTAGATGTTTTTTGTTAGTGGGGAATTTATAGGTCTCACTGGATGATGGAGATTGTCCTCCTATCTCTTCGATTGTTTCATTTTTTGGTTTGGCTAGGGAGGCAACACTTTTGTCTTCTCCTGGTGGTATGGAGGTTGTGGCTCCTATTTGGTCAACTAGTTTTATGGATGCCTCTATTGGTAGCCATGATTTCTCTGTGTTGCCTGATGATACTCTTCTTTATCAAGTTGAGGTAGCTAGAGTTGAAGAGGGTTGGATCGCTATCAAATGAAAAAAACTTAAGAAGGCCTCCTCTTCATTTGATATGACTCTTCATTCCCATCAGAAGGGTGCTCCTGGAAAATCCTAGTGTTGGATTTATTTGTAGCTATGGGTTGCATGAAGATTGTTTCATGCTTGAATCACCTAGGTTGTGGGTGCCTCTTGTAAAACCCTCTCTTTGGTCTTGACCTGTTTCATTTAGTGGGATTTTTTTGAATATCTTTAGTGTCCTTAATGTATAGGGTTTCAGGGTCCCTTCAAAACCTATTTTTACCTTTATAAAAAACAAACTAACTACACCATATAAATAGGTGGATTTAAATTATTGCATCCTAGGAATAAGGAACAAGAAACACATTCAACAACATGAAGAACAAATTTATCATCCACTACTTCCTAGATTTTCTTAGAATTAAGAATATCCCCCCTAACTCGATCTTTTCTTGGCTACCACCATCTTTATCTATTAACTACTCTAATGATCACTTCTTTTTCTATAGGAATGAGTCTTCACACCTAACCAATTGAATGCCATGATGGTCATTCTTCCTTAATGATCTGATCTACATCATAATGTTAACAAGAGCAATAAATATCCAATCTGCAACATATATCCATTTTCCACATGATTAAAAATCCATTGGAACATAATAATATTATCGTATATTAGTATATTTAATAATTTCATACAAGTATTAATGTTAACCCATGAAACTTAAGCCTTTTGGATGCATGCCAATGAAGCTAATCAAGACAAAAATAGATAGCTTCGAGGATTATATAGAGGACAATCTTATAGAAACAACTAGACAAAACATGATAAATACTATAAGGAATATAGACAAATGAACATCCTATCATTGCCCACTATTTATATTAGTGATGTTCCTCCAACTCTATAAAGTTGTTTATTTTTTCATTCACCCTAATATCTCCAATGTTGATTTGTCTAGTTCTCTAGTTTCCAATGCTTGAGTAAAATCCTTTGTTAGACTCCAACTTTTCTCTCTTAGTTCTCTTTGTATTCTCGTCCAATTTTTTATTTGTGCATCTATATAGAAGCCACATTATAAAATGTGGTTGAAATTTCAAAGGGAGCCAATTTTCCATTCTATTTTATCTTTCCACCTCTATATATTGAGGAGTTCTCTTCATTATAGCTCTAAAGTTAATTAAACTATGGTATTCTGCTTTCTTTAGAATCATTGACAATCTTTCCCACCTACGTGTCAATGTTTCTTCTTCCCTTTGTCCTTCATGAAAGGGCATGGTTTAAAACTCCTTGTATACCTTCTCTCTAAGTTCAATAACCCTTTTCCTATGTTCCTCACTTGGTATTCCATACACAATTTTAAGACAATCTAAATAAAGGGTAGCAAGATTCCTACTCTCGGGCCTTAGAGGAATAATGATGGTCCTCTCTTTCTCTCTTTAATTTCTCAAGTTCTCCCCAAATATTATTTCATTTCTTCCCTAGCTCATCAAATCTTTAGAGTATATCTCCCATAAAAAGAAATGGGTTCCAATCAGTATCAAGTGACACACCTTAATTGTATAAGTAAAAATCACAAAGAAAATTTTACATCCAAGTGGGGGAAACTTGGTAAAGGTCATATAACTCCTTATTTGTGTCAATATTAGGATCAAGGTCTCTAAGGATCCTCATCAATTTAAATAAGAGATGTTGTTCTTTTAGGCAAAGGGCACAAACCCTTGGTGGAGGTCTTAATGTCTACTATTGTTTCAAGTTAATGTTACAAAGTAAAGTCCACAAGGATAACTGAGAGGAGGGGTGTGAATCAGTTATCAGATAAATACAACTTTTATCATCCTTAATAGATTTCAACCATGTAAATAATGTAATCAACAACCATAGAAATATATACATACACAACAACACAATAACATAAGATATGTTGACTAGGGAACCTCTTGATCAAAGAGTAAACCCTGGTGGGAATGATGCCCACAAAAGATGCACTAATATGAAAGTTCCTTGTGAGAGGATGGATTCTGTTAGGAGTCTTATGAAGTAAATTCAGTACATATCAGTCCTTATTAGGAGACTTTGAATCCCTAATAAAATATTCTAATCTTGTTAGGAGTTATGGAAGGCAGAAGGACCCACTATCCAAATAGGTTCAAGGGAAAGATCACTGAGCACACTATCCAACTGATCTCTATATTACTCAATAGAATAATACCAAAAGATTACTGATCTCAACAACTTATAACTTCTCCTCTAATTGTGCCAAACCACACCAACTGCTTCATCAGATCTCAACACCAGATCTCTATACTTCACATATCCTCTTACAAAAAGTATTGCACAAATCCACAATTCTCTTTCACAAAATCTCACATTACAATTTCTTGTACTTGTTGGAGATTTTCCAGCAGGCCAGTACTGACTGTATGTTTGTCATTGATGACAAAATATGGAAAGTAGCATGCATGGAAGACTTATGCAGTAAGCTTTCAACATATGAAGCATGGACATGATATTAGTATGATATCATGGGCGCAAAGGTTAACTGTTAGTACAGATAGTTATATAGCAGCTTGTATCATTAGTGTTCCTGATAGAGTAACAAGAAATTTTATGTGTATGGTTGTTCATATAGTTATCATGGAGCCTTGCATGCTTGGATATGTGTTGAAGACATGTTAGTGATGTTTTAGTTATGGACGCATAGTCTGTTGATGAGTAGAAGTGAAGTTATGCAGTCCCTATTCGCCAGCAGCAGTTTCCTGTGTTTATTCAGGAGAGCCGACAGAGATTTTATTGGTTCTTGAGTTGCACCTATCTTTATGGTATGTGTCCTTGGATGTAAGATTAGAAAAGTGTTATTGATTTTTTGTTAAGAGCGCATGAGTTAATTCAGCTTACAGAGAAAGATCCAGTTGTTTTGGTAGAGCCGATAGTGTGTAGCGTGTGTCTACAATTATCTTATTGGACAGGACCCAGAATGTGTTGCATGCATAGTAGAGCTGACATAATGTTTATTAGAGTTTGTTATGATTTCTCTAATATGATTTCAAGGTGGTTCTAAAAAGCTGAATTGATTATATCATTTGGAGGAAAGATATTTATAGGCAGTCATTTGTGATTGCTAAAGTGTGGCTCATGGTTGATTAAATAGAGAAGAGTAGAGTGTGTGAAGTATTGATCCATCAAAAGAAGGTCTATGTGACCAAGTAAAGTACTTGTGCTATTCATTGGAACTGATCTAGACAGTAGGTCAAAGCGCAGTTCACCAAGATCTAGATATAGTGGGTATCTGTTATTCAGAAGGTTGTAGCCTTTGCCTCTGTGAGCAGTGAGCTCTCAGACAGTGCGCCCTCTCCCCTAAGAGGGAAAATTATAAAAGGCTCCTAATAGGGTCTGATGCTTGACCAGGTCTATTGTACTTAATATATTGTAAAGAAACTCCTAACAGGGTTAAGGATCTTCTAACAAGGATCATTATACACTAGTACAAAATATTAGTGGGTATCAAGTCCCACTAAATTTTTTACCTATTTGGGTTTCCCCGTAACCAAAACATTAGTGTTGTGTTCATGTGTTCTTTCATTATGTTTATGCTTTATGTTTAAGTATACTTAATTAGGTAAAGAATTGAATCTTGTAGATAACTGATTCACCCCCCCCCCCCCTCTCAGTTATCTCTTGGGACTATTCCTAATAGTTCTTTCATTACACAAGGAAATTAATCCTTCCTTTATACCACACTCAAATAATTACAAATGAGTTGGCATAACAATTACAAAATAAAATCTTCCACATGTTACACAAAATTCCATAATTACATAAAACTGTCATCTTCCAATTAAGATAACTCTCCACTAGTGTGACCTCTGACCTTGTTTTCATGTCCACATCACAATCATCAAGTCTTCATCATCTATACAACTCTACATGCTCATATTCAATCCTGATTAGGAGATATCATCCATTTTCCACAAACCACATCTTAGGAACACTGCTTGAACACTGCTTCAACTAAATTACACATAGTTGTCATGAATAGATGAATTTATGTATGCGCTCTTAACCATGATCTTATAAAACATCATAGATTAAATCCTCAACTCCACATAGCTTGATCTTTAGTATCCCATGTGTGCTAACTCAAACATTGTTTGCTTCTCTGCTAATCTTCACTAGATCACTATGTTGACATCAATGACAATCACAGTCATGAATGCAACACCAACTACTACAAAATGGCTATGAATACTCCCCCATAGGATATATTCAGTATTCATTCCTAACAATCTCCCCCATTATCATTAATGGCAACATAGATGAAAAAACATCCAAGTTCCATGAATACCAACACTGCAACACTGTTACTCTGAAATGATTTTCAAATCCTCTTCATTTTCCTATTCATGCTCTAATATTTTAGTTTTCCATTTTATATTGTTTTTATCCTTCTCCCTCAACTTCTCTTCAATAGATGGTTTTTTTCATGTATCCTTCTTCTCCATTGACATCAATGACAAATGTTGCATCAATATGTCAACATCAACTTTAATGTCAAAAGACACTTTTCAGAAAATACATTCACTAGAGTCCTTATGACTCAGCTCAAAAACACATACTCCCCCATAGAGGAAGTACCAACATCTATTCTAGAAGAAAGATAAGGCTCATATACCACTGGACTGATGCAACAATCTACATCATTTCTCAAAAGTAAGCAAGGGCATAACCCCAAGCATACCTCTCAGATACTCAAATATATCCTTAGGCAAAGGCTTTGTAAATATATCTGCAATCTACTCTTTTGTAATTATGTACTCAAGTATGACTTCTTTCTCTACAAATTTCTCTCTTATTACATGATACTTTATTTCTATATGCTTAGTATTAGAATGTAGTACAAGATTCTTAGACATAATAATGGTATTGGTGTTATCACAATGTATAAGAATAGGATCATCAAATTTTATTGCAATATCCTTCAACATTTGTTTCATCCAAATTATCTTATTACAATTGTTTGTTGCTACCATATATTCTACTTTTGTTATGCTCTGTGAAATACAATTTTGTTTCTTGCTTAGCCAAGAAACCAATCTTCCTCCAAGGAAAAATGCTCCGCCATTGGTGCTCTTTTTGTCATCAACACTACCTCCCCAATCTGTATCTGTATATGCACATAGGGTAAAGTCATCAGATTTTTCATACCACAATCCATGTTAAATTGTGCCTTTCAAGTACCTCAGTATCCTTTTCACTGCTGCATAATGTGATTCTCTAGGATTAGCTTGAAATACTGAAACAATTCCAACTGCATGTGTTATGTCTGTTCTTGTATGAGTTAAATATTGCAATCCTCTAATCATAGATCTATACTTCTTTTGTTCAACTGTAGGAGTCTCATTTGTGCTAGATAACTTGTGTCCAGTTAACATAGGTGTGCCAAATGATTTACAGTTCTCCATTCTAGATCTCTTCAATAAGTCATTCAAGTACTTTTTTTGACATAAAAAGATACCATCACTATTCTATTTTATTTGCAATCCCAAAAAGTATTTCATCTCACCTATCATACTCATTTCAAATTCAGTCTTTATTTCATCTGCAAATTTATCATTGGCTTTATCTTCTCCTCCAAAGATAATATCATCAACAAAAATAACTACAACCAACAAACCATTTTCAATTTCTTTTATATAAAAGTTACTATCTACTATGCCTTTAGTAAATCCCAATTTTATCAAATACTTATCCAATCTTGCATACCAAGTTCTAGGTGCTTGTTTAAGTCCATATAAATTTATCTTCAATTTACATACCATGTCTCCTTCATGAGTTAAAGGAAAACCTTCACGCTGCTCAATGCAGACTTCTTCTAACTCTCCATTCAAAAATGCTGACTTCACATCCATCTGATACACTTTGAATTTCTTATGAGCTGCATAAGCCGAAAACATTCTTATTGCTTCAATTCTTGCTAGATTTCTATTAGGTGTCACTGTCTCGGATCTTTCTTCAGGTGTAGGTTCTTCCAAAATGAATTCTTCAATGTAGCTTTCTTTCTACAATTCACTCTCAATTTCATAGAATAATTCAACATTATCTGGATTAGTTCTAGGATGAGTTCCTTCATCTGATTCATAATCAAGCATTCTTTCTTGAATTTTGAACTTTTCATCAACTTTAACATTTGTGCTCTCAACAATAGTTTTAGTTCTTTTATTGAAACATCTATAAGATTTTCTTTTCAATGAATAACCAAGAAATATACCTTCATCACTTCTAGGATCAAACTTCCCAATGTCATCATCTCTCTTAATATAACATTTACTTCAAAAATTCTAAAATACTTAACTGATGGTGCATGTCCAAATCATAGTTCATAAGGTGTCTTATTTGTGTTTGCTCTGATATGAACTCTGTTCACTATGTATACTATTTTATTCATTGCTTCTCTCCAGAATACCTTTGCCAAGTCATTTTCAAATAGCATGGATCTTTCTACTTCAGTTACTGACTTGTTTCTTCTTTCTATAATACCATTTTGTTTAGGTGTTCTAGGGGCTAAAAAATGTCTCTTAATACCATTCACTTCACAAAAGGTGTTAAATTCTTTTGAAGTAAATTCTCTTCCTCTATCTAATCTCAAACATTTAATCTTCATTCCAGATTCATTCTCAACTTTAATCACTTTAAACTTATCAAATGCCTCAGACTTTTCTTTAAGAAATGAAATCCACATCATTCTTTTAAAATCATCAACAAGAATCACAAATACCTTTCACCATAGAATCATCTAGTCCTTGTGGGACCGCTCAAGTCTGTATGAAAAATTTCCAACTTCTCTACTGTTGTGAACTTCTTGCTAGGAAATGAGCTTCTCTTTTGTTTAGCCATCACACATTCCTTGCAAATCATGTTAGCAGGTTTCATAATCTTAGGCAAATCTCTTACTGCAAGTGTATTACTCACTTTCACAATGTTATCAAAGTTTATATGACAAAATCTTCTATACCATAACCAACTATCATCAATTTTAGTAATCAAACATGTCATCTCAATAGGATTAAACTGAAATACATTACCTCTGGCTCTTGATCCAGTACCAATCAAATTTCCATCCTTGTCTTTGATTACACAAGTTTTCTTAGTAAACCAAACTTGATATCCCTTATCAACTAGCTGTCCAACACTCAAAAGATTATGTTTCAATCCATCCACAAAGTAAACATCATCAGTGTTATTCTTTCCATCAAGAGTAATAGATCATATCCCTTTGATCAAACAAGGTGCATTATTTCCAACTCTAAAAATTCCTCCATAATAATTATTAAACTTTATGAATTTCTTCATGTCTCCAGTCATATGATGTGAACAACCACTATCTATAATCCAATCAAATTTATTTTCTACTTGAGAAACTAAAGATTTTTCTTCCTTAACTTTTGTTTCAGGATTTTTTTCTTTTATTGTAACAAATCATATATCATCATTCTCATTATCACTTTCACTTAGAGATTTCTCCATACTAGCTTCAAATTCTTCATCATTAGCATAGTAACATTCTTTAGATATTCTAGGTTTAAAGTTCTTTCTATACTTATTTACTCTCTTAGGACATTTAGATGCAAAATGACCATATTCTTGACAAGTCCAACATTTAAAAATTTTCTTACCTTCTAGTTCTCTTTTCACGAGCAAAGTAATTTTCTTCTTCAATCTTTCTATCTTCTTCATTTCTAGATCTGTTGTTGCTAGCATAATCTCCGCTCACACTAGTAGTCCTTAACAAAGTAGGGCAAATACTAAGTGTGCTAAATGTTGTCTCCATTCTAGGTAGATCTCCTGATTGTCTCAAGTTCATCTCTGCTGCTTCTAGTCTTCCAAGAAGAGTTTCTCTAGTGAAGTTCTTAGTACAAGGTATAACTTGCTCAATCATCTGTGCTATCTGCTTGTATGTAGGATTCAATGTCCTCAGAATTTTCCATATCACTTCATTCTCTATCTTAATTCCTTCACAGGATTTTATACCTGCAATAATTTTTGATATTCTACCAATATAGCTTCTAACAGATTCATCTTTCATCATTTTTATGTCTTCAAATGCACATATCCAATTATGTAATCTAACTCTCTTTGCATGTACATTACCTTCAAAAGTAGATTGTAAAGCTAACCAAATTTCATGAGATGTCTTTAGATATTTTACCTGACTGTACTCATTTTCTAGAAGGTCTGACAAGAGTGCTTCTATGGAAAGTATGTTACACATGAATAGATCTCTCTCCTCATTAGTACATTATTCAATTTTGTCTTCATCAATGATAGTCTTCTCATTCTTTGTGATTAACCAATATCCTAGTCCTAAAAAAAGTAAATGTGTCTTTATCTTTTCTTTCCAATTGTCAAAATTTACTCCATCAAACTTAGGACTTTCTTTCCTGAAATGATTCACCATGGATCTCTTCAACTTGTTAAACTTTTGCTTCAAGGACCTACTGCTCTAATACCAATTGTTAGAAAGTAAAGTCCACCAAGATAACTAAGAGGCGGGGGGGGGGGGGGTGCGTGAATCAATTATCAGATAAATACAACTTTTATCATCCTTAATATATTTCAACCATGTAATAAATGTAATCAACAACCATAGAAAGATATACATACACAACAACACAATAACACAAGATATGTTGACTAGGGAACCTCTTGATAAATGAGTAAACCCCAGTGGGAATGATGCCCACAAAAGATGCACTAATATGAAAGTTCCTTGTGAGAGGTGTTAAGTTTTTAGATCACTGCAAATGTAATTGCACTACTGTAAAGTATGTACTTTCCAAATGCACCAATCTCTTGTATATATACATGGTAAAGACAAGATAAAATCAACACTCCCTCTTAGCTAGGGAAGATAAAATCATATATCACATTTCTTGTGATAAGAAATCTCACATATCTCGTAAAGGCAACTATCACATAGCACATGATGATAAGTATCACATAACTCATGAGATAAGGAAACACCTAATATGTGATACCCAGTTTTACATATCACCTAACATGAGATATGAGGAATCACCTGACACATGAAACCTAGTTTTACATATCACCTAACATGTGATATGAGGAATCACTTGACACATGATACCCAATTTTACATATCACCTAACATGTGATATGAGGAATCACTTGACACATGATACCCAATTTTACATATCACTAAACATGTCATATGAGGAATCACCTGACACATGATACCCAATTTTATATATCACCTAACATGTGATATGAGGAATCACCTGACACATGATACCCAATTTTACATATCACTAAATATGTGATATGAGGAATCACCTGACACATGATACCCAATTTTACATATCACTAAATATGTGATATGAGGAATCACCTAACACATGATACCCAATTTTACATATCACCAAACATGTGATATGAGGATATAGTAATTAGAGAACACTACATTCCCCTTACATATAACCCTATTATGGTATGTGCACTGACATATCAAAATGTCTACCATAACGAATCAATATTACAAGATCATCACCTTGTAACATCAAATACAAGTGTTCATTGTCTAAGAAGTCGTCACCTCTCAGAAATGTACACAGGATGGATGTCCTACTTATATATTAACTGAGGGTCTTGTCTTTTCATAAGACACAACCCCTTCTAGGTTGGCCCTCCATGAAACAACCTACTCCTCTACAAATCGGAGCCCTTGTCCATTAACTAATAGTTAATTATCAATTAACTACAATAGTCAAATACAAGGCATATAAATATGCCTAGAAAATCGCCAATCTTTTCTAGGGAGATGTATTTATCATGAGGCCATATATAAAGGAAATTACATACATTTTAGATCTATCTAATCTAAAAAATCAGTAAATATGATCAAGTTATCAGGATTTAGCACTCCCTCTTAACTTGATAATATAAATGAGAGAAACATATCTAGCAACATCGTTATGATGACTAAGCATAGATTTGTACTCTATATCTATCTGATTCTTCCAAGCATGTAGTATCATGGTACACATGATACTTTTTCATATTACTCAACCTATAATATGAATGATCACTAATACTTGTGATAATAGTATTACATGTGATGCAATACACAGGATAAAATCTAGAGAATGATTAAATTCTTCCTTTATCCAAATTGTGACTCATAGGCACTGACAAGCCTATGTCACAATATGATCCTGAATTAAGATCCACCAGTACACAAGATACAATCTAGAGAATGATTAAATTCTTCCTTTATCCAAATTGTGACTCATAGGCACTGACAAGCCTATATCACAATATGATCCTGAATTAAGATCCACCAATACACAGGATAAAATCTAGAGAATGATTAAATTCTTCCTTTATCCAAATTATGACTCATAGGCACTGAAATGTCTATATCACAATATGATATTTAATTCATCCAGATCTTCCAATAGTTCCCTACTATTTTAGAAAATTATCTCAAAGATCTTCATCTCATATAATGTCTATTCATAATCACAGAGATTGTCACCTCAAGTCCTTTTCTAAAGTGATCTATCTTCACTCGAGAGAGAGGTTTGGTAAGAATATCTATTGTCTAATCTATAGTACAAATGTATCTTAACTTGATAGTATTCCTATCTACCATATCTCTTACATAATGGTAAGGAATTTCAATATGCTTGGATCTGTCATGATCAACTTTCACCTTGGGAAGTGCCTTGGTAAGAATGTTTGCAATTTGATCTCTTGTACTAATATATTCCAACTGAATCACTTTCCTTTCTACTATGTCTCTTACATAGTGATAAGGAATCTCTATAAGATACAACAATAATAGATCACTGATGCACAAACTCCATCCTATGAATCACACTCCTCTAGTTGTTGATCACTAAGGAACCCATCTTGACATGGTTAGCTCCCTCTGAATAAAGATTCTCAGATGTCCACAAATGCAGAACCTTTAGTTGCTCCCTCTGAAGCTCAATATTGTGCATCAACCTCTTGACCTCCTTTTCCAAAGTTGTCTATAATAGATTGTCAGACTCCCTTTGAATCTGATATTAAATCTCAACTCAGTTCCATAACTATGGGCATTAAGTTCTTTCTTCCTTGAATGCAATCTCTTATTGTCAAATATTGCAGCCCTCTAGAAACTTCTTCCACTAAACTCAATTTCCCTTGTCTTCTCTATAATGACTGCTGACAAGAATGCTTCTGAGTTTCCCCACTCATTCTGTGTAATGTCCTTTTCAAGAATTTGGGTTGTCTTGTTCACAGTTGCACCATGCCAAATATGTTCATGATTGTAATGTGCAACATAAGTCCACCAATCTTGCTTTAGATTTAACATAACAAACAATCAATAGGCACTAGAAAACCCGATCCCTTCCAAGGGATGTTTACCTTCCAAAAATGTCAAGCTTCACTCAGCATGATTTCCACTTCAATACTCAAGCCCAATTTTAGTCTTTCAAGGATTAAGCATTATAATATTTCTCCATTTAATGATGCTCCATCCAAAGATTTAATTATGGGTATGCAATCAGGTTGTCTTTGATGGCTAGGAATAGCAATCTTAGAATGTATGGATGGTAAAAACATTTAAAGTTGATACACTAAGCTGAACTAATGGATAAGTCACCCACAATGACTATGGGATCATTTTCCTTAGAATCTACCACTCTGATCATCTATTGTTGAGCACAAATCTCCATATCCCTTTAGCTGAGTCATGTTCCTCTGTGCCAAGTTGAACTTGTTGCATACATCTAGCAGACAGATATCCCAACTCTAACAGGGGTGACCAGATTAAACTCCAATCACCGTGGGCCATTTCACACTGCCAAGCTTTTGATCTCCTTCTAACACCGTCAATTTGCATTCATGGCCCCTGTGAGTGTGTTCAAACCCTTCTCTGTACTTGAGCTTACTGATTCACATGAGATCAAGAGTTTTTGTATCGCTCTTCACTCTGCAGACTTGCAACATTTATCTTCCATGCATAGGTTTTGTATCATACGAATATCTCATTTTCACAACGATAATTTATTTGGTCATTCTAGCCACATTGGACAGTCTTCTTCCTTAGCCTTCATTTCACATGAGGTTCATTTTACATCCATGACATATTCAAGTTGACTCACGAGTTTATTAACTCTCATAGACCCTTTTTATTCTCATGAAAGATTTTGACCATCCAGCTACAAATTTTGTGCAAGATCTGACCCCTCCGCATTCTCTGTGACATTCATCTTCATCTGACAGTCTCCACATCAATATTGTGGGCCTCTCAACCATTGACATAGGTTGATCTTCCACAAAAGTGTTTTCAATCACAAAACAAATGCGAGTGAAGCACAACCCGATCCAAACCCTATGGCTCCTCACAAAACATCATTCCATTTCCTCTTGAATCTAATCGGCATATTTTAATCAAACTGTTATTGTCATTTTGTATAAGACATGTTGTTGACATTGAATAATGCAATCATTTATTTTATCGAGCCATATCTCCCAAGTCACCTTTCTCTCAATACCCTTCACTAAAAGAGGTGTCTGGAGCTTGAAATGTTGCCCTTTTACGTGATGTCTCTTGGGAGAGTGATACACATCATTCCATTATTAATTCTAAACTAAACAAGTCATTGCTTGTAAATTCTTATCTGATTGTTGTCCTGAGGGTGTCATTTATGAGATACCTTCGAGTCTTCCTTAGCAACATGAGACTTGGTACTATTCCAGTATTATTCACCTTTGAACCAACTAATAAAGAAACCAAACCATGCGATGAACATATCCTGGCACCCCATATCTGAAGTTAGACATTCTGTGACACCATTAGCGATTGAGGATTTCAATCTTCTATCTATTTTCAAATACAATAGTTCAGTCCCATATTCTTCATTCATATCATTTCTTTCTCACATGTGTAGTTTGGCTCTGATACCATGTTAAGTTTTCAGATCATTGCAAATGTAATTGCACTGTTGTAAAGTATAACTTTCCAAATGCACTGATCTCTTGTATATATACATGGTAAAGACAAGAAGAGACATTTCCCTTCATGGGACATGTCTATTCATTAATCTAATTTATTAATTTAACTATATAATCATTATAAGAATAAATAAAAGATTAACTTTCATATATATATTAATATAAATAATATCAATTATTAAATATATTAATATATATATATATATATATATATATATATATATATATATATATATATATATAATAATTCAATTCTCATAATAATTATATAATTAGTTTTATTTATCTGACTGATGCTACATACATCAACAAGAGGATGGACTCTTTTAGGAGTCTTATGAAATAAATTCAGTACATATCAATCCCTATTAGGAGACTTTGAATCCCTGTTAAAAGATTAAAACTCTGTTAGGAGTTATGGAAGGCAGAAGGACCCACTGTCCAACCAGCTTCAAGGGAAAGATCACTGAACACACTATCCAACTGATCTCTATATTACTCAATAGAATAATAGAAAAAGATTATTGATCTCAACAACTTATAAATTCTCCTCTAACTATGCCAAACCACACCAACTACTTCATCAGATCTCAACACCAGATCTCTATAATTTGCACCTCCTCTTACAAAAATTAATGCACAAATCCACAATTCTCTTTCACAAAATCTCACATTACAATTTCTTGTTGCTATTGGAGATTTGCCAGTAGGCTAGTACTGACTGTATGTTTGTCATTGATGACAACATATGGAAAGTAGCATGCGTGGAAGTCTTATGTAGTAAGCTTTTAGTATATGAAGCATGGACATGATATCAGCATGATATCATGGGCGCAGAGGTTAACTGTTAGTATAGATAGTTATATAGCAGCTTGTGTCAGCAGTGTTCTTGATAGAGTAATAGGCAGTGTTCTGTGTATGGTTGTCCATACAGTTATCATGGAGCCTTGTGCACTTGGATATGTGTTCAAGACATGTTAGTGATATTTTAGTTATGGACGCATAGTCTGTTGATGAGTAGAAGTGAAGTTATGCAGTCGCTATTTGCCAGCAGCAGTTTCTTGTGTTTATTCAGGAGAGCCGATAGAGATTTTATTGGTTCTTGAGTTGCACCTATCTTTATGGTATGTGCCCTTGGAGGTAAGATTAGAAAATTTTTATTGATGTTCAGTTAAGAGCACATGAGTTAATTTAGCTTACAAAGAAAGATCCAGTTGTTTTGGTAGAGCCGACAATGTGTAGCGTGCGTCTAAAATTATCTTATTGGATAGGACCTAGAATGTGTTGTGTGCATAGTAGAGCTGAAAGAATGTTTATTGGAGTTTGTTATGATTTCTCTAATATGATTTCAAGGTGGTTCTAATAGGCTGACTTGATTATATCATTTGGAGGAAAGATATTTATAGGCAGTCATTTGTGATTGTTGAAGTGTGGTTCATGGTTGATTAAATAGAGTAGAGCAGAGTGTGTGAAGTGTTGAGCCATTAGAAGAAGGTCTATGTGACTAAGTAAAGTACTTGTGCTATTCATTAGAACTAATCTAGATAGTAGGTCAAAGTGCAGTTCACCAAGATCTAGATATAGTGTGTATCTATTATTCAGAAGGTTGTAGCCTTCACCCCTTTGAGTAGTGAGCTCTCAGACAATGCATCCTCTCCCCTAAGAGGGACAATTGTAAAAGACTCCTAATAGGGTTCGACCCTTGACTAGGTCTACTATACTTAATATATTGTAAAGCAACTCCTAATAGGGTTAAGGATCTTCTAACAAGGATCATTATACACTAGTAGAGAATATTAGTGGGTATCAAGTCCCACCGAGGTTTTTACCTATTTGGGTTTCCCTGTAACCAAAACATTAGTGTTGTGTTCATGTGTTCTTTCATTGTGTTTATGCTTTATGTTTAAGTATACTTAATTGGGTAAAGAATTGAATCTTGAAGATAACTGATTCACCCCCCCCCCCCTCTCAGTTATCTCTTGGGACTAATCCTAATAGTTCTTTCATTACAACAAGGAAATTAATCCTTCCTTTATACCACACTCAAATAATTACAAATGAGTTGGCATAACAATTACAAAATAAAATCTTCCACATGTTACACAAAATTCCATAATTACATAAAATTAACATCTTCCAATTAAGATAACTCTCCACTAGTGTGACCTCTGACCTTGTTGTCATGTCCACATCACAATCATCAAGTCTTCATCATCTGTACAACTTTGCATGCTCATATTCAATCCTGATTAGGAGATATCATCTATTTTCCACAAACCACTTCTCGGGAACACTGCCTAAACACTGCTTCAATTGAATTACACATAACTATCATGAATAGATGAATTTCTATATGCACTCTTAACCACAATCTTATAAAAAATCATAGATTAAATCCTCAACTCCACATAGCTTGATCTTCAGTATCCCACGTGCGCTAACTCAAACATTATTTGCTTCTCTGCTAATCTTCAGTAGATCACTATGTTGACATCAATGACAATCACAGTTATGAATGCAACACCAACTGTTATAGAATGGTTGTGAATACTCCCCCATAGGATATATTCAGTATTCATTTTTAACAATCTCCCCATTGTCATTGATGGCAACATAGATGAAAAAACATCCAAGTTCCATTAATACCAACACTGCAACACCATTACTCTGAAATGATTTTCAAATCCTCTTCATTTTCCTATTCATGCTCAAATCTTTTAGTTTTCCATTTTATATTGTTTGTATCCTTCTCCCTCAAGTTCTCTTCAATAGATGGTTTTTTTCATGTATCCTTCTCCCCCATTGACATTAATGACAAATGTTGCATCAATATGTCAGCAACAACTTCAATGTCAAAAGACACTTTTCAGAAAATACATTCACTAGAGTCCTTATGACTCAGCTCAAAAACACATACTCCCCCATAGAGGAAGTACCAACATCTAGTCTAGAAGAAAGATAAGGCTCATATACCACTGGACTGATGCAACAATCTGCATCACTTCTCAAAAGTAAGCAGGGGCATAACCCCAAGCATACCTCTCAGATACTCAAATATATCCTTAGGCAAAGGCTTTGTAAATATATCTGCAATCTTCTCTTTTGTAATTATGTACTCAAGTCTGACTTCTTCCCCTACAACTTTCTCTCGTACTACATGATACTTTATTTCTATATATATTAATATAAATAATATCAATTATTAAATATATTAATATATATAATAATTCAATTCTCATAATAATTATATAATCAATTTTATTTATCTGACTGATGCTACATACATCAACAAGAGGATGGACTCTATTAGGAGTCTTATGAAATACATTCAGTACATATTAGTCCCTATTAGGAGACTTTGAATCCCTGTTAAAAGATTCTAACCCTGTTAGGAGTTATGCAAGGCAGAAGGACCCACTGTCCAAACAGCTTCAAGGGCAAGATCGCTGAACACACTATCCAATTGATCTCTGTATTACTTAATAGAATAATAGAAAAAGATTATTAATCTCAAAAACTTATAACTTCTCCTCTGACTGTGCCAAACCACACCAACTACTTCATCAGATCTCAATACCAGATCTCTATACTTTGCATATCCTCTTACAACAAGTATTGCACAAATCCGCAATTCTCTTTCACAAAATCTCACATTACAATTTCTTGTTCTTTCATTACAACAAGGAAATTAATCCTTCCTTTATACCACACTCAAATAATTACAAATGATTCAACATAATAATTACAAAATAAAATCTTCCACACGTTACACAAAATTCCATAATTACATAAAATTGTCAACTTCCAATTAAGATAACTCTCCACTTGTGAGACCTCTAACCTTGCTTTTATGTTCACATCACAATCATCAAGTCTTCATCATGTGTACAACTCTGCATTCTCAGATTCTATCCTGATTAGGAGATATCATCCATTTTCCACAAACTGCTTATTAGGAACACTACCTGAACACTGATTCAATTGAATTACTCATAACTATCATGAATAGATGAATTTCCATGTGAGCTCTTAACCACAATCTTATAAAATATCATAGATTAAATCATCAACTTCTCATAGCTTGATCTTCAATATCCCACGTACGCTAACTCAAACATTGTCTACTTCTTTGTTAATCTTCAGTAGATCACTATGTTGACATCAATGATAATCACAATCATGAATGCAACACCAACCGCTATAGAACGACTGTGAATAATCCCCCATAGGATATATTTAGCATTCATTCCTAACAGTTAATGCATCAAATATTCAATCTCTTGTGCACCTCTACATTCTTTTGGTCATCACCCATCTACCGAGGCTCTTTTGGCATAGCCATTTTTTCAGCTACAACTACTAAATTTTCTTATCCCGTCACTTCCTCTTCAGTTGTAGGTAGATGAACTATTTCCTATTTTTCCTCATGTGGTTGTGAGATAACAAATTATTCTCTTAACTCTTTTATGTACATCTCTTCTTGATATTTCTCATCAGGTGCCTCCCCCTTTATGTCATAAGAACCCCTTAAAGGGTTATCAACATCATCTTTCATTACTACAAGATCATCCTTAGAAGAGGAATGGAAGATGTCTTCTTATTTTTTTGCATGATTTATGCTTGGTCTTACACTATTTTTTCTTCTTTTGAAATTATGTTATCATTAGGATTATCTTCATGGGGTGATCTAGGGTTGGAGGCTGAGGTTTCCTACAAAATTTCCATAACAAGGACCTTAGTTTTTTCTTTTTCTTTTCATTGTATTATTTCACTACATCTCACAGGGGTTTTTGTAGTGGATGTAGGACCCTTATTTTGAATTTTCCTTTTTTATTTATTTGTTGTAGGAGATGGTGCAATAGGAAGAGGGGTTTCTACACACTCTATTGTAGGAATAGTGATTTATGCACTTTTTATTTTTCTAGAGCAGGCATTAATAGACTCATGAGTCTATTTCTCTTGTGCCTCTTAGGAACTCTTATCTACCTTCTGACAATCCCAACCAGTTTTGAGAGGGGAGGGGTTAATTAACACCTCTAAAAAAAATTTCTCTTTAAATCTGGTGAAGTAAACTTACAGCAGAAAGGCAAACAGATTTAAGCATGTAATAACAGTAAGTAAAGAATCACGCAGTTACACCAGATTTATCACATGGAAACCCAATTAGGGTGAAAACCACGGTGTGAGGAGACCTCAACAATTTTGTACTCTTTTGAAGTATGCCTTGTTAGGAGCCTTCCTAGTTAAAGGATAAAAATGTACTTGTTAGATGTGACCTGGTCAAGGGATTTATTACAATAAGGCCAGTTAGTGCATGCCTGGTTAGAGGACTTTGAACACCTTGAAAGATGTCTCCCGGTTAAGGGATTTTGATACAAGGGACTTGTTAGAGTCCACCCAAATACTAGGATTTAACTATTGTAATTATTAGAAAATAATAGAGAGATGACCTTTTACAAATGGCTTTGCATAGCCTGATAAGATCTCTATTTATGCTCAAGTAAGAAGCATCACTGATTGTTGTAGGTGTCTTGTCCTCTACTATTGTGCTTCTCTACACAATCTCCTTTCTCACTTCTTCTTTCTTCTTTTCACCCTATCTTTAGTAGCTTATAGGTTCACTCTTTTTCTTGGCAGAATGAAGGCGACTTCTATTCACCTTAGGCATAAGAATATATAGAGCCCCAACCCTAATTTTTCTCAACATGCATGACCTAATTTCATATCCTTCTTGGATACATCACTCAGTAGAGTACCAGTTTACTAAGGAAACATCTGGTGCATGCCCTTGCTTTATCTGCCTAATGAAGACAGTAGTAGTTGCATGTCAAGAAAATTTCCTTCATAGGAGATAACACTTTGTTTTAAAGCCACTTATTCCAGCTTTAAATCCTTCACATGTACCTCAAACTAATCACCAAGATAACTGATAGTCATTCGGATTTACTACAATAAATCCCAGTCAAAGAGTTGGTTGGAACAGATAGTTGACTATGACTTCCTTTGTTCATATCAAAGTCATTAATATATTGGTTGAGTTCTTCATGCTGTAAATAGGTAAGAGTCTTTGACCTATTACAATCCCTTCCTTGGCTTATTGGTTGCATGGTCCTTGATTTGCTATCCCTTTCTTGGCTTACCAGTTGCACGGTCCTCAATTTTCTATCCCTTGCTTGGCTTAGCAGTTGCATTGTCCTTAGTTGTATTGTTGACACTAGTTAGTTATTGCTTTATCTATACTTGTCTACACCAGTTATAGTCGGGTCCTTGGTTGATGTTGGAGTCCTCTTTTCCTTAACTATGTACATTTCCTGGTGGCTAAGGCTTTGTATAGTGACTGATGGTATTTGCATATAGTCACAAATGTCTTGTATATTAGCACCATCTACCTAATCATCCTTCTTTCATATAGATCTTCTTGGATCTTTAGACTTAGTAGAGATGACAAGTCTCTATACTCTTTTGCCAATCAATGAAAATACTTGTACCAATAGCAGGCTTACTAGTTACCATCACTTGATGCCAACAATCTCCCCCTTTGGCATTAATGGAAAAACCTCAAAACCTTGATGGCCAATCACAATATCACCAGGTTACTATACTTGTACTACTTCAGATCCTTTGGTTCTTTCCAAACTCTCCCCCTTTTTGACAATAATGCCATAGGCTAGTCTGAAAGACTACCTTTATCTAAGCTTCTCCCCTATGAGAAACATTCCTTTTCATTAGTCTAGAAAAGATGAGGTGTAACCCTCTATTGAAGCACAATGAACTGATGACCTCCTTTCTAGGTAAACTAAAGATCATGAAGAGGTATTACCCCTAATTTACCTTTGAGATACTCAAAAGTATTCTTTAGTAATGGCTTGGTGAAGATATCGGCAATTTGTTCCTTGGTGGGAACATACGCCAGTCTCACCTCCTTGTCTTGTACTAGCTCTCTCAAGTAATGATACTTGATGGAAATGTGCTTTTTCTTGGAGTGCATAATAGGGTTCTTGGATATGTTAATTACACTGGTGCTATCACAATAGATAACTATCGATTCAGGTATCTATTATTTGATTTCTTCCAGTAGTTGTTTGATCTAGATTACCTATGTGCAATTGATTGCTACAACAACATATTCAGCCTCTACAGTAGATTGTGAAATACAATTATATTTCTTACTTGTCCAAGAAATAATTCTTCCACCGAGAAAGAATGCACCACCACTTGTGCTCTTTCTATCATCAATGTTTCCAGCCTAGTTTGCATCAGTGTACACTTTTACTTCAAATCCTCCCTTGTGAGGAAACCATAAGCCAAATTCTTTGATTCCTTTGAGATACCCAAAGATTCTCTTTACTGCTATCAGATGTGTCTCTTTAGTATTAGCAGACAATCTTTCCACTATGCCAACCGCATGTGCAATGTTTGGTCTACTGTGAACAACACACTATAGTTTTCCTATCATAAACTGATACATTGTTTCATTTAATTATTTTGCATCATCTTCCTTTGATAACTTGAGGTTAGTTACCATAGGGGTTCCAACCGGTTTAGAATCTTCAAGTCCAAAAGTCTTAAGTATTTCTTTTATATACTTGGACTGAGAGATAAAAATACCTTCTTTCAACTGAAGGACCTGTAGTCCAATGAAGAATTTAATTGCACCTATCATAGACATCTCAAATTCTTTCTTCATCTCTTCAGCAAAGGCTTTTCTCATCCTATCATCTCATCCAAAGATGATATCATCCATGAAGACCTCAACAATCAGATTTCCATCTCTTCCGGTCTTGAGATACATATTTCTATTGTCCCCAGTTCTTGTGAATCCTATGGTCAGAAGATATGAATGAAGCCTTTCATACCATGCCCTTGGAGCTTTCTTAAGTCCATAAAGAGCCTTTTTCAACTTGCAGACCATACCATCATCATGTGCAGATGTGAACCCTTCAGGTTGTTTGATGTAGACTCCTTCTTCCAAAATTCCATTTAGGATTGCAGACATGACATCCAGCTGATACAATTTAAACTTCTTGTGTGCAACATAAGCAAGAATAATTATCACTCCTTCCAGTCTTGCTATCAGTGCAAAGGTTTCTCCATAGTCCAATCCAGCTTCCTGGGCATATCCTTTGCAGACCAATCTTGCCTTATTTCTTACAACTTTCCCTTCCTCATTCAACTTATTTTTGTAGACCCACTTGGTCCCTATGACATTTTTGTCCTTAGGTCTTGGCACAAGATCCCATGTGTCATTCTTCTCAATTTTCTCAATTTCTTCCTCCATGGCCTTGACCCAATTTTCATCTTCTAGAGCTTCCCTTATTTTTTTGGGCTCTATACAGGAAAGTAAATAGATATTCTCTTTGGCCTTTTTCCTAGTCAGAACATTGGCATGTTCATCACCAATAATGTTATTAGTAGAGCGATATGTGACATACCTTGGGAGAACTGGGAATTGTTCCTAATCAGGCTCTTCTTGTTGACCAATTTCTTCACCATGATTCTGAACATCTTGTTCACCACCCTGTGTTTCAGGTGTAGTTTCCTCAACTGGGTGTCTATTCTCATGGTGCTCTTCTTCATCTTTAGTAGTTGTTTCATTGAATTCAAAGACATTTTCTTCACTTTTCTCTTCAAGACTGTCATGATTGTTATGACCGGTCTCCTTAATCAGTTCTGAAGATTCATCAACGTTTACATTGATGCTTTCAATTATCTTGCTTGACCTCTTTTTCAAACACTGATAGGCCTTTCTCTTGGTAGAATAAACCAAAAATGTTCCTTCATCACTCTTGGGATAAAACTTCCCAGAATACATATCCCTTTTGATGTAGCATTTACTACCAAATATTTTGAAGTAACCTACATTGGGGGTATGCTTAAACCATAGTTCATAAGGAGTCTTACCAGTTCCCTTTTTTACTTGAACTTAATTGAGTGTGTAGATGACAGTACTGACAGCTTCTCTCCAAAAGTGGTGAGGGAGATTCATCTGGGTCAAGAGGCTTTTGGCACAATCAATCAGAGTCTCATTTCTTCTTTCTGCTACACCATTTTGTTGTGGATTACTTGGTGCAGAAAACTACCTTTTTATTCCATGTTCCTCATAATAGTGAGTGAACTCTTGAGAGGTGTATTCACCTCCTCTATTTGATCTTAGGCACTTCAGGCTTTTACTAGTTTCCTTTTCCACTCTAGCTTTGTAGATTTTAAACATGTGGAAGGCTTCTGATGTCTCTCTAAGAAAGAGTGTCCACATCATTCTTGAGAAGTCATCTACAAAGATCATGAAGTTCCAGTCTCCATGGTAGCTCTTTGTCTTCATTGGTCCACATAGATCTATGTGTACAAGGTCTAGAACACTTTCAACAGTGAACATCTTACTATTGAAACTTGCTTCGGTCAGTTTTCCTAACTGACAATCTTTACAAACCCCACTGATGGATTTTGTAATCTCAGGGAGTCCTCTAACCAATTTCTTTTTGCTTACTTTGATGATACTATCAAATTTTATTGGGTAGAGTCTCTTGTGCTATAGCTAGCTACTATCTTCTTTGGAGATAAGATAGATTCTACTTGATTCTCCTTTGACTGAAGCAATCAGACAGGCTCCTTCCATTGAGTCTAGGTATAACAAATTACCTTTTCTCTGTCTACCGGTTGTAACATTGGTTCCAGACTAATTTTTTACTATATAGGAACCTTGTCCAAATTCCAACTGGAATCCTTTATTGTTTAGTTGTGCAACACTTATTAGGTTGTACTTGAGTCCTTCAACCAATTACAAGTCTTCAAAAACAACATTGTTGTAGAGAGCAATAGAACCTTTACCTTTGATGGCACAAGGGGAATTGTTTCCAAAGGAAATTGATCCGCTGTCATTGAGCTCCAAGTTGATGAACTTGTTCTTGTCACTGGTCATGTGGTGAGTGCATCCACTGTCAATGATCCAATCATCATGCTGATGAGATCTAGATATAAGTGCAAATTCATTTACAACTGGGATCTCCTCCTTTATTGCAACAAATTCAATTTCTAGATCCTTTGAGTCTCCAGACTCATTATCTGTGACTGGGTGACCCCACAATAGTGGGTTACACTTTTTTAGACATGCTGATTTTTGCTAAAATAACACATTTTTAATAAAATGTAATGATTTACGCCTTGAGAGGTTCCATTTGAAATAATTAATTATAAATGGTTAGCTCAAAGCCTCTTAGATAAAAAAAAAATATGTATATAACATCTATACTCCTCATTCATACCTACAATGGAGTCTCCTTCGCACCTATTAAAATGCTAATAAAAATTCACTTCAAATTTATCTTTTGGCAAATCAAATGAATTGAGTTGAAAAACCTATCTATGTAGTAAGATAATAATGAGAAAAATCTTTCCAATGATTATAATGTTAATATATATTAAGTTTATTATGACTTTTTATTTTTAGTTTTACTAAACTTAGATATTTCACCGTATGTCTACCTCTATGTTTGACGCTTATGGAAAAATAGTAAATGAGAGAAAAAAAAAATTAAAAATATCTATGCCCTAGGTATTGAAGTTCTCTTTTTATAAAAAAAAAAAAAAATGAAATTGGACAAATGCATGACAAGTTATAAGCTATGTAGTCAAGGTATGTTAAAATTACGGTTTAATCAACTTAAAATGTTAATAAAATATGAAATAATAGTGATAATGTCATCAAAAAAATTGCATGCCCTCTATATGGATGTTACAAAACTAAATTCAAAAGAATCACATTGATATCTATTTTAGAAAAAAAGTTATGTTGTATGAAAACCAAGTAACTCTTTGAAAATGACGTTTTGTGCAACATACCAATTTTTGTGGGAGAAAGAAAAAACCATTCAAATCAATTCAAAAATAAAAATAAAAAATATATTTAGAATTTAGACAGAAAATCTTAAAAGACTCTAATTTACTTCATCTTCTAATTTCAAACAGTTTAATGACAATATGCATCTGAATCTGAAAGTTTTTTTCAAAATGTAGAGTTCAGTGTCCGTTCAGGCAAAAAAGTGTAACCCACTATTGTGGGTTCACCCGACTCCTTCCTCTGAAAGATAGAATTCCTTCTTTTCTTTTCTCTTGAACCGGTCTCTTTTATCTTTATGTTCATTATTAGGACACCTTGCAGCAATATGTCCTATCTTGTTGCAAGAGAAGCATTTCAAAGGGAGCTTTCCCTTGTACTTCCCTTTTCCTCTGGGGAATCTCCTAGTGATGAGTGCTTCAAACTCATCTTGCTCCATCTCCTCTGAGAGAAGATTCTCAATGAGGTTTCCAATCTTACTGATAGAGTAATTACCGGTTTCTCTTCCCTTTTTGGTGGAAGAAATGTTGATAGATGACTTAAACATTGCTTCCTGAACAGACAAGCTATTATCAAAATTACTTAATTCAAAGGCAGCTAACTTACCCATTAGGGAGTGTAGGGTGACTTGATCTATGGTCACCAATCTAAGTTCTTGAATGATAGAGATCTTGATGGCATACTTAGGTCTGAGAGTTCTCAGCATTTTACTAACCACCTCGTATTCACTGAGCTTTCCTCCAGCGCTTCTGATGGAGTTGATCACCTCTTTGATCCTGTTGCTATATTGCTCAATGTCTTCTCCTTCATTCATCCTCATATCATCATATTTTCCTCTGAGGCTTTCAACTTTGGCTCTTTGAGTATTAGGGTCTCCTCCATAAACCGTTTGTAGCTTGCTCCACATCTTGAAGGTAGATTCAAGATGTTTGATCTTTGCGTAGACATGATTCGGAAGGGTGCTTTCTATCATATCCATGGAAGTCGTGTGCTCAGTTTTGATCTTTAGTTGATTGGGTGTCAAGGTGCCAATGGGCTCACTATAATCAGTGGTAACATGATTCCAGTACTGATCTCTAGTGGTCTTCATATATAGCTTCATTTTGCTGCACCACAAGGTGAAGTTTTCCTTTGAAAACTTTGGTCCTTCCTTTCTCATCATCTTGACTTTTTTTTGTGTGTGGTTAAGAAACAAAGAAAATAAGACTTGGCTCTAATACCAATTGACACTCCCAACCAGTTATGAGAGGGAAGGGGTGAATCAACACCTCTAAAAACTTTTTCTCTTTAAATATGGTGAAGTAAACTTACAACAGAAAGGCAAACAAATTTAAGCATATAATAACAGTAAGTAAACAATCATGCAGTAACACCGGATTTATCAAGTGGAAACTTGGTTAGGGTGAAAACCATGGTGTGAGGAGACCTCACAAATTTTGTACTCTTTTGGAGTACACCCTGTTAGGAGCCTTCTTGGTTAAAGGATAAAAATGCACTTGTTAGATGTGACCCAGTCAAGGGATTTGTTACAATAAGGTTGGTTAGTTCTGCCTGGTTAGAGGACTTTGAACACCTTGAAAGATGTCACCTGATTAAGAGATTTTGATACAAGGGACATGTTAGAGTCCACCCAAATACTAGGATTTAACTATTGTAATTGCTAGAAAACAATAGAGAGATGAACTTTTACAAATAGCTTTGCATAGCCTGATAAGATCTTTGTTTGTGCTCAACTAAGTAGCATCATCGATCACTGTAGGTGTCTTCTCCTCTACTATTGTGCTTCTCTGCATAGTCTCCTTTCTCACTTCTTCTTTATTCTTTTTACCCTAGCTTTAGTAGCTTATAGGTTCACTCTTTTTCTTGGTAGAATGAAGGCATCTATTTGCCTTAGGTTGAAGAATATATAGAGCCCTAGCCCTAATTGTGCTCAACAAGTATGACCTAATTTCATATTCTTCTTAGATACATCACTTAGTAGAGTACCAGTTGTGTGCTAAAATTTTGACACACTTCTATGAGTCATTATATCCAAGATTTCTCAAGAATGGGGTCTCAAATGGCGACTCATAGCTCTCTATTCATGGAGTGCAAGGGTTTATGATGAAGGCCCTCATATTAGACCTAGTTTATGACTATGCAAGTACACCATAAAATGAGAGATTCAAAGAGGAAAATCAAGAATGCTAGTCTTTATGATCATCAAGTATGCATGCAAATGAAAATGAAAGCTATTCTATATGATAAAAATGCATAAAAGAAAACTAATCTATGAAAGGAAATGCTTATGCAAGATTATTCTATGAAAGGAAATATGAATCTAATCTAATATGAAAGTGCAAGATTAATCTAAATGGATTGCCATGGGGCATGAGAGAAGAAGACAAGAAAAGAGAAGTTGCAATGGTCAAGCTCAAGTGCTCAAATTCTTCTCCAAAATCGCTCTCCAAACCTGTAGCATAACAATATAAAATCCTAGATGTCTACATGAGAAGGATAGGACTCCTTATAAAGGAAGATGGATGGTCAAGATTAAGAGGCAAAAAGAAATGAGAAATGGTGGAGATTAAATCTTGGTTGATCCATGTGCTCAAGATTCTCAAGAGGAAAAATCAAATGGACATGGTTAAGAGGCAAAAAGATGTGTGGAAGAGATTAAGAGGCAAAAGGAGATTCCACTCATCTTGGAAAGTGTGCATTCAATCTGTAGACAAAAAGTTTTTTTCTTTTTTTCTTTTTTTTTTTTAATTTTATTATTTATTTATTATTTTTAGCAAAGTGGTCTCCATTATTTAATTAAAAGATTTTTTATTTATTTGAAAGAGATTTGTTCTTTTAATTAAATGTGGCTTAAGATAAAGTGATTTTATTATTTAACTAAAAGATTTTTTATTTAATTAAAAGGGAGCATGTTCTCTTAATTAAATAAAACTTAGGATAAAATGATCAAACCTTAGGAAATATTAAAATAATTGAATTAATTACAATTTGATCAAGGAAATTGATTTGAATTGAAAATATTGCAAGGCATTGATTCAGGAAATTGATAAATTGACTCCATCATTTGATAAATTGAAGAATGAGGCTTAAAGTCTAGGTGACCATTTTAGGGTGCATACATTTGCCCCTCTTTGACTAATGTGTGATCTTCATGGGAAGACATGTAGTCAAAGAATGAAATTGAAATGTGAGATCGATTTGGGATCACAAAACAACCTAGATGTGTGATCGACAGATGGGAACACATCAGGACAAAGATAAGCTGATTGAAAAAGACAAGGCCAACACTCCTGTAAATAGGTAATTTTCAAGTCTCGAGCAAGGTTTCCCCAAGCAAAGCAATTGATAGGATTGATAAAGCTGAATCAAGGATTGAAGTTTGATAGGTATTTCCCCCTCATGATCAAAATCAAAATGAGATAGAGGAGAAACATAAAATTGATAAATTTGATCAATTCACCCTAAAAATAAGGTTCTTGATGTAAGATGGAAAATATAAGGATCACAGAACCAATGTAGATCATTAAGCATGAAAAATTATTCCCTAAGGTTGAATTAGAAGAAAAGAAGTGGGGTGGGGGTGAATGGAAGATATAAGTTTGGAAGAGGTGAAATGAAATGAAGAGAAGAAAAAGAATTTGCCTTAAGAAAGAGAATACCCCAAAATCAATCAACTATTTAAGATAGGAAATTTTGATTGAGATCATGAAAGAAGATAAGGAAATGAAGATCAAAACATGACCACAGTTGATTAAAAGTCCAAAAGAAAGATTAAGGAAAACCCTCTCAAATTCATAATGCAGCCTAAAAATGTAAATTAACATGAAGTCTAACAATGCAAGCTACATGCAAATGCAAAGGTGTACTTGCAATAGAGAAACTGTAACATAGGATTTTGTTTTCATCATTCATTAGAGAATGTTAAGGAACTTATTTTCATCACTGGGCCATTATTAACGGGCATCAAAAAATTACACAATCACCACTAGTCACAAGCACAACTATGAAGATATGAATGTGATTTATATCGGATTGGAATGTGGAAAGATTCTAACATAATCATCAAAGACATAAAGGTCAAGATGACTTCGATGTTAGCTTACCCAATTTAATGTAGCAAAATGATGCTCACATCAAGGCACAGATGCTGGGATGACCATAAGAATAGTTGTGCAAAAATAGTCAAGGATGATGCCTTAAATCTCCTAAGTGTTTCAAGGGAACAACAAGAGACACTCAAGAGTTTCAAGACCACACCCACAAGAAGAAAGAAAATAAAAACATGCCCCATGCCCCAAGTCCTCTAGCTATGCATTCCGGAGAGACCTATTAGACAAGGACACTCAACAAAAATCAATAATAGTCAGCACACAAAAAAAATATCATGACATAGCTCAAGCATTAAGTGTTGTGTTTAAAAATTAAGTGTGGTCACTGATATTGAGTTCTAAGGATAAGGATTGAATGCTTGCAAGCAAGTAAGATCACATGACAAAACTAGGTAAGACCAAACTGAGAAGCGTTGAAAAACACTCGACGTCAGGGGTTGTGTTGAAAAACATAGTTTGCAAGGTGTCCTAAAGAATAATGCATCCAAGAGACCAAAGCTAACACAGTTATGCCCCCTAGCCAAAGACAAAGACCAATTCCAAACCAAGGCAACAAGGACAGGGCATGATGGAGAAAGGTTAAGTGTCGAGGATGCATGCTAAGAAACAAGGGTGAAAAGGCCTCAAGTAGCGCCCCTTTCCAGGTTTTCATCACTTGGATTTTATTGCAATTTTTTTAATTTTTTTTCAAGACTTTTTATAATTTTTTTGTATTTTTTGCTACAAAGGTGCATGTTTCCAGGTTTTCACCAAGGCACTTTTTCTATTTTTTATTTTTTTGGAATATATAATTTTTTTGAGATACATCAAAGCACCTATTGCTAGGTTTTCACTAAGATGATCATTTTTTCAAGACATTTTCCAATTTTTATAATTTTTGACCATATATTATTTTTTGGATTTTTTTAGGATCAATAAGTATGTACAAAGGATGCCCCCAGACATAATGGGCATCATGGATAGAACTTCTTTAGGTGCAAGACATTGATAGGATCAGGGAGCTTCTCTCCCTCTGTAGTAGATAATAAATAAGTACCTATCCCAAAAGTTTTAATAATGTATGGTCCAAGCCAATTAGATTCAAATTTTCCCTTTTGATCTCTATGTTGTTGATTCTTAGGATTTTCACGTAGGACAAGATCTCCTACTTGGAATTCTCTAGGGTGAACCTTTTTGTTGAAGGCTTTGGACATGCACTTTTCATAAACCCTCATATGGTCAAATGATGCTTGACGTTTCTCATCTAGAATTTATAACTCTTGAAGTCTCATGGCGTGGTAGTCTTCATCTGTAACTAGACCTTTGAGGGAAACTCAAAGTGAAGGAATCTCAACCTCTAAAGGTAAAACTACTTCAGCACCATAAGTAAGGGAAAAAGGAGTAGCCCTAGTAGGAGTACAAATACTTGTTCTATAAGCCCACAAAGCTATATTTATTTGTAACTGCTAATCTCTACAATTCTTACAAACTGTTCTATGTAGGATTTTAAGAATGGTTTTGTTTGATGCCTCTGCTTGACCATTTCCTTGTGGGAAGTAAATAGAGGACCAATGTTGTTTAATCTTGAATTTCTTGCAAATTTTCTTAAGGTTCTTATTTTTGAACTGACCTCCATTGTTAGTGATAATCTCAGAAGGTATTCTATATCAACAGATGATATAGTTCAGAATGAATAGAGAAACTCTCTTGCCCGAGGCAATAGAAAGTGGAACAACTTCTACCCATTTAGTGAAGTAATCAATAGTAGTGATGATAAACTTGTGTCCACCTAATGAGTTGGGATGAATTTTCCCAACAAGATCAAAGGCCCAATGCTGAAATGGCCAATGAGATATAGAAGGAATGAGCTCCCTGCCTGGATCATGTATCAGGTTACCATGTTTTTGACACTTTTCACATGACTTTGCAAAAGCTACTGCATCAATCTACATCATAGGCCAATAGTACCCTACCCTAAGTAACCTTCGGTCCATGGAAAGACCATTGGAATGTCCCCCATAGATGCCCTCATGAATGTCAACTAACGCTTGATCAGATTCTTCCTTTTCTAAGCATCTAAGAAGTGTTCCATCTAGACCCCTCCTATACAAATCACCAGAGATAAGGGTATAGTGAGAGGCATTTTAGGTAAGGTTTTTGTGTTGAGATTGGTTAAAGGTTTCAATAATAATGTCATCACGAAGGTATGAGTAAATGGCACCATAAAGGGATGACTCATGACTAACAAGGGTACAAATGACATGACTTTCTTAGGAGTCATAGATAGGGTGATGTAGCTCTTCCACCAGGAATTCAAATCTATATTCATGTTGCTCTAACTGAAGGAGTGAAGCAAGTGTAGCCATAGCATCAACTGCTTTGTTTTCTGCTCTACGGATTTGCTGAAACGTGATAAATGTGAAGTATCATTTCAAGGAATCAACCATTTTCTTATAAGGTACCAATTTCTCATCTTGTGTTTGATATTCACCATTGACTCGGTTGATTATTAGCTATGAATCCCCATAGATGTGTAACTCTATGATTCTCCATTCTATGGCCATCTTAAGTCCATTTGTCAAAGCTTCATACTCAACAATGTTGTTTGTACATGGGAACAATAACTTGTAAGACTTAGGAATCATGTACCCATGAGGAGAAACAAATGACACACCAACTCCTGAACCATTTTGCATAAAAGATCCATCAAAGAACATCTTCCATGTTCTTTTAGTCATATACATGAGATGCTCATTTGGGAAGTCAACTTGAATAGGTGCATTATCTTGAATTGGAAAATTAGCTAATTGATTTGATATTTCTTTTCCTTTGATTTCTTTACACTTAATGTACTCTATGTCAAACTCTGAAAGGATCATTATCCATTTAGCAAGTCTACCTATGAGGGCAGCCTTACCTAGTAAATACTTGAGTAGATCTATTTTTTCTATGAGGTGTATAGTGTGCACAAGCATGTAATGTCACAACTTTTTAGAAGAAAACATAGCTACAAGGCAAGCTTTCTCCATGCTGGTGTAGTTAACCTCATATAAAACAAGAGTACGGATAATGTAGCATATTGCTCTCTCTTTCCCATGTTTGTCAAGTTAAGCTAGTAATGCCCCAAGGAAGATTCTGTCACTGAAATGTATAGAATAAGTGGTCTCCCTACAATAGGAGGCATTAAAATGGGAGGATTTTCCAAGTATTTCTTGATCCATGCTCTTTTGACAATCCTCATTCCAAACACATTTTGACTCCTTTGTGTAAGTTCTTGTTAAATGGTTGATCTCTATCTGCCAACTGTGAAATAAACCTCCTTATGGATTGAAGACATCCTTGAAGACTCCTCATTTGACTAAAATTTTTAGGAGGTATTATATCTATGATTTCTTGGACTTTTTTAGGGTCTACCTCTATTCCTTTTGCTGAAATGATGAATCTTAGAAGTTTTCTAGAGGTGACACCAAATGCACACTTCTTAGGACTTAACCTTAATTGAAATTGTTCCATGCGATCTAGAATGACTTCTAAATCATCTAAGTGTGTGTCTCTTTTATTAGACTTGTCCAAGGTGTCATCCACATAATCTTCCATGTTTTTATGCATCATGTTATGAAAAATGGTTGTCATAGCTCATTCATAGGTGGCTCCCACATTTTTTAATCCAAAATGCATAACGTTCCAACAATAGGTACCCCATGCACAAGTGAATGTAGCCTTTTCTTGATCTTCGGGAGCTATCTTAATCTGATTGTATCCAGAAAAACCATCCATTAAGAATAAATCTCATAACCCGCAGTCATATCCACTATCATGTCTATATTAGGGAGTGGAAAATCATCCTTTGGGCATGCTCTATTGACATATCTAAAATCTGTGCAAATTCAAATGGATTTGTCATGTTTGGAAACTAGTACAATGTTTGATATCCATTCAGCATAGTCAATTTCTCTTATGAATCCTACACCAAGGAGTTTCTCTAATTCTAATTTGACTAGAAGAGTTATGTGAGGATGCATCTTTCTCAATTTCTATTTGACTGGTTTGACACCCGGAGCTATGGACAAGTGATGCATGATAAGATTAGTTGGCTCAATAAGCACTGAAGATCTATCTTGAAAGTAGCTAGGGAGATGATCAAGGACCTCATCCTTAGGCACCTCAAAGAGGTTTTCACCCTCGAATACATCATTTATTTTTACTTTTTTTGGTTCTAACACCGCCACACAATGGTTTTTACCATTATAACTCTTATTATTTTTTTCTTTTCTTTTTATTTTGTGACTAAGGTAATTGATGTCTGGCTCTGTCATGTTGGTAGCTAGTTCACTGGTGGAAGAGACTATGAGTTCAATGGCATTCAAGTAATAGGTTATCTCATAATCATTTTGGAATGTTAAGAGCTTAGGTTCTTGATAGTGTTGGGACCAATCAATGAGGTTAGGATGAGCAAGAGGTAAGTCAATAACTAGTTCAAGGTTGTTATTGTGAATGATATCATCTCTAGTGACCGAAGAGTTAGAGTCCGTCAAGTATCCTTCTAAGCTACCCAAATCAGGATTCATCCTAACAAGTGAAGAATCATCCACTAAGGCAACATGTGGGTTCACATCCTCTAATCCTACATTTGACTCATTAGCTACCTTGGGTTGAGAACTATAAGTGTGGATGACATCAACATCCATGTTAATTGTGGAAGAATCAAAGAGAGAGTCCCATTCATACTCATGTGAATATGTTTCTGAATCCCAACTAGGATGTTTACACCATGAAGGTTTGGGACATCTTGATGTGGAAGCTCTAATATCGTCAAGGGTAACACCTCTCTCCATCAAATGAATAATACTCTTACGTTGATGTTCTCTGATGGGATCTTCTACATCTGATTCCTCTTGTTCTAAGGTCGCAACTATTGCATGAGCAAGTGGATTATCTAAATCTCCCCAAAGGAGATTGGTGGAAGGGACCCAATATTCACACATATCTTTTTGATTTGTGACATTAGGTATGTATTCTGGTTCATCTTCACTATCTAACTCATCAAGGATAGGATTAGTGATCTTGTTATGATTCACAAATCCTAGGCCAACCATCCTTGTAGACTTGCATCCAAAAAGAGCATGATCAAGAGGTTCAACTCTAGCATCCAATCTGTGACTAAGAGAGCCATGTCTAGGATAACCCATCTATTTGACAAAATTATACCCTCTCCCATAAGCCTTAGGAGAGGGAGAGAAGTTCTCATTGTGCATGTATTTTTCTTCTCTATAAATCTAGTCTTTAATAGCCACCTCTTCTTTCTCATCTTGAATAGGCACTAAGGACTCTACAAACATGCCAAATAAAGTCATGGTTGAAGAGGAAGGTCTCATTTCTTGTGAAGGCTTGCCATAAAACCTAGGTGAAACTGGTAGCGTTGTGAGGGAGTTGAGTCGATACCCTCCCATGCCAAGGTCTACTGAATTGAGCTTGCCTTTACATTCCTCTAAGGTCGCATTAGAATCTTCTACTTCTCTATTGAGGGGAACATGAGTACCTACTGAAATTGAGTTGACAGATAGAGTGTTATCCCCAGGTATAAAAATCTCTACTCCATTGTAGGGGAACTTAACACACCGATGATAAGTAGATGGCACTGCTTGCATATCATGAATCCATGGTCTACCAAGTAAGATGTTGTATGCAAGGGGACTAGCATCAACAATTTGATATAAAACATCCTTCTCAACAGGGCCAATCCTAACAGGAAGGATGGCTAACCCCTTGGAACTTCTTTCTGCCTCATCATAGGCATTGATAGTGATCTTCTTTCTGGTATCTATGACTTGTTCAAAATAACCCAATGTCTTTAAAAGACTCAAGGAAAAAATATTAAGCCCAACACCCCCATCTATCAACACACACCTAACATGAGTTTTGTGGATCATGACTTCAATATGAAGGGTGAGATTGTGTGGGTGGCTTAAAGCTTTATCATCATCCTCTAAAAAGGTAAGGTAATGAGGGCTAGCAATATGGTTAACCATGTTTTGGAATTGATCAACATCTAATTTGTTAGGGACATTCTCTATGTGCAAAGCATCCTCAAGGACCTACTTGTTCCTTGAGGACAACTCTAAGAGCTCCAAGATCAAAATCTAAGTTTGGGTTCTTTGCAACTAATCTACAAGATTATAGCTCAACTTGGGATTCACAGTTGGTTTTTTGGTGACATTCTTGGATGCCACTTTCTTTGGTTTACTAGGTTGACTTGAACTGGGTCCTCTAATGACAATGGGACCTTGACTTCGTGTGCCAACATTGAGAGCTTGGGATGACATTCTAGAGTTAGGACCCCTTAGCACCACAAATGGTTCTTCATCAAAGATAGGAGGAGAGTCCATGTCTAGATCATAACCATAGGGATCTTTATTCCTCATCATGTTGACATTTTCTTCTACAACTTCAATCATGTTGACAACATTCTCTACAACTGTGTAAGTGTAATTGACCTCAGCCTTGCCATTCTTAGGTTTAGAGGTTTCCCCCTTCTCATACTTGGGAAAAGGTTCTTTGAAAGCCTTATGATCAACATTGGTGTTCAATTAATATATCTTAAGTTTTCCACTCTTAATGAGATCTTGGATGATATGTTTAAGTTTCCAGCAGTTTTCAATATCATGTCCAACACCATTATGAAACTTGCAAAAGGCTTTCTCATCCCACCAATGTGGCTTAACATCAGCTATATAATGCTTTGCAGGATCTTGAGGATGCACAAGATTGTTGGAAATGAGTGTTTTTAAGACATCCTCATATGAATCACCAAGTTTTGAAAACTAACATCTCTCTTTCTTAGGCTTATCTTGGTACTTTGGCTTGTGCTCTTATTGGTTAGAGGAGTTGAGATCCATGGCTTGAACAACACTAGACAAATGAAGAACAACTTGATCTTTGGGTTGAGAGGAGTCCACAACTCCATCATTGACCACTTGTTTGTTCCTATTCTAGTGTGAGTTTTTCCCTTTATCCTTATTAGAGTTGTTGTTGTTTTGACCATTGTTGTTGTTGTTGTTTCCATGTTTGGGCAAAATTCCTTGTTCTTTCAAAACATCTTCAATCCTACATGTGGTTTCAACCATGGTTTCAAAGGAATCAAAAACCATCTTCCTAACTTCATACTGCATTTCGGGAACCAAGTTGCTAACAAGGATATCAATCTTCTCATTTTCAAGAATGGTCCTAGAGTAGTGAGAGCATTGTCACCTCCACCTTTGCAAGAAAGTGATAAAGGATTCCCCTTGATTTTTCTTTAAGTCGCATAAGTCCAACATGGTGACAGATCTTGAAATTTTGTATGCAAAGTGCTGGACAAACCTATGGACGAGCTCTTTGAAAGTCTTGATGGGGGGAGTTATGTTGGTGAACCATTCCATTGCCTAACCCTTAAGACTCCTTGGGAATAATCTCATGAGGTATGAGTCATCTTGATAGAACTCAAAACTCATAATATATAAATGACACACATGATCATGTGGATCTCCATTCCCATCATACTTGTCATATTGGGGGATCTCAACCTTTCTAGTAAAGTCTTTCATGCTCACACTCTTGTCAAAAGGATTAGGACAAATTGAATCAAGTGAGAATGAACTCTTGGGTGCCAACATCTTTTCCATCATACTCTTCATTTGTTTGATCTCTTCTTCTTGAGATGGGCCTTGTTTCTTAATTATTTTTTCTACATCAAAATTGTAGGGGACCCTAGCACCCTTGTTGATCAAACTCTCTAGGAACTTGTGTTTGTTTTGCTCCAAGTATCTCTCCACATACTATTGGAAGAGTGGCTCTTGTTGTATCTTCAAGAAGTCATGGGAGTTGAGGTCAAAAATCAAGCTACTACCCCCATATTGTGACCCATGGTGACCACATTGAGAAGGTTGTCTTGAGTTCCTTGGAGGTGTTCATCTCCTATAATGATCATGTTGTAAAGCCCTTCTTCCTCTAGGGCTAGGAGATCATGAAGGTGTTCTTGAACGTCTTCCACTTTGTGGATTCTTGGAAGGAGTGGATGGAGGAGAGTTGTTTCATTTGGCAAGTTGACTATACTAAGGTATATGACTAGATATAGTGTTGTCATTATGGCAACAAATTCATATAGCAGTTTGGAGTCAGCACACTTGATGTAAAGATCAGAATTTGGTTAAGTGTTGAAGACTAGACAATGTACAGAGTTCATGCAACTCAGAGCATCAGTGCATGTGTGTACGGATGAATTGTGGTACGTGCCCTGGAAGTTAAGTTTGTTAGAGTATACTTATTCTTAGTCTATGAGAACATAAGAAGATATGCAAATATGTGAAAGTTATAGACAGTTGAAGTTGCACAACTAGTGTGTGCCAGTAGAGAACAGAGCATGGAGCCGATAGTCAGTATTTTGGTTTGCAGTCTTAATGTAACATTGTAAAGGCTATGGCACCCATTTTATTTAGTTTTCTAACATATATACTTGTTTGATTGTAAGCACGCTTAAGCCAATTCATTTGGAAGTATTGTTTGTAATTAGTAATAGGGCTGACCTAATTATGTATTTTGTATGAGCGCATAAATATAAGGTGTGCCCATTGTATTTAGTATGGAAGTTGAAATAGAATTGTAAGAAGAAAAGAAGAAGTGTGTGAAGACACTAGAAGATGTATTAGAGCTTTTCTAGAGGTCAAAGCATCAGCACATCAAAGGAACTGATCCCACAAGCAGTGTCACAGTAACAGTTCACCCGACAGATATAGTGTGTATCTGATATCAGAAGGTTGTAGCCTTCATCATTTGAGTAGTGAGCTCTAAGACAATGAGTCCACTCCCCTAATAGGGATCATTGTAAAAGACTCCTAACAGGGTCCAACCCTTAACAAGGTCTACTGTACTTAAAGCATTGTAAAGCTACTCCTAACAGGGTAAAGGATCTTCTAATAAGGATCACAAAACACTACTGCAAAATATTAGTGGGTATCAATTCCCACCGGGGTTTTACCTATTTTGGTTTCCCCATAATCATATTGGTGTCATGTGTTGATTTCATGTTTCATGTTTATGTGAATTTTTATTTCAGTACTTAAGCATTTAAGTTCAGAATAAAGATTAAAGAGAAAAGTTAAAATATAGTGAACACTGATTCACCCCCCCCCCTCTTAGTTTTCCCATTCCTAAAAATTGGTATCAGAGCTTTGGTCCTCAGCAAAGAAGTTTAACCACTTGAGGAGATCATGAACAAAGTAGAAATGAAACATCTGAAGAAAAATCTTGAAGACCTAGACAATTCAGAAAGAGAAATTGAAGAACTAAAAGAAAAATTCAGCAATGCTCAATTAGTTATCAAAAAACTAAGAAAGGATTTGAAAGGATGCTCTAACAGTGATCTTGAAGAAAAGGTCAAGAAGTTGGGTGAAGAAAATGCATCCTTATTAAATTAGCTTGAAGAATTTGATGACAAACTGATGAACAATCAAGATGTCTATAATGAACAAGTCAAGGAGAATCTTCAACTCAATGAAGAACTAATGGAAGCTAACTTGGAAGTCTTGGAGTTAAGGAATATCAAAGAAAGCTTGGAATTTGAATTAAAAAGGCAAAGGATCATATTGACAAGTTACACACCAGTGCTGATTTGGTAGAATCTCAGTTGTATGCAAGAAGAGCCAAAGGAGACACTAGCTATATTGGATACAATCAAGCACAAAATCAAATTGACAATATGCAAGCAAGAAAGGGTTCACAAAAGGACTCTACTGATGTTGAAAAGACTGAAGATCAAACCAAAGATAATGGTGGACCACCTAAGAATGAGCGCAAGCAAGTAGAATGCACTTGTTTTGCATGTAACAAGCATGGACACATTGTGAGGAACTGTACAGAGTTAAGACCTTTTAATGGTTACTATTATTCATGCAACAAGTTTGGTCATAGAGCTATGAATTGCAAAACTAGTAAGAAGAATAGGATTAAGAAAGATCAGAGAAATCAGAATCAGACAAATGAAGAAGTTCTCAAAATGTTACATGCTAGATATGTAACTATAATGGTCACACAACAAAACAATGCAGAATGGTGACTCATGTCAATGCATCGAGGAATATAAGACCTCTAGTCATTTGTCACTCTTGTAACAAGGCTAGACATATCTCAAGGTTCTGTAGATCAAGGACACAAGGTCAGGAAAGCCCTAAAAAGGCCAAAGAACCACTTTTGGATCCCGTAGGAGAAGTTAATTTTGTCAAAGCCTCAGATGATGTGAGCATGATTTGGTCAGAGAAAAAGGACATGACTGATGAGAATGTATTGGATGCATCCATAGTGGACGCACCCTCTACATCTGGATAAATGGCCCTTAGGGTCATAGGGGGAGCTAATTTAGCTCTAGACCCCTGCGTGGCTTGTATACTCATCCTCAGAGTATGCACCTTTGGACATAAGCTTTTAGAGTGTATAGGAACCTTCATGCAAGAGCACACATTTTGAATGTTAGTAGAACTCAAGTTGCAAATTTTGAAGTGACAACCTGGTTTATGTGACTTGCATTAATGGTGGAATTTTCACTTTTAAGTACATAGAAAGTTATTTGATTTCTCATTGCATTCAAATTCAGAGTGATAGAGAGTAGAAAGAGCCTTGGAAGTTGTTGTGAAGATTTGGAGATTGAACTTTCAGTGTTTGTAGTGAATTTGGTCGGTTGCAAAAACCCTAGCTCATTGCACCGATTCGAAAGTCATCAAATTATCTCAGAAATCAGTTGGAAGGCATTTATCAAGTAAGTCATGGCCACTCCCATAGTTTATGATGTCACCGAGAAGAAAAGATATGTTTTCAAGAGGCACCCTTTTAAATCAACCCTAGATGATTTAGAGGGAGCTTTCTCTCGCATGCCTATGGGCGTCATGCATGTGGAAGACATTAGGGCTTAAATTTACTGTAAGAAGGAACTAGTTGGATTGGATAGGCTTAGGGTGCACATGGATACCATGCTGAAACCAGACAAGACATTCATGAATGAATATGTAAAATGGAATGATCATCCTATTATTGAGTATGCTATGGAATATGAATTCTATGAGATAGAATGGATAAAAATCTTATTGAGTAGAATTCATGATGATTTGTTTTGGATTGGTGATTTACCAGTTAGAATCAATAGTGAATTGATTCATGAGATGACAAGCCTTTCTAGGATAGGCATCATCCTTCCCGTGGGCAAGGATGTCAGGAAAATAGTTGAGAAGACTTGTAAGTCTAGGAGTGATAGGCGCGACATGAAAATAGAGCCTATTGAACAAGAAGACATCAAACTGATGTCAATGATACTGGGTTACAGGTTTCATCACACCAGTAGGGTGAATAGTGTGTCTACAGGCACTATTCTAGTAGCCATCAAACTTGTGAAGGAAGATGGAGAGTTCAACTTGTGTGAGATCTTGTGTGCACAATTGATAGATAACATCAAAGCTATCAAGCATGACAAGACAAAGATATTTAGGTTTGGATCATTAATCATCTATATGTACCTTCATATAGTTGGAAAAGTTTCAAATATGTATTTGGACAAGTCTATTCCAACCATGCCATAGATATCCCTCAAAGCATCCACTAACACAGAATTAGATAAGTTTGAGGAAGCTTTTGTGAGCACACAAGAAGCTAAGATGTTATGCAATAGCCCTCCTCCCACTCATCAAGAAGAGGTATTGATTGAAAATATATCAGATGAGAAAGAAGAAGAAGAAGAGGAAGAAAAGAAAGAAGAAGAAGAGGAAGAAAAGAAAGAAGAAAAAGAGGAAGAAAAGAAAGAAGAAGATAAAGAAAAAGAGAAAGATGAAACTTTTGTTGATCTAGCCAAGGCAAAACTAGAAGTGATGGACATCACTCCCATCACTCCCTCCTCAGCATTGTTGTCAAGTTTGACACCTGACACAAGCAGTTTGGACTCTTGGAAAGAAGAGGACCTGATTAAGTTCAGCGTCCTAGCTATGGAGAAGGAAAAGGAGAAACAAGTAATGAGAAATCCTCTCCTTGTGGAATCAGTGAACATACTAAATAGTTTGTTACTTGCAAACATGAAAGTGAATAAGGTACACTCGGTTGATGATGTGAGTATAGTCATCTCACAATTCAAAAGCAATTTTTCTAGCCTCGAAGAATCTGTGTCCATAGTAGCAGAAGAGAAGTACTTAAAGAAGAGACTTGATGAACTGATGAGCAATTTTGCACTAGACTTGAATTCACTCAAGACAGGACAAGCATCTTTAAAAGAATTTGCTGATCAAGGAAGGAAATTCATTACAGACTGCATGGATCAGGATAAGCTTATTGATGCCCATCTTAAGACAATACAAGAGGTAGAAGCTACGATTGAGCAGATGAAGAATTCAGTGAAAGACACATCCACTAATGTAAACATGTGAAATAATGTCTACTAAGGTCAATTGGACAAAATTGAGAAGGAAGAGAAAGAGATGGCAAAAATAAAGTCTAGACAAACTCAGTTGAGGAATGCTCTTGCGCCCTCACTAGATATTATCAATCATAACATAAAGGAGATTGATGCCACCATGATAACTTATGATCAAGGTCTAAGCACAGATTTGAAGAAGATGGAGAAGCTTTAATATGCTTTATGCGCCCGTCTCTAGATAGTTAACTCATTGATAACTTTTTGGAAGAAGGAGATCCAGAATCTCAAGATAGCATATCTGGATGTTTTCCCTAAGTATGTGTAGATACAATTTTTTGGTACACCTTTGTCATTAATGTCAAAGGGGGAGTTGTGTATAGAATATGGAGTATATATATGTATAGGGAGATATAAGATTATGTATAAAGAATGTATAGAAGACAAAAAATTTTGTGTTAAGGGACAGTTAGCAACTTGGCCATATTCCTTTGTTGCCATCAATGAAAAAGGGGGATATTGTTGGAAAGTTGACTATACTAAGGTATATGATTAGATATAGTGTTTTCATTATGGAAAAAAATTCAAATAGCAGTTTGGAGTCAACGCACTTGATGTAAAGATCAGAATTTGGTTAAGTGTTGAAGACTAGACAGTGTACAGAGTTCTTGCAGCTCAGAGCATCAGCGCACGTGTCTACAGATGAATTATGGTATGTGCCCTGGAAGTTAAGTTTGTTAGAGTATACTTATGCTTAGTCTATGAGCACATAAGAAGATATGTAATGATGTGAAAGTTACAGATAGTTGAAGTTGCACAGTCAGTGTGTGCCAATAGAGAATAGAGCATGGAGCTGACAGTCAGTATTTTGGTTTGCGGTCTTAATGTAACATTTTAAAGGCTGTGTGCCCATTGTATTTAGGTTTTTGACATATATACTTATTTGATTATAAGCATGCTTAAGCCAATTCATTTGGAAGCATTGTTTGTAATTAGTAATAGGGCTGACCTAATTATGTATTTTGTATGAGCACATAAATATAAGGTGTGCCCATTGTATTCAGTATGGAAGTTGAAATAGAATTGTGAGAAGCAAAGCATAAGTATGCGAAGACACTAGAAGATGTATTAGAGCTTTTCTAGAGGTCAAAGCATCAGCGCATCAAAGAAACTAATCCCACAAGCAGTGTCACAGTAACAGTTCACCCAGCAGATATAGTGTGTATCTGATATCAGAAGGTTGTAGCCTTCATCATTTGAGCAGTGAGCTCTAGGACAGTGATTTCACTCCCCTAATAGGGATCATTGTAAAAGACTCCTAACAGGGTCCGACCCTTAACAAGGTCTACTGTACTTAAAGCATTGTAAAGATACTCCTAACAGGGTAAAGGATCTTCTAACAAGGATCACAAAACACTAGTGCAGAATATTAGTGGGTATCAATTCCCACCAGGGTTTTACCTATTTGGGTTTCCCCGTAATCATATTGGTGTCATGTGTTGATTTCATGTTTCATGTTTATGTGAATGTTTATTTCAGTACTTAAGTATTTAAGTTCAGAATAAAGATTAAAGAGAAATGTTTAAATACAGTGAACACTAATTCACCCCCCCTCCTCTCAGTGTTCCCATTCCTAACAGTTTCCACCACCAACACATATGTTGTTTTATTGGTCATTAAGTTGTTGAGCCAAGAGTCTATCTTTCTCTTCTTGTGCGACTCTCCTTTCTATTTCCAATAAGGCTTGTCTTTCTAACTCTAGGAGTCTAAATTTCTCTCCCTTTGTAGCTTGTTCATCTAGGAATGCTTTCTTTTCACACTCAAATCTCTTAAGTCTTTCACTTGTGTATCTTGATGTTGTTTGGAGCAGTGAACTTGGTCTTGAATGTTTAAACAATTCATTGGTGTATGCTGCATTCACATGAGTATCATAAGGTTCATCATCTTGGCTTTCATGTTGTGATTGTCCTTCTTGATAGGATTTCTTCATTTCCCTTTTATCCCTTTGGTGTGCATCCAAATATCTGGTTGAGATAAGGGGTGGGACTGGTCGGTTTTCATGAGAGGAACTACCAAATAGAATAGTATCTCTATGCCTTTCAAATATGTTATCAAGGCTTTTTTCCATTTCTTCCCTCTCTCTTTGAGTAATTGTGTAACTCATATCCATATCTGAATGAGAAGGTGCTAAGGGTGTACTCAACTCACTAAGATTACTCTTGGGATCAAACCAAAATTTCTGAGGTATTCCTAGGGGATTGATCAAAGATAGGCTCTTTTCCCTTACGTTTTTGGCAAGTTTGAACTAAGGGTAATTGATCAAAGACTAATTGAGGTCATTTTCCTTGATTTACTTGATATCTTGTTGTAATAGACATGAAAGAAAAGGTCCTAGGTGATAAGATGACCCTAAGAAACATTGGTACCAAACTAGGATAGTAAAAGCACTCAATTGTCCAAAAGAGAGGTGATAAGATGGAATTTTTGAAAAAGGCATAAGCCAACACTGCCACAAAGGTACCCAATAATTGGGTGAATACCCTAACACATATGGATCAGGAGGATGAATTACCCAAGTTATACTTGATTGAATTTGATTTTGTATGGAAGTGAATGGACAAGAGATTACTAAAACTCTCCAAGTGTATTATCAAAGGATCCAAAGGTTTATCTTCTCAACAAGGACGGTTTCTAACTTACCAACTCCAAGAAAAGTCACTTGTGAAATCAAAGATTACTAGTCCAAGAGGTCAAAAAATAGGAACCCAAGGTGAAAATAGGCTTCTAACAATGAGGTAAGTGACCTACTATAATCTGGATCAACCAAGGAAAGTTGGAAAATGATAGGAATCAGCTCACTGTTTTGACAGACTGCAGGACAGGTCCGCGTGAGGAAGTGTATTCCTACGCAAAGAAATAACAGGGATCACGTGACAATATACCAGACTCGCGCAAAGAAATACCAGGATCAGACTAAAGAAACTAGCAAGGATCTATAATAGTGAAACATCATGTGAGGATATGAAATCCCGTGTGAGAAAATGTAGGGTTCGCGTGAGAAAATGAAAGATCGCACGAGAATGTGCACAACACTAGGAGACAAAATAGGATCAGACCACTCGGTAGCAAGTTGTAAACTTAGGAACTCAATTTTTGTTCATTTTAAATGATCAACTAGATGCATTAACATATTTTGCTCATCAATTAGACATGCAAGACAACAATCAGGGAGTTCAAACAAACAATTGTCTTCAAACAATGAGCAAGGAACAAAGAAACCTTGCACATGAACAAGAATAGTGACTTAGTATGCTACTCCCTAAAGATGTTATTTGTGTATTTTCTCAAAATGTTTTGCAGTCACGTATATAGTCCTAGAAAATAAAAAATTGGTTGCACTATGATTCTTAGTAATGGTTTGACTCTGCAAATTTTGCAATCTCAAGAGGGTGAATTCCAATCTAGGCACACCGGGGTTTTGACACATTCCAAGAATTTAATCAATTAGAGATGTTGAGGAGATCTAATAGCCCAAAAAGAAACTACACCTATGTTAGAAATAGGAAATACTGAGAGGGGGGGTGAATCAGTATTTCACAAACATTTTCTTTTGCCCACTTATGGATATAACAGATTACTTTAGTGCATACAAAGATTATCAAGCTGATTAACAAACATAGCAGTAAATAGAAAGAACTCATAACACATCATATGTTCTCGAGGAAACCCTAGCCAAGGGAAAACCCTGGTGGGGATGGTACCCACAAAGATCACTAATCAAAAGTATCATGTTAGGGATATTAGACCCTGTTAGGAGTCAATTTACAATATATAGTAGATCTGTCCTGGTTAAAGGACTTTAGGCCTTGTTAGAAGCCTTAACCCTATTAGGAGTTAGATTACAAAACCTGATCACTAGCTGAGCTCACTACCCAAAAAGGTAATACAAAATGTTTCTGACTGTAATATGGTACTTCTTACAACTTTGCATCAATAGCCTTTTCTGCTATCACAATATACAACTATTGCAAGTTATCTTTTCTTTCTTTTTACATATCACTTGCATATTTCATTACATTTCAAGTATGCCTAATATATGAGTTATTAAAGCTAATAACTTTACATGGTCAGCTTCCAAAAGCTTTATCCAAGAGTAAACATCTAGGATGTCATCCCTTCATAATGTGAAGTCATTATTTTGACAAGCAAAAATAATCCCTTAACTCTTTCGCTAATACTATCTCCAAAACTGTTATGTCTGCAAAAACTATCTTCGGTAAACTTTGAATAACTTTGTCCGTAATACTCCAAACTTTATGCACACTAAGATGGGGTATCCTCATACTCTATAGAAGCTTTAGTTAACTATGCAAACAAAAATATTGCTCCAGTGGACGTCGCTAACTAAATCTTGATCGGGTGCTCTGTCAGGATCACTGTATCCATACTTAGACAATTTCTTCCTTCAACTTGCCATACTTGCATTCCATATTTTGCGCTCTCAATAGAGATCATATGTTTCCATAATGACAACATCTATGCATCCACATTAGCCAAATTGCCAACAACCTGTGTAGATTTCTTCCACAAGGACATTTATATAGCGGTTGTTGCTACCACAGTGAAAATGGCTATTACCGCTTGAGGTTCAGTCCACGTGGTTGACCCAATAAAGGGAATGTCCACTATAGTTAACCCTCTCTAAAAAGGTGACTCACAAGGACCACATGGGGACTTGGTTTAGATTCAAGGATCTGAGTTTCTAATACTACCCAAAAAGGGAGTAGAGCATAATCCTATAGCCTCTTCACTTCACCCAAACATAGTAAGAAAATTCATTGACATGCTAAGATTGAAACCACCTCACCAAGGTTTGTGATGTTAACAAAAATTTCTACCAAGCTCTCTAAGTGGGTCCAAGAGAGAACGTACTGATCAATGTTGAAGACTAAACCAAGTAAGACCGTGAGATAGTAACAATATCCTCCCTACCTACAAGGGGTTCTATCATCAAGAAGAGCTTCGCAAGAAGCTCACTCTCTCAAGAACACCACAAATAGTGTTCATAGGGCCTAATTACTATGTGAAACATATATGCAATAAAGTGAATCTATGTTCTTTTTAGAGCTCAAAATTGAAGTGTGATCTATGAAAGAAATAAACACTCAAGCTAGACACATGAGAGATTCATTTTATTCCCAAAATCCAAATGTTATAGAGATTATAAAAATTCCTCGAGTCCAAAGCAACATGTCTTGCTGCTATGCTACCTCATAAAATAGAATCAAGGAAATAAACATAGCAACCATTAAGTGTCAGAAAATAGCAAGTGAAAAAAGAAAATCTAGAAATTTAGGTCTCTACTGTCAGAATGTCGCGTGAGACTATACCCTTTTCCACGCAAGGAAGTGCACAGAGCTGTGTGAAGAAATGCCTTTGTCGTGCGTAGAAGTGCAGAAAATAGCACAACTTCATGCGATACAATGAGAAACTTCACATGAGAATTTGTACTCATAGACGTATGAAAGTACGAACAGCGCACGAAAATCATCAAAAAAATAAAATAAAATGAGGCCAGAAATGGAATATCCCACCCCACTGTGGGTGCTAAAAATGTGTGCTAAAATGTTGACACGCTTCTATGAGTCATTATATCCAAGATTGCTCAAGAATGAGGTCTCAAATGGTGACTCACAGCTCTCTATTCATGGAGTGCAAGGGTTTATGATGAAGGCCCTCAGATTAGACCTAGTTTGTGCCCATGCAAGTACACCATAAAATGAGAGATTCAAAGAGGAAAAGAAAGAATGCTAGTCTCCATGATCATCAAGTATGCATACAAATGAAAATGAAAGCTATTCTATATGATAACAATGCATAAAAGAAAACTAATCTATGAAAAGAAATGCTTACGCAAGATTATTCTATGAAAGGAAATATGAATCTAATCTAATATGAAAGTGCAAGATTAATCTAAATGGATTGCCATGGGGCATGAGAGAAGAAGACAAGAAAAGAGAAGTTGCAATGTTCAAGCTCAAGTGCTCAAATTCTTCTCCAAAATCGCTCTCCAAACCTGTAGCATAACAATATAAAATCCTAGATGTCTAAATGAGAAGGAGAGGACTCCTTATAAAGAAAGATGGACGGTCAAGATTAAGAGGCAAAAAGAAATGAGAAATGGTGGAGATTAAATCTTGGTTGATCCATGTGCTCAAGATTCTCAAGATGCAAAATCAAATGGACATGGTTAAGAGGCAAAAAGATGTGTGGAAGAGATTAAGAGGCAAAAGGAGATTCCACTCATCTTGGAAAGTGTGCATTCAATGTGTAGACAAAAAGTTTTTTTCTTTTTTTTCTTTTTTTATTTTCATTTTATTATTTATTTATTATTTTTAGCAAAGTGGTCTCCATTATTTAATTACAAGATTTTTTATTTATTTGAAAGAGATTTGTTCTTTTAATTAAATGTGGCTTAGGATAAAGTGATTTTATTATTTAATTAAAAGATTTTTTATTTAATTAAAAGGGAGCATGTTCTCTTAATTAAATAAAACTTAGGATAAAATGATCAAACCTTAGGAAATATTAAAATAATTGAATTAATTATGATTTGATCAAGGAAATTGATTTGAATTGAAAATATTGCAAGGCATTGATTCAAGAAATTGATAAATTGACTCCATCATTTGATAAATTGAAGAATGGGGCCCAAAGTCTAGGTGACCATTTTAGGGTGCATACACTAGTTTACTAAGGAAACATCTGGTGCATACCCTTGCTTTATCTGCCTAATGAAGAAATCAGTAGTTGTGTGTCAAGAAACTTTCCTTCATAGGAGATAACACTTTGTTTTAAAGCCACTGATTCCAGCTTTAAATCCTTCAAATGTGCCTCAAATCGATCACCAAGATAACTCATAGTCATCTTGATTTACTGCAATAAATCCCGGTCAACAAGTTGGTTGGAACATATAGTTGACTATGACTTCCCCGGTTCATACTGGTGTCAGTAATATATCGATTGAGTTCTTCATGCTGTAAATAGGTAAGAGTCTTTGACATGTTACAGTCCCTTCCTTGGCTTACCAGTTTCATGGTTTTTATTGCATTGTTCTCTTGTGGGTATAACTCCTTAGTGGTCAGAAAACCAAAGACCTCTGATATTATCTCTTTCATGGCTATAACTCTCAATCCCCTTACTATGGCTTCTCCATTAGAAAATGTACTTAGAAATTCTCGAGTAATTGAGTTGTCATAATTATTTAATCTCAAAGAATAGTCCAACCAACCACATTTGGTAAGTGGTTGTAGACACACCTGATCTTGCAGCACAATGGTATGATCAACTAGGTCATATCGAATAGGTTGGCCTTCCATACTAAATATCTAAGAATCTATGCAACTCAACTCAAATTCTCTACAATATAGCTCTCAATGCACACAAATTCCTTCTGCAACCTCTTATTTTCTCAACACAATTTCCTTGTACAATTTCTCATTAAAATTTTATTCTAATACCAAATTTAGGAATTTGAAGAAGGTAATTATGTTGAAACAAGTTTCAAGGTGCAATAAATGGTTATAGAGGAAAGATATGATCAAAATTATAGGTATGGAGCATGTTAGAATAATTTCAAAAAGATTTTAAAAAGATTTAAAAGATTTTACACAACTTCAATAGTCACACTAGTGTACACTAAGGCTATAGATTTAATTATGAAAGGAAATGACATGACATCACCCTTTATAATGTGTGTTTGGTTTGTGACATGGCATATACATACATTATATATGTTAGAAAGTAAAGTCCACCAAGATAACTAAGAGCGGGGGGTGAATCAGTTATAATATAAAAATAACTTTTATCACCATTATCATATTTCAACCATGTAATAAAAGATATGTTGACTAGGGAACCTCTTGATCAGAGAGTAAACCTCGGTGGGAATGATGACCATAAAAGATGTACTAATATGAAAATTCTTTGTGGGAGGATGGATTCTGTTAGGAGCCTTATGAAATACATTCAGTACATATGAGTCCCTATTAGGAGACTTTGAATCTCTGTTAAAAGATTCTAACTCGGTTAAGAGTTATGGAAGACATAAGGACCCACTATCCAAACAGCTTCAAGGGAAAGATCATTGAACACACTATCCAACTAATCTCTATATTATCCAAACATAATAATTCCAACAATTAATGATCTCAGCAACTTATCCTTTCTTCTCTGTTTATGTCAAACCACACCAACTGCTTCACCAAATCTCAATACCACATCTCTACAATTTGCATATACGCTTACAATGTCATATATCACTTTCCCACATACTTCTTATTTTATTCATCACCATCTCTATATTAAAATAAAGGAAAACAATCCTTCCTTTATACCACACTCAAATAATTACAAATGAGTCAGCCAACAAGGCTTAACCAATTACAAAATATAATCCTTCACACATTACATAATATTCCATAATCACATAAAATTATCAATTCAAAACAAAAAAAATCTTCACACATGCAACCTCTGACCATTTTGTCTCATCTAGGTCACCACCAAAATGTCTGTATAACTCCACATGCCTAGATTCTATCCCGGTTAGGAGATATAATCTAGTTATCACAAGCCGCTTCTCAAGAACACTGTCTGAATATTGCTTCCACTAAATTACACATAACTGTCATGAATAATTGAATTTCCATATGTGCTCTTGAACACAATCTCAAGACACAATATAGAATAAGTCCTCAACTTCTCATATCTTGATATGCAATACTCCATGTGCATTATTCAAATACTGTCTACTTCTCTACTAATCTCTAGTAGATCAATGTGTTGACATCAATGACAATCACAGTCATGAATGCAACATACAACTACCACAAAATGACTATGAATACTCCCCCATAGAACATATTTAGAATTCATTCCTAACAATATCCTCCATTGGCATTGATTGCAACATAGATGAAAAACATCCAAGTTCCATAAATACCAAACTGCAACACTGCTGCTTTGAAATATCTTCAAATCCTCTTCATCAATCAAATCACCAAGTGTTTTTCATTGTATTATTTTTCCCCATTGACATCAATGACAAAGAAAGCATCATTATGTCAATCCATTTCAAAACATCAATGTCAAAATACATTATTCATAAAATACATTCACAAGAGTCCTTTATTATTCAAATCAAAACACACATACTCCACCATAGAGGAAGTATCGACATACAGTCTAGAAAAGATAGAGCTCATATACCACTGGATTGATGCAACTATCTACATCACTTCTCAAAAGTAGGCTGGGGTATATCCCCAAGCATACCTCTCAAATACTCAAATGTATCTTTAGGTAAGGGAATTGTAAATATATCTGCAAGCTTCTCTTTTGTAGTTATATATTCAAGTCTAAATTCTTTCTCTACAACTTTCTCTCTTACAACATGATACTTGATTTCTATATGTTTTGTCTTAGAATGCAATACAGGATTCTTAGACATACTTACTGTACTGGTGTTATCATAATGTATGATAATAGGCTCATTGAATTTGATTCCAATATCCTTCAACATTTTTTTCATCCATATTATCTGATTACAATTATTTTCTACTGCTACATATTCCGTTTCTGCTTTGCTTTGTGAAATACAATTTTGTTTCTTACTTAGCCAAGAAACCAATCTTCCTCCAAGAAAAAATGCTCCACTAATTGTACTTGTTTTTTTCATCAACAGTACCTCCCCAATCTGCATTTGTATATGCACATAGGGTAAAGTCATTTGATTTATCATACTATAACCCATAGTTAATTGTGCCTATCAAATATCTAAATATTCTTTTTACTGTTGGATAATGTGACTCTTCAGGATCATCTTGAAATCTTGCAATAATTTTGACTACCTGTGATATGTCTAGTCTTGTATGAGTTAAATACTATAATCCTCCAATCATGGATCTGTACTTCTTTTGTTCAACTGCGAGAGTTTCATTTGTACTAGATAACTTATGACCAGTTACCATAGGTGTTCCAACTGGCTTACAATTTTCCATTCCAAATCTATGCAACAAGTCTTTTAGATACTTTACTTGACATAAGAAAATACCATCACTGTTCTTTTCTATCTATAATCCTTAAAAATATTTCATCTCACCAATCATGCTTATTTAAAATTCTATCTTCATTTCATTAGAAAATTTATCACTAGCCTCATCTTCAACTCCAAAGATAATATCATCAACAAAGATAACTACAAACAATAAACCATTATGAATCTCTTTCAGATATAAATTACTATCTGTTGTGCCTTTAGAAAATCTCAATTTTATTAAATATTTATCTAATCTTGCATACCATGTTCTAGGTGCTTGTTTCAGTCCATATAAAGCTTTGTTTAGTTTACATACCACATCTCCTTCATGATTCAAGGGAAAACCTTCAGGATTCTCAATGTAGACTTCTTCTTTCAATTCTCCATTTAGAAATGCTGACTTCACATCCATCTGATACACTTTGAATTTTTTATAAGCTGCATCAACTAAAAACATTCTTACCACTTCAATTCTTGCAACAAGTGCAAAAGTCTCTTCATAATCAATTCCTTCTTGTTGTGAGTACCCTTTACATACCAATATTCCTTTGTTCCTTACAACTTCACCTTGTTCATTCATCTTATTCCTGAATACCCATTTGGTTCCTATAACATTTTTATCTTTAGGTCTAGGGACCAACTTCCAAGTCTTGTTCTTTTCAATTTGATCTAGTTCTTCCTTCATTGCTTTAATCCAATTTTCATCTTTACAAGCTTCATCAATAGTTTTAGGTTCAATTTGAGAAATAAAACATAGTTCTTCCTGTACCTTATTCCTTGTCATAACTCCTTTTTCTATTCTCCCAATAAACTAATCAACAGGGTGATTTCTTGCTAGATTCTTATTAGGTGTCACTGTCTCATTTCTTACTTCAACTCTATGTTCAAATCTAGGTTCTTCTCTTATCTCCTCAATGTAACTCTCATTCTGCAAATCACTGTCAGTTTCATAAAATAATGCAACATTTTCTTGATTAATTCTAGGATGAACTTCTTCATCTGATTCATAATCAAGTATTCTTTCCTGAAATTTGAACTTCCCATCAATTTTAACATTTGCACTCTTAACAATAGTCTTAGTTCTTTTATTAAAACATCTATAAGCTTTTCTTTTCAACGAATAACCAAGAAATATACCTTCATCACTTCTGGGATCAAACTTACCAATGTCATCATCTCTCTTAATATAACACTTACTTCCAAAAATTTTGAAATACTTAATTGATGGCACCTATCCAAACCATAATTCATAAGGTGTCTTATTTGTGTCTACTCTGATTTTTACTCTGTTCATTGTATATACTATTGTATTCACTGCTTCTCTCCAAAATGTCTTCGCCAAATCATTTTAAAATAAAATAGCTCTTATTGCTTCAGTTACTAATTTGTTCCTTCTTTCTGCAATACTATTTTGTTCAGGTGTTCTAGGGGTTGAAAGTTGTCTCTTAATTCCATTTTCCTCACAAAAGATATTAAATTCCTTTGAAGTAAATTCTCCACCTCTTTCACCATAGAATCCTCTAGTCCTTGTGAGTCCACTCAAATCTGTATGAACAATTTCCAACTTTGTTGTGGCTTTGAACTTCTTACTAGGAAATGAACTTCTCTTTTACTTAGCCATACGACATTCTTTGCAAATCATGTTAGTAGGTTTCATAATCTTAGGAAAATATCTCGCTGCAAATGTAGTACTTACTTTCACAATGTTATCAAAGTTTATGTGACAAAACCTTCTATTCCATAACCAACTATCATCAATTTTAGTAATCAAACATTTCATTTGAGCAGGATTCAACTGAAATACATTACCTCTGGTTCTTGATCCAGTTCCAATCATATTACCATCCTTATCCTTGATCACACATGTTTTCCCAGTAAACCAAACTTGATATCCCTTATCAACTAACAATCCAACACTCAAAGATTATGTTTCAATCTATCCACAAAATAAACATCATCAGTGTTAGTCTTTCCATCAAGAGTAATAGATCATATTCCTTTTATCAAGAAAGGTGCATTATTTCCAACTCTAATAATTCCTCCATCATAGTTGTTAAACTTTATAAATTTCTTCATATCTGCAGTCATATGAAGTGAACAACCATTGTCTATAATCCAATAAGATTTCTTTTCTACTTGGGAAACTAAAGCTTTTTATTCTCTAGCTTTAGTTTCAGAGTTTTCTTCTTTTATTGCTACAAATCCTATATCATCATTCTCATTATCAATTTCACTTAAGAATTTCTCAATACTAGCCTCAAATTCTTCATCATTAGCATAGTAACATTCTTTAGATCTTCTAGGTTTAAAGTTCTTATATTTCTTTACTCTTTTAGGGCATCTAGATGTGAAATGACCATATTCTTGACATGTCCAACATTTAAAGTTTTTCTTACCTTCAGGTGCTCTTTTCACAAGCAAGGTAATTCCTTCCTCAATTTTTTTATCTTCTTCGGTCTTAGAATTGTTGCAACTGGCATAATCACCACTAACACTAATACTTCTTGACAAAGTAGGGCAAACACTAAGTGCGTTGAATGTTGTCTCAATTCTAGGTAGATCTCTTGACTATCTCAAGCCAATCTCTGCTACTTCTAATCTTCCAAGAAGAGTTTCTCTGGTAAAGTTTTCAGTACAAGGTATAACTTGTTCAATCATCTACGATGTTTACTTAAATACAAGATTTAGTGTCTTTAAGATCTTCCATATCACTTCATCCTCAGTCTTGTTTCCTTCACAAGATTTGATACCTTCAACAATCTCTGATATCCTACCAATATAACTTCTACCAAATTCATCTTCCATCATTCTTTTATCTTCAAATGACCATATCCAATTTTGTAATATGACTCTCTTTTCATGCACATCACCATCAAAAGTAGATTGTAAAGCTAACCAATTTTCATGAGATGTCCTTACATTTTTTACCTGACTGTATTCATTCTCTGGAAGGGCTGATAAAAGTGCTTCTCTGGAAAGTATGTTACACATGAATAGATCTCTTTTCGCATCAGTTCATTCTTCAATTTTATCTTATTCAATGATAGTGTTATCATTCTTTGTGATTAACCAATATCCTAGTCCTAAACATAGCAAATGTGTCTTCATCTTTTCTTTACAGCTATCATAGTTTACTCCATCAAACTTAGGGATTTCTTTCCTAAAATGAGTCACCATAGATCTCCTTAAGTTGTTAAACTTCTCCTTAAGTTGTAAAGTCTACAAAGATAACTAAGAGGGGGGGGTGAATCAGTTATCAGATAAAAACAACTTTTATCACCCTTATTAGATTTCAACCATATAATCAATATAAGAAATAACCATAGAAAGATAAACATACACAACAACACAATGACATAAGATATGTTGACTAGTGAACCTCTTGATCAAAGAGTAAACCCCGGTGGGAATGATGCCCACAAAAGATGTACTAATATGAAAATTCATTATGAGAGGATGGACTCTGTTAGGAGCCTTATGAAATACATTCAGTACATATGAGTCCCTGTTAGGAGACTTTGAATCCATGTTAAAAGATTCTAACCCGGTTAAGAGTTATGAAAGACAAAAGGACCCACTATCCAAATAACTTCAAGGGAAAGATCATTGAACACACCGTCCAACTGATCTCTATATTATCTAAATAGAATAATACCAAAAATTACTAATCTCAAGAACTTATCTTTTCTCCTCTGTCTATGCCAAATCACACCAACTCCTTCACCAGATCTCTGCAATTCGCATATCCTCTTACAATATCATATATCACTTTTCCACATACTTCTCATTTTTTTCATCATCATCTCTATATTAAAATCAAGGAAAACAATCCTTCCTTTATACCACACTCAAATAATTACAAATGAGTTGGCCAACAAGGTTTAACCAATTATAAAATATAATCCTTCACATGTTACATAATATTCCATAATCACATAAAATTGTCAGTTTCAAAAAAAAAAAAAAATCTTCACACGTGCAACCTCTAACCATGTTGTCTCATCCAAGTCACCAAAAACATGTCTTCATCAATTGTATAACTCCACATGCCCATATTCTATCCTAGTTAGGAGATATAATCCAATTATCACAAGCCGCTTCTCAGGAACACTGTCTAAATACTGCTTCCACTAAATTACACATAATTGTCATGAATCATTGAATTTCAATATGTGCTCTTGATCACAATCTCAGGACATAATATAGAATAAATCCTCAAATTTTCATATCTTGATCTGCAATACTCCACGTGCGCTAATTCAAACACTGTCTGCTTCTCTACTAATCTCAAGTAGATCAATGTATTGACATCAATGACAATCACAGTCATGAATGCAACATACAACTGCTACATAATGACTCCAAATACTCCTCCATAGGACATATTCAACATTAATTCCTAACAATATGAGTAGACCTTTCCCCCTACTTAAATGATGCCATGTGTCCGCACATGGAAAAATGACAGGTTGAACAAAATAATAAATGCAATATACATACAGATAATGACAAAATTATGGAATAATAAATAAATAAAGTGTGACATAAATATTAATGTGTACCTTGTGGATCATCCTTGAATGAAAATATCATTTTATCAATGTATGATGATGTATACCTAAACCTATAGTTTTTTGATGGGTTAAAGTGGAGTTATGAGTGGGGTGAAAGATATGTGGAATGAAAAATAATTTATTACAGAGAAAAGAATTCCTAGAGAAGAGGAGTTTTTATTATAGTCTACATGTCATGGTGATTTCAAATAGAAGCTTCATGCAAAATGATGTCACCTTCATCTATAGCAGGGTCTTCATGTGGTTGTTTCTTGAATTTCTACAAGAATTCTTCTTTGGTGGTTGGCTTATGGTAAAGGCGAAGCCTGTGCCCATTTACAAACAACGTGAACCACATAGGATCAATGGTTGTTAATTGAATTGCACCATTTTCAAACACATTTTCAATCTCATATGGTCCAAGCCATCATGTTTTCAAATTCTCTTGATTTTCTTGCAAGAAAGAGTCATAAGGCAATGTCCAGTCACTAGGGGAAAACTTTTTATTTTTTATGTGATTGTCATGCCACTTTTTCCTTGAACTAATTTATTGTGCTATAGGGCTATCTTCCTCATTTTATCTAATGAATTCAGTTGTAGGATCCTATCCCATTGTTCTATAGGAAGGTCTATATCCAATTCTAAGGTTGTCAATCAAGCAAACTACTAACAATAAACCCTACATAACAACAAAAAAATTGCATCATAATTGAAAATGAAATACTAAATATTCAAGAAAACCAAATGATGTCAAGTGCTTTTGTTGCTTCTCTACACTTGATTGAGATGTTGCTAGTTGGTGCTTAGAGTTGAATTCGACAACATCTAGACTCAGGAGATTCAAGAAATTGATAAATGATTGATTGCTAAGAAATGAAACCTGCATAAGATAATTGCTATTCAGAAATCAAGATCCATCATATTATTTTGAAGGGGGTTTATATAGAGATTTATGATTGAATAGACAATTGAGATTGATTTGAGAAAATAGATTGAACAGACGAGATAATTAGAGAGGAGAAGATGTTGGGCTATCTTCCAAAATTGAATATTTATTTCCAATTAAACTCAAAAAGTGAAGAGTTCTTTTAGGAAATAAATGATGAGATAAAGATTGAAGAGATTTTTTATTTTAAGAACATATTAGTTTCCAAAAATGCAATTTTGGGAAAAGAAATGATTTTTGATTTAAAGATGATTTTTACATTTTAAGAAGATTTTAGTTTTTCAGGAAATATTAGTTTCCAAATTTGAAGATATTATGTTCCAAATTTGAAGATATTATGCTTTTTAGATTTATGCATATTTTTAATTTTTAGAATTTAGAAATTTGGAGATATTTTGATTTTTTACTAATTTTTATTTTTGAATTTTGGAAATTAGAAACTAGTAATTAGAGAGATTTTTTTAATATTTAAAAGATTTAAATTGAATTAAAAATTCAATTTATGAGAAAGATAAAATTAGATGAAATGAAATAAAATAAAATTAGTTAGAAATTGAGATGAAATTAAATTAATTTAGGAAATTAACTTAATTAGGAAGAATAATTAGATAATTTAAATTATTAAAGATAATTATTTAAATTGTAGGCTATAGAAAATGAATTTACTTAACCAATAAAAGATCAATTATAAGGTTAATTAATTAAATACTATTAATTATTTTCTCAACCCCACTCTTTACTACCAGTGCCTGCACTGAGTGGGATCCTTTGTAATATTTTTATACAATTCATTAATAAAATTCTTGGCTTTAGCCTTTTACCAATAAAAAATAAAATAAAAAATTATAAGGTTAATTAATTAAATACTATTAATTATTTAATTAATATTCAGAGGGTGATTAAATGATGAAAATATTGGGATTATAGAAGACATAAGATAATTAATGAAATACTATTTAATTAAGAGAGGAAAAGTTAGTAATTAATTCGAACTCGCAAGAGTGGTCAATTTTGGGTGTCTACATTTTCCCCTCTTTGATACAATGTGATTTTGAGTGTTGTGTCAAAGAATTTTAAATCAGTTTCTGCCTCAACTTGCCCTAAAGACAATAGGTGGATTTATGCCCCCTCAAGAGATTGTTTGTGCAACAAATGAACTCTCGAAATAAGAAGATAAATGTTAGACAACAAGTCGATATATGATGACAAAGAAGAATAGTTAGTAAGAAGTGAATAAAGTTAGTAGATGATGATGTTTGACTATTAATATTGGATACAAATATTGTTAACAAGAATCATGTTTGGTTTCAAGAAAGACCCATCCTGTATAAGACTAGCAATAGTGTTTGGTTTCAAGGTAGACATACCCTGTATAAGATAAGAGACAATGTCTGGTTTAAGGAAAGATACATCCTATATGTGATCATTATTTGATTGACTAAGTGATAAAATACTTTGAAGAATTTGAAAAATTGACAGATTGACTAATTTGACTGATAGAAAAACTGTTAGTGAGAAGTATGAATTAGGAGAAGTGAACTAGAAGAATCAAACTTATGCTATTCATGACGATGCACTGAGTCTATTCCATAAACATTTCACTATTTTCATTATTGTTCTTTATTTGCAAAGGAAGAGATTCAAATACACCTAGATATTGACCATCTAGATATCGCTATGATCTCTGACATAAAAAGAAGATAGAAGACAAGGAATAATGGGGACTCCATTCTAGGTTTGTATGCATGCAGTTGAGGTATGTGCAACATGTCACAAAGTGTATCTATATGGAATATTACAATTGGACACTTGATATGTGAAGCCACTTAGTCATAGACATCCCAAGAACACTTTCCTCAAAACTTCATCACCACATTCCATAAATAGAAAACAAAAAAAACAAGATTATGCCCCATCATAGCTATTCTCACCACTCAGTGGTATCCTCGAGAAGCTTAGGAACACAATCATAAAAGATAAATCAATAATGGACTGACATGAATCAATTTTTCAACAACCTTACTGATATATGATAGATTTGATATCATTTGATTTATTTGGTTATGGATATGTCTAGTTTCAGAAATGAACTAACCGTATAAGACTGATCCATCTAGTTTCGAGTCCATCCATCATTGTATAAGATAATAAATTGATTGTTTTGATTGATTGATGAAAAATTGGAGTGTTGATAGAGATGGGTCTCCTGAGTCCATTTCTGATTTATGAAGATCATTGCTTTGATACATTTTTTGATGTTTGATTGTCACTTTCTTCTTGTTGTAACAAAGATTTTAGTGCAAGATTTTGACATGTTTTGATTTTTTTGGTTGATTGATTTCTTCAGGACATTTTCTGATGTTTTTGGTCCATCATAGGATTCATATGTTTGGAATTGAGGTATGTTTGGCATATTGCATAGACGAAGGATCTTATCATGGACACCCTTAACATAGATTCCTTAGATGACTTGTTTTTAAATTTTCAATTTTTTGGATTATTTCATGATCATATATGATGTTTTATTTATCATTTTTCAAGACATTTTGAAATTTAGAGGGATTTTTTTAGGACTTTTTTTTCTTGAGATTTTATCAAGACATTATGTGGATGTTTTTGAATTTTTGTAAGGACTTTTCTAAATCTTTTAGGGATTTTTTCAAGACTTTATTTGAATTTTTTAAAGATTTTTTAAAGACGTTTTCTTATGTTATTAGGATTTTTTCAAGAAATTAAGACTACCCCCAATGTCTCACAAGGATAGGAAATTATGGATTGATGGATGAAATGCTAGAAGGATGAAGGCCAATGGTATCTTGGTATGTCTTGAAGCTATTTGGATTCCAATGACTATCCACAAGATGGGATAATTTTTCTTTACCAAGTTTAGGGATAGGGTAATGAAATGGTGCACTGAATAGTATGTGGTTTATAGGAGTAGACATATCAAGAGGATGTTGAAAACACATTTTTTTATTTTATGTATTTATTTTATATTAAGACCAAGAGAGGGATTTGGATAGGATAATGATATGATAAGCAATATCAAGAATGGAAAAGATGAGGGATATGGATTGAAGAATGTAATAAGATAGGCAATATGAACCAAAGTGATCCAGATATGATAAGGGATATAGACCAAAGGGATGTGGATAGGATTAGGAATATAGACCAAAGGGATGCATAAAACATGAAGAAAATAGGACATTTGATACTTCTAGGGAGATTGCTAGCCTTATCAAGATCAAAGTTGGGAAAAAGGAAATATGGATATTGATAAGGGATATGAGGGACATAGTATAAGAGAGGAAATGAAAGGGATATGATATGATGGGATATCATGGATAGAACCTACCCCCAAGTATGAAATGCAATAAGTTCATAAATTACACATGATGCATGTTTACCAAGTTTTCATCATGGTACTTTCCCAAAGCGCATGTTTACTAAGTTTTCACTATTGAATGAAATTATTTCTTTTTATTGTTTTTGTGTTACCAAGCCACTTGTTTGCCAGGTTTTCTTCAAGGAAACATTTTTTTATTTATTTTTTTACTTTTTGATTTTTTGACTTTTTTGAGAAGGTGATGGACTCATGATAGGAAATAGAGGAAGGACTCAATCATATTTCTCTTTGTATGGTGTACTTGAAGAACACATAATAATGGATCATATCTTTTGATGGTATTCTCAAAGACGCTAGTAGGGTAATGACAAAGTGATATAAAATGGATGTTTAGATTAAGTGACATAAGGATTTATGCAAAGGATTAGATAAGAAGTATGGAAGGATAGAACATATTAGATAAATAATAGATGGGGTATTGGAAGACTTGTGTAGGATTATGTGGAAAGGATGAAAAGGTCGACATTAGCACACACCTTGAAGGGTGTTTGATTGATGGTGGAAAATAATATTTTGGATTTAATGGAGGAATAGCTATGCATTTTGGATTTGATGGGGAAGTGAATATGGATTTGGATTTTGGGAGATAAGGACCCAAATGGAAGTTGTTTGTATGGTGGATTTGAGAAAGCCTTTGGAATCTTGAATTCCAATTTTGATATTTCTTTAGTATGCAAGTCTTTTACGAGAGGCTTGGGAATCCACATAGTTCCTGACTTTTCTTTTCTTTGCAATTCTTTAGAATGCATTGCTTCAATGATGGATTTAAGAACCCACATATTCTTTGAATTTTCTTTTTGTTTAATGGGCCTTTTTGGCCTTTTGGATACTTATCTTTTCTTTGTATCCACATGTTGATTAGATTGGATATGCTGATTCTTTGATGGATGTGGATTTTTGGACTTGAAAATTTTATGCTTAGCATCCAAGTTTCTTCCTAAGGTATTGGAGTTTAAGGATGGATGTACTAATGATATGGAGGATTTTTTGGATGGGTGGAAGGTTCTCCAAGATGTGTTCCTTTTCTGGTCTTGATTTACAAAAGAATGAGTGGACTGTAAAATATTGGATGGAGGAATATATGGACCTAAGATGGAGGGAAGGGATGAAGGAGGAGGTATACTCTTGGATTTGGATTTGGAAGGGATACTGATGCATTGAGAGTGAGATTTGAAAGTAATATGATGACCTTTAGAATTATCTTTGACATGGAAGGGTTCTAATATACTTTGTTTATGAATGCTTAATCCTAGGTGTATGAACCATCTCAGTGTTGACTCCTTTAGGGTTGTAGGAAATAATTTAAGTCTATGAGAATCATTAGTGTAGTCATAGTTTCTACTGAGGATGTCAAAATCAAAGAGAAATGTATCAAGTTTCTTTTTTACTAACCCATAAAAATTAGGAAGGGATGAAGAGGGAATATTCTTGAGGTTTTTATTGCAATGTTGATCAATAATAGGAAATGGAAAGGTAGGAGGAGCTTCCATCCTTGGTGGACCTCCTGGTGGACCTCTTGGTAGACCTCATGGTTGATAAACTACTGAGGACATATGATTATGAACTTAATTTTGATTGACCAAATTATTAGAAAGATGAACATATAAATTGGCCAATATTTTAGCAAAAGGATTTAGGTCAATAGGCTCTTCAAATATGTTTAGACAAATAGGTTCTTCTGAGGAGGATGAGGAAGTGGGTAAAATTTTAACAACTTCATCAAAGGGATTCTTCTTCTTCTTCTTCTTCTTCTTGGTGGATGAATATTCCACCTAACTGATTGTCAGGGGAATTGGGAAGGAATATTTCGAAGGCATCACTTCTTCTTCTATATATTCAAATTTAGTGATTCAAAAATAACTTAGGTTGAAATGAAACTTTAGAAATACAAAATACAAAAAGTATCATGGAATAAACTAAAAACTTGACTCATGACTGCAATAGGTCCTTAGCTTGACACCATCTCTGGTAATAGTGCCCAAAATGCTTGACTTCACAAAGGGATTAATAACTAGGTGCATCACTCAACTCATGGATGACTATTTTGTTTGTTGATGAATATTCTATAATGATGATTGTAATTTTTTTGAAAGAGAAATATGATGCATTTCAGTTGTTTAAGTGGTATTTGGAAAATTTTGAAAAAGAAACAGGTAAAAGATTGCAATGTTTGAGATCTGACAAAGGTGGAGAGTTTATATCAAATGAGTTCAATCTGTTATGCAATGGTAGAGGAATAAAGAGACAGATGTATGCACCGAGGACACCTCCATAGAATGGTATAGCAGAAAGAAGAAACAGATCAATTATGGATTGTGCTAGAACATTGATGATAGAAAAGAATGTTGCACACAAGTACTAGAGAGAAGCTATAAGTACAATTGTTTATACCTTAAACCGAGTACAAATCAAGAAAGGTACAAATGCTACACCTTTTGAGTTATGGTATGGATATGCACCTAATGTGAAATATTTCAAAGTCTTTGGGAGTAAATGCTATATACTAAAAGAAAATAGGAATGAAAAATTTGATACAAAAAGTGATGAAGGAATATTCCTAGGATATTCCACTAAGAGAAAAGCTTATAAGTGTTTGAATTCTAAAACTAACAAAATTGTGGAAAGTGAAAATGTTAGAGTTGATGAATATGTAGAAAGGAATCAAGTTGAGTGCAAGCAAGAACCAAAAGATTACAGATCTTTTGTATACATAGAAGAAGGAGAGGCTAGTAATACACTTGAACCAGATGCAGAGTCACAAGAAAGTAATACTGAGTATAAGGATGATGTTGCTGAGCAATCAAAAGAAGCAGAGAATCTGCAAGATGAACCTGAAAATCTAGAATAAGGAGAAAGGAAATTTGAACCTACATTGGCACAATATGTAAGAAGACATCATAAGCTTGAACAAATCATTGGAGATAAAGAATCTGGATTCAAGACAAGAAGTACGTTGAAAGATCATACATGATTACTATGTGAGTTTGAGCCTAAAACAATAAAAGATGTTTTAGAGAATGAGGATTAGATACAAGCCATAAATGAAGAAATAGAGTAGATAGAAAAGAACAATACCTAGACTCTAGAGCCGAGACCAAAAGAAAATAATGTTATTGGAACAAAATGGGTATTTAGAAACAAGCTAAATGAACATGGAGAGGTCACTAGAAAAAAATCCAGATTGGTATGCAAGGGGTATGCATAAGAAGAAGGAATTAACTATGGGGAGATATTTTCCCCAGTTACAAGATTGGAATGAGTGAGGACTCTACTTGCATATGCATCTTATAAAGATTCAAATTATATCAAATGGATGTCAAATCTGCATTTTTGAATGAGATATTGGAAGAAGTAGAGATATTGGAAGAAGTATACATTGAATAGCCGAAGGATTTGTTGACCCAAGCAAGAAGAATATGGTTTGCAAGCTACACAAGGCACTGTATGGATTGAAAGAAGCCCCCAGAGCATGGTATGAGAGACTACATAACTATCTGATAAAGATTGGATTTACAAGGACAAATGACAATAGAAATCTGTATATGAAGACTGAAAAGGGTAAAGGGATTTTTTAAGCTGAAATCTTTGTTGATGATATCATATTTGGAGGACAAGATGCCCTATGTCAAAACTTTTCAAATGAGATGCAAAATGAATTTGAAATGTCTATGTTTGGTGAGATCAAATTATTTGTTGGTTTGCAAGTTTATCAGATGAAGAAAGGTATCTATATTACTCAATCTAAATATGTGAAAGAGATACTAAAAACTTTTGGTATGGAGGATTCTAGACCAGTAAGTACACCTATGGCTAATGGACAAAAATTATCTAAAACTAATGATACAGATGAAGTGAATCAAACCTTGTATAGATCTATGATTGGAAAGCTACAATATGTTGTCCATAGTAGACTAGATATTTCCCTAGTAGTTTGGATTGTGGCAAGATTTTATACTAATCCTAAGGAGAATCACATGATGGCAATGAAAAGATGTTGAGATATCTAAAAGGAACAAAGGATTATGGATTGTATTACAAGAAGAATGACAAATTTGAACTAAAAGTTTACACTAATGCAAATTGGGTTGGAAATGTTGATGGCGTAAAGAGTAAAAGTGGTGGAGCATTCTTTCTAGGAAAGAGATTAGTCTCTTGGACAAGCAAGAAACAAAACTACATTTCCCAATCTACAACAAAATCTGAGTATGTAGCAACAATAATAAATTGTTTAAATTTAGTGTGGATCAAGTAATTGTTAAAAGGTATGAAGGAAGAAATTACTGAGTCGGTTGTTATTTTTTGTGATAACACAAGTGCTATTAATATATCAAAGAATCTTGTGATGCACACTAAGACTAAGCATATTGCTATTAGTTCAAGATAAAGAAGTGAGATTGGAATATGTGAATACAAAGGAACAATTAGCAAATATATTCACAAAATTATTACCTAAAGATGCTCATGAATACTTTAGAGGTAAATTAGTGGTGATTCCCCTAATTGAGGCTACCTAGTAACATAGGAGCACTGCATCAAATGTGCTAAACAAAATATTTGACAAATTGATGCAGAAGAGGTCACACTTTAGGAATTGCCTAGAGTTGTGAGAAGTAAAGAAGAGATGCTAATCAGTCATAAGAAAGATGATGGAGGGAGTATATATAGCATACAAAACTGACATGAAGACATCTACATGGTAAAGATGCAAGATTAAAGTTTCTTTGGCATTGTTGTAAAAGATGGAGAGATACATAAAATTAAGAGGGAGAGATTTAGAGATTTAGAGAAATTCATGAAGATTTAAGATACAAAACTGAAGGAGAAGATTCAATGAAACCTAAGGGAGAGATACAAAAAATATTCAGAGGGAGTTATTGAGTAAGTGATTAGGCAAAGAAAAAGTTATCCAAGAGAATGCTAGTACTTGGATGTGCTGGTTGTGAATCAAAATATAGCTAAGGATATTAATAAAGATCTGATGCACATAGATTTTGGATTGTTTGGTAAATCATGAGTTATTCATGTGGTGTTGCCATCAATGCCAAAGAGGGAGATTGTTGGAAACTATAATTGAAACAATTTTTATATTGTCATTGATGTCAAACCTTAATAGGTAAGATAATTTCTATCTAGGAGAGTACCATATCTTTTTATTGATGAAGAGGATTTGAAAAAGAGAAGATAACAAGAGGACCTAAGGAAAGGTTGAGTTATGTGATACTTCAATGGGTAATTAATTAGTTGGCATTGAGAAGGTAATGTTTTTATTTATCTAGTGAAGAAGATAGACTGGAAATGTAGGCTTAACCGAGAAAAAGTGAAGAAATCTAGTTTAAGCTGAGTGATGTTAGTGTCGACCAAGCGCTAGTATATCTCAAGTAAATCTAGTGTTGACCAAACATCAAAATTGTTGAACGAAAGGAAATTATCAAGAAAAGACAATGTTTATCAAGAAGGAAATTTTTAGCGATGACCAAGATATTCACTAATGACTAAGGAGATGAACACAGTATTGACTGAGTGTCAGTAATTTACATTTTGGAGAAAGAATTGAGAATCCCAGTCGACGTAGTTGAATTCTTGGGATATGTAAAATGTGTTGACATTATTAATGAATTGTATGGATCATTTAATGCATGGTAAATCATTTTATTATGGATTCAAAGAGAATTTTGGAGATGTATCTAGAAGGAAAAGAAGGAGAACATAATGATGGAAGGATTCAATGAATCTGACCTAAACCTAAGATCTACGGAGGAGATTAAGAGACAAAAGATTGATCTACCTAATCAAAGAGGTATAAGGATGACCTAATTGTGAGGTTACAGAGAGTGAGGATTATGTGGAAGAGGTTGATGTTATTTACTGATGAGTCTAAGCAGAAGGCTGAAGGTGAAGCTGTGAAGAGCTGAACAAAGTTGTGGTGATTTCTTGAAGAGAATTCCAAGCAGATCAAAGATGGAGATAGAAATGAAAGTCGGTCAGTAAATCAGCATATGTGTGAAGTGGATCTATATTTTCAAAGTGAGGTGTATATTTTTTAGATCAAAACCTATTGTTACTTTCTAACCATTATATGAGTCTAAATCCTTTAATCAAGGCTGACCTAATAGTCACTATATAAATCCTTTAACCAAGGTGACATTCTAATGGAATGTTCTTAAGTCCTCTAACTAGGCCACTTTTCACAGAGTGTTTAAATCCTTTAACAGGGTCACACCTAACAGTGTGTATGTAAACCTTTAACAAGGTTGGCTTCTCATAAAGCTCACTTTAGAAGAGTGAAAATTAGTAGCATGTTACAAAGTTGTTTTTCCCAAATTAGGTTTCCACTATAAATCCTAGTTTTATACTTGTGTGAATTTTATTTGATGTGAATGTTGTTGAAAGTTTATATTCTACAAGTTAATTACTTTTGGATAGTGGAATGTATGTTATATGTTTCTGATATATGCTATAGAGGCCAAGTTGAATTGCTGATTAAGATCTGAGTTTGTTGAAGTGCTAAAAATTTCAATTGGTACATCTGGACCTGATGATAGTTGATTCACCCCCCCTCTTAGTTATTCTAAAATCATTATAATAAAAAGATGGTGTTTTTCCCATTGAACTAGGTGGTAAGAGGGGTATGTCATCCCATGACCCTTCATTGGGCTTCAAGGCTTTAGAGTCTACGAGCCTTCCTAAATAGTGGTCTTCAATTTTTGGAGTCAAACCTAGTGTAAAATTAGTTTTTACTAAAGTTTGTAACCAATCCAACCCATAGAAAGGTGATTTATCCATATTTGTTCCTAATCCACTAATAGACCATTATATATCAATGATGGATCTGACTTTGGTAGGAAATTTTCTTGGGCCTAGGCCTAACATTGATATTATTAGATCTTTTGCTAAAAGAAAATAGAAGTTGAAAGGTTAGGTGGAAAAAGGTTCTAGATTTCAATGATACTTTTTTTTTTGTGTCATCTCCAATTTGGGTCAGGTTACTTGATCTCCCATGGAGTAATGGAATAAGGATGTGTTAAATGGTTTGGACTTTTCTTTTGGAGAAATGTTGTCTATTGATCCTATGACGACATCTAGAATGAGATTGGTCTATGCTAGGTTTTTTGTGATCTCACCAAGTGTCCCCCCTTGAGTGAGTGAGTCCAGAACTCAGTTATAAACTCTTGATCTTCAAAAATTCATCATTTTATTCATATAATAGAAACAATACTGATTACATTCATGAAAAATGAACTTAGATAAAAATAGAATATGCTATTACAAGCTCTATTCTAGCTTGCTTCTGTAGGAGAGTAACTACATATTTATAAGAGAACTAATTACTAATTGACTGACCACACCATAGAAATAGGTGGGTTTACAGTATTGCATCCTAGGAAGATGGAGCATAAACATCCACAAAATAAGGAACAAGAAACTCTTTCAACAACATGAAGAACAAATTTATCATCCACTACTTCCTATATTTTCTCATAATTAAGAACATCCCCGCTGACTTGATCTTTTCTTGGATGTCACCATCCTTATCCATTATCTACTACAATGACCACTTCTTTAGCTGCAAGACTGAATCTTCATAGCTAACCACTTGAACGCCATGTTGGTCATTCTTCCTTAATGATCTGATTTGTATCATAATGTTAACAAAAATAATATGTATCCAATATGAATCATATATCTATTTTCCACATGATTAAACATCCATTGGAACATAATAATATTATCATAGATAACTATATTGCATAATGTAATAAAAATATTAATGTTCAACTATGAAACTTAAGTCTTTTGGTTGCATGCCAATGAAGCTGGTCAATAAAAAAACAAAAGGGTCTGAGAATTATATAGAGAAAAATACTATAGAAAAAATTAGACAAAAACTGACAAATACTATCAGGAATATGGAAAAATTAACATCCTATCACTTATCATAATAAGGTTATGCTCATTGACATGATCTTGAGAGACCCGTGGTCTAGGTGGATGAACAATTAGCTTACCTTGCTTTCATTGTGGTTTTGTAACTTGTGTGAGTATTTTATTGTGTTGGTTGCATTATGCTTCATTTTTTTAATGGGATTAGATTGTGTTTTATTTGAATAGTGGAATGCAGTGGATCTCCAAGGTAGTTTGGGACACAAAGGGGTCCCATGGTAACCCTTGGTAGAGTTCTTAATAAGAACATATAACTTTAATAAACTAGTGGGGTAAACCATAATACAAGATTTAATATAAATACCTTTCCATCATTTAAGGATGTTGATATGGTATGTCTTTCCTTTTCATATTTTGAGGACATTGATATGGCATAGTACCTTTCCATCAATAGATGTTGATATGATACAAAATTATCCTTTCCATTTAGTGACATTGATATGGATGAATAGAGCTTCCTTGATGAGATAAGGATTTATCAAAGTTATGTGGGCCACCATGTACCATGTGATGACACTCCCACTCTTGAGTCTCTACTTCAAACCCATGTTTAGGTCAGAGTATTGATCTAGTATATTGATAATTTGGTATAGAAATTAGATGTTCATCTTCATGTTGAGTTTCATCCATGTTTTTCATGATTATTTTAATTTTTATGTATTTATTAGCATAATTATATACATGCATTCCCTTGTATTCTTGATTTCATGTTTAGGCCATGTGACTACCTCCTCAAGTGTAAAGGGGTGGGCTTGAGGGTTCCACACAATTGGGTGGAGTGACCAACCATTGTTGGGGACATACATACATGTAATTGAATTGATAAAGAGACTCAACATGATGTAGATCACTTCTTCTTCCCTTTGTCTCTCTTTTTTATGCTTTATATAATCAAGTTATCCTTTTTGTTTCTATACTTTATTTGTTTGTTGTATATCTATGCAATTGAGTGTAATTAACCTCAATTTATTGTATCTAGTATTGTTTGGTGTGGAGATAGAATTTATTAGGAAATATCTTCGTAGGTTAAAGCCAATTATATCATATGATGAAGGGACATTTGCATCATTATTTTCATTTGATTCCTGATTTTCTGTCATCATTTGGATACAAAAGGAGCTCCAAACCATGCATGTTTGAAACTTAAGGCACCGTAGAGGCAGGCTGAGAAAGTGGATCTTGAATCCTAATCCCATACTTTCACACCAATTAATAATCAAAGCTTTGATAGAGAAGTTGGGAGTGACTGAAAGATGTGATATTTTTTGTTGTGTCTTTAGATATGTATCATGGCCATTACGGAAACACTTCTCTATCCACACTCATTCATATATCTTTTCTTCCAGGTTTTGCTTCACTTGCAACTCTTTACTTGAATGCAACTGTGCATTGGAGCTTTCAGAATCAAAGTCCAGATGATCATAGCTAAAACATTTTGTTAATTTCTTTAGAAGATGTAAGAAATAAATGATAACAAATATCTTCCTTCTTAAACTCATCAATCGTCAGCGGCTATATGTAACGAAGATGACAAATTTCCATTTTAAAATAATGAGGCAGGTGGGTCTGGCCTAAAAAATTTTGAATTCAAACACCCGGACCCCAAACATAATCAAAAAGACTGGCATCTGCAACTATATCCATTATGGACAACCCGAAACTTTAAAAAGTTTCAATTTCTATTACTTGGCCAATCGCCAAATCTAAATAAAACACCCTCAGTCGTGTCATTAAATTACTGATGAAAACTAATCCCTGGAAGCTGAAAGTTGGCGAGTAAAAACTTTGTACTATAGATAAACATCCTATCAAATGGATTCATCTAAAGATGAACAGGGCTAGAGATTTTAAAACTTGAAAACACTCATTTAGAATTGTCGGCAAACATAAACCGAAATCACTGCAAACTGTTTCGGAAGGAGATAAACTAAAAATATCAAACGATGGGATGAGAGCATGCCATTTGTTTTGGTAGAAAAATCATCTACAAAGAACACAATAAAATAACCTTCCATTGAAGATAACCATCTGACAAAAAGATATGAATTTCTGAAAATGGCTACTTTGCAAAGTTATTCTATCTGCACTTTTTAACATTATAAACATATTTTTGTCCTGATGCTGCAACCTGTCAAACTGAAACTTCATAGTTTGAAACCCTGGGTGAATGATTACTATTATATGTATAAAAAAAGGCTATAATCAGATTTAAAAAATGATCTACTGGCTATCCAGAAATAATCCTTGAAGTCGGCCACTTGGAACATCCTGAATTGAAACATAGTGAAACTGTAGAAGTTGCATCCAGAACTATCTAAGGAAATGGGTCAAACGGATTGGTCATGATCTGAAACTCATCAGGGGAAAAAAATTACATGTCTTCAACATAAATCAACCTTTAAGTCCTCATGAACATTGATGGGGAACAAGTTGCACGACCTCAAAGTAAGCAACTTCAAAACTACATTCCTACATTCAGGAAAACTGAATAAAATGCAATCAGAAGAGGCATGTTAAACTAATCATACAAACCTTTAGGAACCTGAAAATGGGCATGGAGACACACTCTCATGCATTCAATATGACTTAACATTATTTTTATCATGACTATTATCCAGGTGTCAGATGCAAGCCTCCAAAGGAGGCCCCTCAGTAAAACCCAAACAAGATGCAAAGTGCAGATTTGAGCACAGCCTCCAAATGGGTACCCTCAAAACTTGTCAGAACTAAGATCTAGGAGTTGTGATCAACTACATATGCTTAATGGAAGGTGAGGAACACATGTCCTAAGCCCCATCCCATGAAAATCAATGAGCCCTTTGTTATATGCACTTGAACTCAGGTCCTTAGAAATGATTTTTGAAACACTGAATTTTGCCTTATGAGAAATTCACTAAATATGGACTCAAAACTATCTGATATTTTTCAGCTCCAATAGGGATAATGGATTTGGAACATACTAATATTTTTGGTTTGGTTGAGGTACTAGTGTAAGATAGAAAGTGTTAGGCCCACTTGCCATCATATTTTGGATGAAACTAGCAAACATTGTTGAGTAAGCTGGATTAGTTGGAGGTGCCCTTTGATTGATTTGGGAATGTCTTGAATTGGAAGAGACACTTAACAGGGAAACACTAGGAGGCTTTGGTTGAGGTGCTCCTAGTAGGGGTATCCCTTGCTTTGGTTGGGGAATTGTACTAGATGAACTTGCTGCCATCATTTGTGAAATACTCATAGGATGAGTCAAGGACAATATAGATGGTGTTATTGTTCTAGCAAGTGTAGAAGATGCAGATGGAAAATTAGCAAATAAGGGATTGGTGTAATGGATCTCTAAGGTACTGGAAGGTTTGGTGACCTGGGAAGCATTTTGCATGGAACTGGTGGATAGGATGACTGAACTGAGTGGTAGGGTGTCATTGAGGCTACCCAAGATGGTGGTACATGTATGTCTTCCACTATGGTAGATGTGTCAAACCCAACTGGTAATTTAGCACCTTTTTGTATGAGAAGGTATTTGTTTTGGTCAACCTCTATCATGGATTCTAAATTTGCTTTCATCTTCTCATCATGTAAACCATCATCAATCTCTTCTGTCGTACATTTGGCTTTGATTTCTGCAGGAGTTAGTTCAACTAGTATTTTCTCTTGGCGCAAAAATGTCTCGGGATTGCTATATAGTCTAGTGCCAAGGTTCTTGGTGAAAATTCAATTTCCTGATGGAGATCACGGTCAGGGATTTGATTGTACTCTAATGTGTCCTTACTCTTCTTCAATCATGTGTTCGACATATGCAAGTCTATGATGAATGCAGGACAACTAAGGAAAACAAATTCTATCTTCTTTAGATTTTTTGATATGGGATGATAATGCAAACTAGGATGGATAATCAAATATGATGTCTAAGGTGTAAGTACCTTACCCTAAGAGAGATATTAGAAACTTCAATGGTAAAACCTCTACGAAAAGACCAAAATGATAATGAGGACTATCTTGACACCAAAAGGTAGGATAAAAGTGATAAATTATGGCAATGGTGTCTATCTAAGACAAATATTAACCAAAATGACAAAGTGCCTATGTTGAGGCCAGTAGATAAAGATAATGTTGACGATGTCAAGATAAAACACAAGAGAACTATAGGAATGTCCTAGGAAAATTGACCCTCTAATTTGAAAAATGACTCTAGGAAATGTAATACTTTAACCCTAAGAGATGCACGCTATGTTTTTGAGATTTTTTTGGAGAGTAATATGATGACTATGCAAAAATGCAAGATTTTAAGATATGTCTATCTAAGTATGTCGATCACAAAGAACCAAGATGAAATGTTTGTAGGACCAATTATTTGTAGTATAAATCTTGTAGGACAAATCATGTGGGATAAATGTTGTAGGACAAATATTGTAGGACCAATTGTTGTAGGAAAAATATTGTAGGAAAATGTTGTAGGACCAATTGTTGTAGGACCAATTTTTGTAGGGAAAATCTTGTAGGTAAATATTGTAGGACCAATCTCAAAAAAACTCAAAATCAGTGTGTAGCTGTAAAATTTACTCAAAAGAAATGATCTGTGTATATTCAACTTTTTTAAGTGCAAGTTTTCATGAAGTCAATCACAACAGAAGAAGTATACAAACAGTTTAATCTATGATCAAATTTGGATTCATCTAAAATATTATAGGTCCATTTCTTGGGTGTCAATTAGCTCACACAGCATAAGTGCCACACAACTAGAGCTAAAAAAAAGCCCTTGAAGGTGCTTGTGCTATCACCTTTTCTGGGTATTGTTATCATGTTAGCGAAGATCTCTTTCACAACATAATATCCCTAGGACATATATGATGGGAATCTTAGGGGGAGATTCTTTTTCATCCTCCCCTTGCACTATAATAAGACAAATGTTCAGAGGTAAACCAGGTGGCCTTTATTTAACAAGTTGTAGTAAGTTCTCTAGAGTTTCCCCAATCGATTTGTATGTGTGTGCCTCACTTAAGAGCCTAGTTAACCATGTTGGTTGCTTAGGGATACTTCAATCAGTCAGGATTATCATCAACACACCTTACCTGAGCTTAAGGAGATAAGACTAGAGTTTTCTCATAGTCTTATTTATATACCGACAAGAAGGATTTGTTGATTTGAGGTCATCCTTTGTAATGGGTTAAGCGAACCCTCCAGATAGGCCTCTCTAAAAAAATAAAATGGTTGCTAATCTAACAGATTGTGCAAGTGCACCAAGAACTTCAAACACCAAGTTAATCATATTAAGCACCAATAGTCAAATGTGAACTGAGCTATCATCCATACAAGCACATGAGTTCAATGCCCAAACCAAATGATTATTGTTTTGTCAAATTTTAGATGCACCAAAGTCCAAATGTGTTTTGCCTTGTTTGATTTTATTGCACCAATCTCAAATGTTCTTTGCCTTGTTCAATTTTTAACCACCATGTCAATTTTAAGCACCAAAATGAGATATGGAATGTGAAGTTTGAGCATGCATATTTTTTTTAAAGAACAAAAATGAAAGATGAATTGATTTTAGATTAACAAGATTAAAACCTACTTCCAAGCCACATGCTAAAAAAGAAAAGTTAGTACCCAAATAAAAACTTTCTTCTTTGATTGATACCTCCAAAGCGTTGATTTTTTGTGTCTTATCTTGTATCTTGTTCTATTTTTTCTTTCTTTCTCTTCTTCTCTACTCAACGGGCTCCTAAATCTTGACTTTTTTTATTTTTGTGCTTTTGATGGTCAAGTACATTACATCAAGTATGTATTTTCAACAATGAAAATGCATCATTTTACAATAGAGAATGAGATTTAGATGGAAGAGAAGGAAATCTTATTCTGTAGTTTCGAAACAATGTTTTCCATAAAATGATCATCACCGACACCTGCACACAAAAAACAAAGTTTTCAAAGATCTATATAAATATGTATGTATATTTTTTTCAAAACTATTTATCATCAAAATTAAAATCACTGAGAATAGACCCCCTGTATAATTTCAAGAGATTTCCAAAAATATAAAATTTTCAAAGAAATATGTTGATTTGTGTCCAGATTTTTTTTTTATGAAATATCAAAAATAAATTATTAAAAATATAAAAAAATCTAAAATTTGGTATGTAGCTTTATTATGTCAAAATAAACTTGCAAAAAAAATTTCAAGTCATAATTCTTAATTTTGTGCTTTCGGGACCCATTTTATCATAACAAACCAGTTTTAATAGATCTACCTTTTTTGAAAATATTTCCTAACAAAATTTAAATCACAAATAATAGACCCCTATCATAATTTCAAGAGATTTTCAAAGAAATATGTTGATTTGTTCCCAAAATTATTATTTTTTATGAAAAATCATTAAAAATAAATAAAAAATCCCAAAAAAATCCAATTTTTTTTTGTAGCCTCCCTAAATCAGTGCCAACCTGCAAAAAACATTTCATAAAAAAAATTCCAAGTGCTTTGAAATATATGACCAAATTTCACGTCAGGTTCACCATTTGTAATCGGGTAATAATATGATCAATAGAAACTTGCAATAACATATAAAATACCAACCACAAAGAGATTGTTAGAGCTGTTAGTATTCCCAATATTCGAGAAAGGAGGCAAGACAAATAATAATCATAATCAATCAAATATTATGAAATCAATCCAAAACATGAATATGCAAACCATAAAATCCTTCCTTGGTGTTCTCCTTCTCATGTAATGTGGGCTCTCAGAATTGAGCTCAAGATCGTGCCAACATAAGAATTCAAAGCAATTGTGGTTACCAAAATCAAAGGTTTGGCTCTCTATTTATAATATTTTAGGGGTATCAACCAAGAATCCATGATTGAAGGGCTGATTGACTATGATTGAGGAGTTGAACTCAAAGTGAGTGAGAGTTCAACTGAGTTGATTTCTTAGCTTAACAGAATTGATTGATCTGATGGCAAATAGATTGGAGAGATTACTTGAATGGATTGGTGAGTTAACTAATTGCATGAATGAGTCAATTAATTGCATAAATTAGAAGAATGAATTGATGGAAGACTTAACTGATTGTTGAGGGAGGAATTAACAAAGTGGATTGAATAGTTAGGAGAGGGAATTGTGGAGTTAAGAGCTTTGATCGAAAAGCTAACTCAAAGTGAGTGTGAGTTAGGATTTAGGAGGACAATTGTGATTTAAATAAATAAAATGTTATTTATTTGCACATGTGGAGATATTTCATAAATAAATAATTATTTATTTATGAGAGGGATTGATAGTTGTAATTAAATAAATATAATTTATTTAATCATGGGAGGAGAATAATTAGTTTAATTAAATAAATATCATTTATTTAATCATGGGATATAATTTTATTTAATTATTATTGAAATGTAATAATTAGGAGGGGGAACATTAATTAAATTTGGTTATTTAATTAATAATTATAAGGTAGGGTATAATTAAATAAGGTTATTTATTGAATTATATTATAGATGAATAGATGATGAAATAATTGTTTAGAAGTTCAATAATTAAAATAATTAATTAAAATCACTTAATTATGGAATTAGGGAGAAGTGATGATTTTGATCTTAGAATATGGTAGAATGACATGATTAATTAAATAAAAAAGATTATTTAACAATTTAGGAGGAATGTTATTAATGTCATTGTGTTAGAGCAATAGGCCATTTTTAAGTGTCTACACTCTCATGATACTTTGGACTGAAAATGCAATGTGGGGTCGGTCAAGATGTTTTATCTTATGTTTCTTTACCAAATAATTTGGTGGGCTAGAGACATCCACTTCATCATTCTTTGTATCTGGCAGAGACATCTCAACCACCTACTCTACTTGGTCCTCTTCTGCACATGGTATTGCTCTTTAGGAGGAGGGTTCATGTGCTCCAATATTGTTTTCTCCGGAGGTGGTAGCACTTTTGTTTAAGAATCTAGCGATGGGTTTTCCTTCAAATCTGATTGTGAAATGTGGTCAAGTGCTATGATTTGACTGAGGATTTGTTGGAGGAGAAGATGCAAAAATATCCAAAGGAGTGTTGGACATAGGAGGTATGGTTGTTCCTATGGGTTTGAATTCCCTATGTGTCTTATATTTCTCCTTGACCCTTCTCTTTTCTTCTTACTTTAATGGGCTTCTTACTCTTGTTGTCTCTTTTTGACAGCTTCTTGTTCCTTCTATCTTTTCTCTATGACCTCCATGGTTATCTAGTGAGCTTCCTCCTATGCTTGTTCCCTATCTGTCTATTCTGCCACATTTTTCTCTTCTTCTTCTCTCCATCATAGTTCATCTTCTTTGGCCTTCTTCTTTTTCTCGACCTCTTCTTCAACATTGAGGCCTACTTCTTCACAGTGGGCATGCTCATCAACCTATTTTTTTGCCTTTACCTCCACTTTTGCATGTGCATTTCTTCTTCTTCTTCTTCTTCTTCTTTGTGGAGTCACTCCTCTTCCATTTCTCTTTTCTTTTTCTCTTCTACCTCTCAGAAGAGGTGCTCCTGATCTTTAGTGGTCAGAAGATTATTATGGTTCTTAGAAGTGACATCGGTGTCTAGGTTAACAAAATCTAGAAGATGCTCAAACATAGACTCACATATGGGCACTTCAACCTTGAACCCTAAGTGTCATCAAATGTTTGCCTACCTTTGAAGATAGGTTATGTGGGTGTGTCACCATAGCCATATGTGTTCATTTCTTATTTTTCTTTGGGCATACTAGTGGTACATCCTCCATGTCCTTGAACTTCCACATGTTCTTCTAGAATGATGCAGTGTGGGATGCTTAAGGTAGGGATGGTTGAGATTTTAGCCACATGGGAAGGTGACACAACCAAAAGGGGTTCTGCATCGATCTTGGTGGTGACTCCTTATTTGTTGGTGGAAGCAAGGTTCCATGATTTATCAATTTGCACTCCTAATTCTTAAAAAATTATCTATGTTGGAGTCACTTTGAGAGGATCTGACTATGTGGATGAGGTTCCTATCATCTTCTTATCTCATCTTTCATACTGCTAGGAGGATTGAATCTGGGCTATTGTTTTAACACTCTTTCACTAAGTTGCCTCAAAGAATTTATAGCTTTGGTTCACCATATCCTATGTAACTACATCTATATTATACACTTGTTTCTCACTCCATTTAACCATCGAGAGAGGCTTATCTCCTATCCTCTACTTGTTGAAGATAGGGTCCAAAATAACTATTTTATCAACATATTTCTTAGGGAATGATCTGAGCCCAAAATCATCTATTTGTTGCATTCTAGATCAGTGATATTTCTTTCAGCATGCATCAAATTCATCTTGACAATCTGCCCAAAAATCCTTGAGATGAAGGATGTGACCTTTAGAATTATCGAGTATCACCCTATTCAACCTTCCCTGAAGGTCATACTAATGTTGCTACAAATAAATTTTCTCCAAATGGTGACTTTATAAAGCATTTCCTACTTCTTTTGTGATGGCCAAGGTACACTTATAATCCCCACATGATAATGGGAACTCCACCACCTTGGTCTTATTTGTGGTGAATATAATGTGGATCTCCAAAATTTTTTGGAAAAACTCCAGAAGGAGGATCTAGCCACATCAGTGTTGCGTGAGTAGGAAGGGCTTTATAGTGAACCTAGACACACAAATGTAGGTTTTCTTTTGGAACTACAAAAACCAACACCCCCATGGTTCGATCAAAGTTGTGGATACCTTAGACAATCGAAACCCAACATCCTGGTTGAGTCTTATTATTTTATTGTATATAACTACATTATTGACTCTATAAAATGATATGGGAAAATTCTCAATCTGACTCTACAGGTAGTATTCTCATGGAAGAGCTTGATTTAGCTCATCACCTATCTTGCCAATTCTATCGCACCCTTCAAAATTTTGGTGGCGAGCTGTCAACTAGACTAAAAAGGAAGTCATGTATAAATGCTTTGTGTTTTGGACTTCGTGTAGCTATTGATCTATATTATCTGGGATGATCTCGACCCAATCAAACTAGGAATCCCTTATGAAAATATTGATAATGAAATAATACATCCATGAGGTGTATTCTTTCACATTCACCTTGATGAAAATATGACATAATATTATGATTATCCCCTTGATGGGCAGGATGAAGTCCTTCTAAGGAATATTGGTAGTAAGCTTAAGCACATCCCTGTGTAGTGTGAGGAAATAGTGTGTGTTCAAGTACCTTTTTCTATCATGTTTTGCACTTAAGTATTCAGTCATGACATATGTCTTATCCACTATAATTATATTTTTCTGGTAGGGGATGTGAAGGAAGGGGGTAATGGAATCCGCAAGGTGATGATCAGGGAACCATCTATCACAAAGAAAGAATGTGTGGCCTCTAAGTAGTGATTTTCCAAGGTACAAATGAATCCAGGATACTAGGTGGGAAAGAAGGAATCCTATATTAATCTATACCAAGAAAAATTAAGACACCTAGTTTCTTTGGCATCTCAACCCTCCTGGATGTTAACTCTGATGGCCTCTAAATCACAGTCCCCAAGATCTGTATATGTTATGTTTCAAACTGCACTCTCTAGCTTAGAGGCTCAAACAACACCATTCACGCTATATTTCATGGATAATGGTAACCTCTCCAACTCTCTCTCTTCTTTAGTTTTAATTCCAAATGCTCCAAGGAGGAATGCCTTGGGTTCTACTCCTTTCACTAATGAAGAGGATGTCATGTTTGTATTTTCCTGCAAGAATGGGACATCATTAGTATATGTAAGACAAATGAAGCTATTTTTAGAAAATATCTTGGTGGTTGGGTTTTGGGGATCCACATGATTGTATCCTCTATATTTAAATACCAAGTAAAATTGATTCCTAAATCCTAGAGACTAGAATAATTATTTATGCTAGAACTTTATGAGATCAGTGAAAAAATTGTGTGGAGATCCTTTATGTTGTAATGGTGATCAAGAAAGAGAAACCCGAAGCTCAAGGACCTGAGATTATATGACAATTTTAGAACTTCACCATAAGGAATTTTGAAACGTGTGTGATGATTACTCTGAGGAGTATTTGAATCCATGGTCTTGAAAGAGACTAGTAACTAGGGATTAAAGTTATAGGGCGATGGGGACAGTGACTAGTTAACAAAAAAGGGGGTGTTGAAATAGAGTTTTGTAGCTTATTCTTTTGACACATGGCACACCAATGGGCCTGAACTAGATGTATCTTAGAGGATAAAAACCCTTAACAAAGGCACTTAGCATTTTGGGGTCAAAAAATGCATGTTCCCTAAACTAGATTCTAACTAGGGCATTGTTAGGGCACAGAGGGGAAAAAATCCTAGCAATAAAAGAGGATACAGATGCAAGAGCACTACCAATACTAACAAAACTTAACAAACTAGGGCACAAAATTTTTCATGAACTACGAACCCTAATCACTTAACCATAAAATCAACAGGGCCGAACACATGATCCTACAACTAGTACACAACTAGAACCTTAAAACCATGAGAGAAGACCCTGAATTAAGTCTAAAGGCCAAGGAACTTCATAAAAAATCCATTTATTCAACCCTATGGTGGAAGAAAAAAGGACAAAAATAAGAAAACAAATGAAAACCACAATAAAAGAGCCTTAAATTATGAGAGAAATCATAAAGAAATCCTACCTGTAGTTGCAATCACATGCGCTAACCAAGGGACCTTCTGAAAATACCCAAATAAGAAACCAAATCGTAAAAAAATATACAAATCCACAAGTTCAAAAATCTAGTCGCTGAGGTGCTCTCAAAGATGACTTCTTATCGCTTGGTGATTGAAAATTATCACTAAGAAGTCCTTTTATAAAGTGGATTAGGAAAGACCTTTAAATGCAATGTATGACTCTAACATTAAAATTAATTCTCCATGCTTTGTGCTTCAAGCATCCAAACTCCATAATGCTAAAAGAGAACTACTAAAGGCTAGCATCTGAGGACTGAACAAAAGCTATGGTAACAAGGGATAGACTCTGGGATCTCAAATCCTAGAGATGACAAAGGGAAAAACAAAGCAAGGCCAAGTGGAAAAAAAGAAAATGGAGAGAAAATATCAGGGGTCCCAACATTTTGCCACACAAAATTTTGGGATTGGTATGAAAGACATAACACCCTAATGATGGATGAAAAGGAAATAGGAAACCCATATGATGGACAAAAAGGAAAGCCTAATGATGGATGCACTAAAGAATGTATACAAAAAAAGGAAAATAGACAAACTTAAAAATGAAACCCTAATGATGGATGTATAAATGAAAATGGGAATCTTTAATGATGTATGTGAAAAGGTAGGAAACCCTAATGATGGATTCAAAAGGAAAATGGGAAACCCCTAATGGATGAGAAAGGGATAAAAAGAACCCTAATTGTGTATACAAAAGGGAAAATAGGAACCCTAATGATATATTTAAAAAGGAAACCCTAATGGGTGCAAGAGGAAACCGTGTATGAAGTATGTAAAAAGAAGACCCTATATGAGGTATGCAAAAAGGAGACCCTAAAGGTAGATGAAAATAAAAATGGGAAACCCTAATGAGATATACAAAATGAAAATCCTAATGAGGTATGAAAAATGGAAAATAGGAACCCTAATGATAGATACAAAAAGGAAAATAAGAATCCTAATGGATGCAAAAGGAATATAGGAAATTTTGAAAATAATGACAATTTATTGATGCAAAAACTATGAACTAAGGATAAGTAACAATGCAAGGTGTAACCCTGAAGTGAAAACCCTAAATAACGTATGTGAACTAAAAAATACCAATCACTTTATTTTTGGTTTGAATAGGTCTTAGGAATCTATATGGTGATCCTAATCTTGTCTAATGGCAAGGTTCTAAGACAAGATTTGTCAAGCAATTGTGTCGCAAGAATATGGTAGATGTGTTGCAGGGATATGCAAATGTTTTTTAGAACAATAAAAATTGCATCATTTAATTAATGATTGTGTATCATAATAGTGCAATTGCATAGAAGATTATAAATATTATGTACCGAAATTTAGCAATTGTGTAGAAAAATACAATGATTGTGGTGAATGGTCTACTAAAATAATTATGATAATGATGCATGCAAATCAAGAAACAATTATATAGCATGAAATGTGAATTATATTTTTCTATTTTGAATGTTTGATTATCAGTCAAGTTTACAAACACAATCACACACGTAAGACAATATGGTTGTTGACAGACTTTGAACTATTGCACTTTGTGTATGTTCAAGGACTTTTTCAAGCTCTAAGATTTTCACTGGTCTTATAAAAAATTAAAACCCTTAAAAATAATCTTAGCTTAAGGACAAAGCTTAATTACAATGTTTCATCCCACAAATTTGATTTCTGTCAACTCAAATAGCCTTGTCACACCCTAGGGTGCACTCATTTTTTTTCTTTTACCATAGTTTGGTCAAAGAAGCTTTCTCTTCTATTGAGTCAACCTCTTGGGAAATATATGGTGAGTATCTTGGGGTATATTCTTCCCACCTCTTGCACTAAAATATTGTAATGTTTAGACAAAAAATGGATGACCTCTAAAATAAGGTGTCTAGTAAGATTTTGTGGTTCTTGACCTAACGTGATCTAAGGTTAAGGCACTTAAGTCTCTAATCAACCATTCAAATTCCTTGAAATCTCTTCACTCATCTTGGACTAACACTGACACACCAAACCTGGGATAACTTGAGTATAGGACTAGGGTTTGTCTATACTACTATTTATATAGTGGCCAGAGGGATTTACTACTTTGAGGTTGTTCTTTGGGGTGATAAAATTACCAAGAAGGCATCTCTAAATAAAATGAAAAATGGGATTCTACAACAAATTGTGCAAGTGCACCAGACACGCGAGATAAAATGATTAATTTTAAGTCCAAATCGAAGTGTGATCTAATCTAAATACAAACAAAATGAAAAAGGTTAATTTTAAGCACCAAATGAAGTGTGATCTATGATATTACAAATAAAATATTGAATTTCTCCATGCTACATGCTGAAAATTAAAAAATAGTATCCAAAACCTTATCCTAGCAATTAAAATTTGACAAATTGATATAAAAAATCAAAATTTATACCTTGGTTTTACTAGGCAATTGTGGCATTTGACTTGCAATTGTGGCATTTGGTTATAGAAATTGTGACATTTCATTATAATGATTACAATGTTTTCTTATAGAAATTATGATATTTAATTGTAATGATTATGACATTTCATCTATAACCCGCATAGAAAACAAAAAAAAACAAAGGGAAAGTACATAATAGATTCCAGAAAAAATACATATATGATTTGAATGATTGTGACTCAGAATCATGTGATTGCGTCGATTGATTTTCAATTGCACCAAAAATATATGGAACTGCAAAACTTAAAAAATACACTAAAAATTAGAAAATAAAAGTGTATTCACGTCGAATTCACCAGACTATATAGGGGTAAAAAATATGAAAACCTGTAAAAAGATTAATGAATCTAACAACAAAAGATTTAATTAAGTCACACAAATTCTACACCTAATCAAGAGAGAATAATAAAATTGAATGCATTGCAAAATAAATAATTTCATTCAAATTAAATGCAAACTTTTCAACTAAAAACCTCTCCATTGTCTCTCTCCTTCTCATACAATGTTGGCTCTTAGATTTTCTCAAATGTCACAATACAAAAATTTAAGAATTGTGCTTGTTGAAATTGTGAGGAATCACCCTCTTTTATAGAATTCTATACTTCGCTAAAAGGTTCAAATTTAGGGGACTTGATTGATAATTAATGGATAGGATTAATCAGGAATGGACTAACTAGTCAAATTACTGAGACAAATTGGTAATTGATTGATTGTATAACAAAGCTAATTTAATAGTTAACTTGGTTGGTCAAGCGTAGATTGAATAGATTGAGCATAGAATTGTTACATGACTAAAAAGGCTAAATTGATTGATTAATAAGATTGAATTGATTTAAAATATAAACTATTAGTTAGTATTAATTATGGAGATAGAATTGAAGAAATAAATTAACATTAAAAAATAAAAAAATTAACAGTGCATGAGAGGGATTAAATAAAATAAATATTTTTTTTAGAAGAATAAGTTTACGTAGAAGAAATGAAATAATTAAATACTCGACGCAAAGTCAGAGAGCAAGAGGGGCTAAAAAATGGCACACCCTAATGATCCAAGACTGCTCAACACATGCGGAAGTAAACAACACAATGGTGACAGAGAGAATGCAGAAGCTTTCATATATTTTCATCAAATAGAATGATACATGTCTGGCTGTAAGGCCTTCCCGGTTAGGGCTAGATATTACAATGAATTATAGAGGTCCTTACACATACAAGGATCTACCAACAATCTCTATTCTTCCTATCTTCTATCTTCTACAAAAAATTGCCTCCTAAACTACAACCAAACAACTACATTTATACACAAGTCTACCAAACTAAGTCAGCCTTCAGATCCATAATCAATGGAATGAATGGTCAGATATGGGACCACACACTTCCCAATGATGGATTCCAACATTAAATATGTGACCCAACATAAATGCACAAGTCAGCCACAACAGAAACTAAAACTAAACCCGTCGGTGAGCAAGGGTAACCGAGAAGTAGACAAGCAACATCGAGTGCCAATGAAACAACCGACCACCCAGGAGATAACTGAACGCACTCAGTAACCAAAGGAAACTGACCAACTCGGTCAAAGCAGGAACCGAGCAACATAGACAAACTCCAAATTGTTTTTGGTGACATAGGATTGCCAAGGACCCGAGATGCTCCTACATCAGACACCTAGGGTTATTTTGAAATGATTCTCTAAATCATTTGGTAGGTCTGGTCTGAGTTGCATCCAACTCAAACTATGAAATCCATGAAATATCTTCCATCAGTCTATTCTTCCACTTTACCACATACTCCATATATTGTTTTCCTCTTGTACTCTTTCCAACTCTTTCCTTCAAAATCTGTTCAATTTCTTCATTCTGCTTCTTAGGATATTTTGTCAGTACTATCACTTCTTCATCAGGTTCATGATACTCATTCAAATCAGCAATGTTGAAAATTGGTGATATGTCCATGTCATCAGGTAACTCAATTTCATATGCATTTCCACTATCAAATTTCTTCAAAATCTTGCAAGGTCCAAACTTCTTCATCTTCAGCTTCCCATATGCTCCAAAAGGAAATCGGCCTTTCTTCAAATGAACCATCAATTCATCACCAACATCAAAAGTTTTATGTCTTCTTGATCTATCAGCTCTGTCTTTGTATTTCTGATTACTGTCTTCCAACTTCAGCTTCACATCTTCATGCAATGTCTTCATGTACTCAACAAATTTTACTCCTTCAGCACTTTTCTTATTCTCATTAGCAATGTCTCTCAAATATGATATACTTCTCGGTTGTGTGCCATTCACATTCTCAAATGATGTCTTTCCAGTACTCCTATTCACTAAATTATATTATGCAAACTCTACTTGTGCCAACACATAATCCCAATTACTTGGTGTGTCTCCAACTAAGCATCTCAAAATATTTCCCAAACTTTTGTTCACAACTTCAGTCTGTCCATCGGTTTGTGGGTGAAATGTAGAACTATATTTCAACTCAGTGCCAAATTTCTTCCAAAGGGTTTTCCAAAAGTAACCAACAAATTTACTGTCGCAGTTAGAGATAATACTCCTTGGTAATCTATGCAATCTAACAATTTCCTTAAAGAAAAGATCTGCTACATGTACTACATCTGATGTCTTTATACACAGTATGAAATATGCCATATTTGAAAATCTATCCACAACAAAAAATATAGAATCATTACCTCTTACTGTCTTTGGTAAGCCAAGAGCAAATTCGATACTAATGTCAATCCAAGGTTTCTTAGGAACAACCATCGGTGTATACAATCTAGTATTATGACTTACTCCTTTTGCAACAAGACAAACTCCATAACTTTTAACAAATTTTTGAACATCTTTATACAACTGCAGCTAATAGTACTTCTCCTTAAGCAAATTACATGTTTTATCAATACCAAAATGTCCAGCCAAACCACTACTATGTTTCTCCTTTATCAAATTACATCTCATTACTCCTCTCAGTATACACAACTGAATTCCTTTAAACAACATACCTTCCTGAATAAAATATTCATCCCATTTAGTATCTTGTTGATCTTGAATAGGTGCTCTACACTTTCTCCATGGCTCAGAAAAATTAGGGTCAAACTCATAAGAATCTTTCATCTCATCAAAACCAAGAACTTCAATTTTCATCTCGGTCATCAAAGATCTTCTACTCAATGCATCAGCAACTTAGTTAGTGACTCCACTCTTATGCTTTATCACAAATGTGTAACTATGCAAATACTCAACCCATTTCATATGTCTCTGATTCAACTTATTCTGACTACCCAAATATTGTAAAGCCTTATGATTAGTATACAACACAAATTCACTCAGTATCAAATAATGTCTCCATTTTTTTAGTGCTTGAACAATAGCATAGAATTCTTGATCATACACAGAATATTTCCTTCTAGCATCATTCAACTTTTCACTAAAGAAAGCAATAGGTTTACCTTCTTGACTCAACACAGCTCCAGTTGCACTTCCACTTGCATCAAATTCCACTTGAAATAATTTATTGAAATCAGGTAATGCCAAAATAGGTAATTCAGCAACATTATGCTTCACAGTCTCAAAACTTTTTCTAGCTCCATGTGTCCACTTGAATTCTCTTTTGTCTCCTCTTATAGTTTCAGTCATAGCATTACAAATTGAACTAAAATTTCTTATGAACTTTCAGTAAAAACTTGCCAAACCATGAAATGATCTTACCTCACTAGCATTCATAGGTGTAGGCCAATTCAAAATAGCTTCAACCATTTTAGGATCCATCTTCAAACCATCAGCTGAAATAACAAATCCCAAATACACAATCTCCTCTTTCATGAATGAACACTTTTCCAAATTTATCAACAACTTTTCCTCTTTCAATCTTTGCAAAACTTTTCTAAAATGCAACAAATGTTCTTCTCTGGTCTTACTGAATATCAGAATGTCATCAAGATATACAACCACAAACTTACCCAATAATGTCTTCAAAACTTTATTCATCAGCCTCATAAAAGTAATCGGTGCATTAGTTAAACCAAAAGGCATAACCAACCACTCATACAAACCTTCTTTCATCTTGAAAGAAGTCTTCCATTCATCACCCTCTTTGATTCTAATCTGATGATACCCACTTTTCAAATCAATTTTGGTGAAATACTTTGCTCCAATCAAACTGTCCATTATGTCATCCATTCTTGGTATAGGAAACCTATACTTCACTGTTATCTTATTGATTTCTCTGGAATCAGTACACATTCTCCATTCTCCATTCTTTTTAGGTGCCAATACATCAGGTACTGCACAAGGACTCAAACTTTCTCTAATCAAACCTTTCTCTAGAAACTCTTGAATCTGTCAGTTCAATTCTTGACTCTTGGTAGGTGTCAACCGATGAGGTGCCTTATTTGGTAAACTAGCTCTAGGGATTAGCTCCATACAATGATCAATGCTTCTTTTTGATGGAAAACCATTAGGTACATAATTAGAAATGATATCACTATACTCAGTGAGCAACTTGTCAATCTCCTCAAGGACATTATCCTCTATTTTCTTACTCAGTTTATTAGGGATCACAGCAAAACATAGATCATTCTTCTTCAGAGAGTTAACAAAATTTCTTCCCTCCATCAAACAAACTTTCACAGATGTGCAAACATTACTAACAGGTTCTTCCATCAATGTTAACAAGATTTGTTTCTTTCCATTAGCCACAATAGTATATTTATGCAATCTCCCATCATATATAGCATGCCTATCATATTGCCAAGGTCTACCCAACAAAATATGACAACAATCCATCAGCATGATATCACATAACATCTTATCATAGTACTTTCCAATCTTCAAATTCACATAACATTGTTCACTTACCAAGAGTGTATGCTCATCTTTGATCCATGAAATCTGATAGGGCTTTGGATGTAACAACCTTTCCAACTGCAATTTTGTGACCATCTCTTCAGATACCAGATTCTCTGAGCTACCACTGGCAATGATTACCTTCCAAAATTTATCAGAAACTCTACATCTGGTCTTGAACAAACTTTTCCTTACTAGATCTTCCTTTTTTCTTTCATTCTACAGTGCTCTCCTTACCATCAAGTTATTTTCTTTCTCAGGTTCATTCGGTGACTCTTCTTACACCAAAGCATTTCTACTGCTACCAAGCTTCTTACTAGCATGTGTACATTTGAAAGATCTATGTCCTTCTCCATAATTGTAACAAGTTCCTCAGAAACTTCCTCTGCCATAACCACCTTGGTAGTTACTGCCTCCACCTCTAGAGAACTTTCACCTTTCCACTCGGTCTTGCCTTTGTCTAGATTTGTCTTTTCTGGTTTAGATCTACCATTTTCACCATTAGATCTACCTCTTCCTCTAGGGAATCTACCACCTTGACCTCTTTGTCTTTGTTCATGTCTTTTGTTCAATTTCTCCTCGGCCTTCAATGCAAATTGATAAGCCTCTTCAATGTTCTCCAACTTGACCATACCAATTTCCTCTTAGATGGAAACTCTCAAACCATTTAGGTATCTACCAATTCTTTCCACATCATCTTCATCATGTTCAGATCTGATATCTAACCTATAGAATTCCTCAGTATACTCTTTTACCAAGCTATCTTTCTGCCTCAAACTTTGCATTCGCCAAAGTAGGTTAATTTGATAATCACAAGGTAAGAACTTTCCTTTCAACTTATTCACCATTTTATTCCATACCTTGATTTTTTCTTTGCCTTTCCTCTTCCTATCCAACTATAGATATTACCACCATAAGGATGCATGACTTTTTGACTTTTTGCTTTCAATCTTCACCTTCTTATCTTCAGGAATGTTTTCATAGTCAAAATACTTTTCCATCTCGGTGATCCAGTCCACTAATTCATCAAAATCTATCTTTCCACCATACTCAAGAGGATTGAAATGTGGTGTTGACTTCAAACTTGCCAAAGCCTTCAAAAATAGTTCTTCACCTTGATCCATAATAGGTGCAGGTTTTGCATTCACCTATTCTTCCTCAACTTCATTATCACTAAAATCTTCAAGATGTCTACCTCTTCTTTGGGTTGTTTCAACAACTTCTAACCTAGCAGCAATCTACCTTAGCATATCTACCAATCCTTGATTTGCATCTCACCTTCCACGAACCATCTTTACAACCCTCTACAATTACAGGTCAGATCACAATCTGGTACCCCACAACAATCAATTAGGGCTTCAAGAGGAACCTACAAACCTAGATCTTCAGACCTAGATCAAGATCTCACCTCGCTTTGATACCACTTGACATAGGGCAGGGAGCAAGAGGGGCCAAACAATGTCACATCCTAATGATCAAAGCCTGCTCAACACATGCAAAAACAAACAAACACAACAGTGAGAGAGAGAATGCAGAAGCTTTCATATATATTTCATCAAATAGAATGATACATGTCGGGTTGTAAGGCCTTCCCAATTAGGGCTAGATATTATAATGAAATAAAGAGGTCCTAAAACATGTGAGGATTTTCCAACAATCTCTATTCTTCCTATCTTTTATCTTCTACCAAAAATTGCCTCAAACTTTGCATTCACCGAACTAGGTTAATCTGATAATCAGAAGGTAAGAACTTTCCTTTCAATTTGTTCACCATTTTATTCCAAACCTTGATTTTGTCTTTGCCTTTCCTCTTCCTATCCAACTGCAGATGTTCCCACCATAAGGATGCATGACTTTTCAAATTTTTGCAGGCTTGGATCATTAGGGTGTGCCATTGTTTGGCCCCTCTTGCTCCCTGCCCTGCATCAGGTGGTATCAGAGCGAGGTGAGATCTTGATCTAGATCTGTGGATCTAGGTTTGTAGGTTCCTCTTGAAACCCTAGTTGATTTTTGTGGGGTAGTAGATTGTGATCTAACTTGCAATTGTAGAGGGTTGTCTAGATGGTTCATAGGAGGCAAGATGCAGATCCAGAATTGGTAGATATGCTATGGAAGATTGCTGCTAGGTTAGAAGCTGTTGAAATAGCCTAGAGAAGAGGAAGACATCTTGAAGATGTTAGTGATGATGAAGTTGAGGAAGAACAGGCGAATGCAGAACCTGCACCTGTTATGGATCAAGGTGAAGAAATATTTTTGAAGGCTTTGACAATTCTGAAGTCAACACCACATTTCAATCCTCCTGAGTATTGTGGAAAGCTAGATTCTAATGAATTAGTGCACTAGATAACTGAGATGGAAAAGTATATTGAGTATGAAAACATTCCTGAAGACAAGAAGGTGAAGATTGCAAGCAAAAAGTTGAAAATTCATGCATCCTTATGGTGGGAACATCTGTAGTTGGATAGGAAGAGGAAAGGCAGAGACAAAATCAAGGTTTGGAATAAAATGGTGAACAAATTGAAAGGAAAGTTCTTACCTTGTGAATGTCAGATTAACCTAGTTTGGCGAATGCAAAGTTTGAGGCAATCTTTGGTAGAAGATAGAAGATAGGAAGAATAGAGATTGTTGGAAGATCCTCGCATGTTTGAGGACCTCTGTATTTCATTGTAATTTCTAGCCCTAACTGGGAAGGCCTTATAGCTAGGCATGTACCATTATATTTGATGAAAAATATATGAAAGCTTATGCATTCTCTCTCTCATTGTTGTGTTTGTTTGCTTTCACATGTGTTGAGCAGGCTTGGATCATTAGGGTGTGCCATTGTTTGGATCCTCTTGCTCCTTGTCCCTACGTTAGGTGGTATCTAGATCTACAAACCTAGATCAAGATCTCACCTTGCTCTGATACCACTTGATCTAGGATTGGAAAATATACTAAGGCAGATTACTGCTAGGTTAGAAGCTGTTGAAACAACCCAGAGAAGAGGTAGACATCTTGAAGATGTTATTGATGATGAAGTTGAGGAAGAACAGGTGAATGCAAAACTTGCACCTATTATGGATCAAGGTGAAGAAAGATTTTTGAAGGCTTTGGCACATTTTATACCATGTAGAAAGACATCAGATGTAGTACATGTAGCAGATCTTTTCTTTAAGGAAATTTTCAGAATGCATGGGTTACTGAGGAGTATTATCTCTGAGCAAGACAATAAATTTTTTGGTTACTTTTGGAAAACCCTTTGGAATAAATTTGGCACTAAGTTGAAATATAGTTCTACATTTCACCCACAAACTGATGGAAAGACTGAAGTTGTTAATAGAAGTTTGGGAAATCTTTTGAGATGCTTAGTTGGAGACACACTGAGTAATTGGGATTCTATGTTGGCACAAGCAGAGTTTGCATACAATAATTCAGTGAATAGGAGTACTGGAAAGACACCATTTGAGATTGTGAATGACACACAACTGAGAAGTATATCTGATTTGAGAGACATTGCTTATGAGAATAAGAAAAGTGTTGAAGGAATAAAATTTGTTGAGTACATGAAGACATTGCATGAAGATGTGAAGTTGAAGCTAGAAGACAGTAATCAGAAATACAAAGACAGAGTTGATAGATCAAGAAGACATAAAACTTTTGATGTTGGTGATGAAGTGATGCTTCATTTGAATAAAGGTCGATTTCCTATTGAAACATATGGGAAGCTGAAGATGAAGAAGTTTGGACCTTGTAAGATTTTGAAGAAATTTGAGTGGAAATGCATATGAAATTGAGTTCCCTGATGACATGGACATATCACCAATTTTCAACATTGCTGATTTGAATGAGTATCATAAACCTGATGAAGAAGTGACAGTACCGACAGAATATCCTAAGAAGTAGAATGAAGAAATTGAACAGATTTTGAAGGAAAGAGTTGGCAAGAGTACACGAGGAAAATAGTATATGGAATATCTGGTAAAGTGGAAGAATAGACTAATGGAAAATAGTTCATGGATTTCATAGTCTGAGTTGGATGCTGCTCGGACCAAACCTACCAAATAATTTGGAGAATCATTTCAAAATAACCCCAGGTGTCTGATGTAGGAGCATCTCGGGTCCTTGGCAATCTTGTGTCACCAAAACCAATTTAGAGTTTGTCTGTGTTGCTCGGTTCCTACTTTGATCAAGTTGGTCACTATTTGGTCAGTTTCCTTTGGTTACCGAGTGTGTTTAGTTATCTCTTGGGCAGTCATTTGTTTCACTGGTGTTTAGTGTTGCTTGTCTGTTGCTCGGTTACCCTTACTCACCGACTGGTTTAGTTTTAGTTTCTATTGTGGCTGACTTGTACATTTATGTTGGGTCATAGATTTAATTTTGGAATCCATCATTGGAAAGCATGTGGTCCTAGATCTGATCATTCCTTCCGTTGATTATGGATCTGAAGGCCGACTTAGTTCGGTAGACTCTTGTATAAATGTAGTTGTTTGGTTGTAGTTTAGGAGGCAGTTTGGTAGAAGATAGAAGATAGTAAGAATAGATATTTTTGGAAGATCCTCGCATGTTTGAGGACCTTTGTATTTCATTGTAATATCTGGCCCTAACCGGGAAGGCCTTACAACTCAGCATGTATCATTCTATTTGATGAAAAATATATGAAAGCTTATGCATTCTCTCTCTCACTGTTGTGTTTGTTTGCTTCCGCATGTGTTGAAATATAGTTCTACATTTCACCCACAAACTAATGGAAAGACTAAAGTTGTGAACAGAAGTTTGGGAAATCTTTTAAGATTCTTAGTTGGAGACACACCGAGTAATTGGGATTCTATGTTGGCACAAGAAGAGTTTGCATACAATAATTTAGTGAATAGGAGTACTGGAAAGACACCATTTGAGATTTTGAATGGCACACAACCGAGAGAAATATATGATTTGAGAGACATTGCTGATGAGAATAAGAAAAGTGTTGAAGGAGTAAAATTTCTAAGTACATGAAGACATTGCATTAAGATGTGAAGCTGAACGTGGAAGATGGTAATCAGAAATACAAAGATAGAGTTGATAGATCAAGAAGACATAAAAGTTTTGATGTTGGTGATGAAGTGATGGTTCATTTGAAGAAAGGCTAATTTCCTATTGGAACATATGGGAAGCTAAAGATGAACAAGTTTGGACCTTGCAAGATTTTGAAGAAATTTAAGAGTGGAAATGCATATGAAATTGAGTTACCTGATGACATGGACATATCACCGATTTTCAACATTATTGATTTGAATGAGTATCATGAACCTAATGAAGAAGTGATAGTACCTACAGAATATCCTAAGAAGTAAAATGAAGAAATTGAACAGATTTTGAAGGAAAGAGTTGGCAAGAATACAAGAGAAAAATAGTATCTGGAATATCTGGTAAAGTGGAAGAAGAGACCAATGGAAGATAGTTCATGGATTTCACAGTCTAAGTTGGATGTAGCTCAGACCAAACCTACCAAATGATTCAAAGAATCATTTCAAAATAACCCCAAGTGTCTGATGCAGGAGTATCTCAGGTCCTTGGCAATCCTGTGTTACCAAAAACAATTTGGAGTTTGTCTATGTTGCTTTGTTCTTGCTTTGACCAAGTTGTTTAGTAGTTCATTGGTTTCCTTTGGTTACCAAGTGTGGTCATTTATCTACTAGGCAGTCATTTATTTCACTGGTGCTTGGCATTGCTTGTCTGCTGCTCGGTTATCCTTTCTCACCGATGAGTTTAGTTTTAGTTTTTGTGTAGCCGACTTGTACATTTATGTTGGGTCATGGATTTAATGTTGGAATCCATCATTGGGAAGTGTGTGGTCCCAGATATGACTATTCCTTCTATTGATTATGGATCTGAAGGTCGACTCAGTTCGGTAGACTCTTGTATAAATGTAGTTGTTTGGTTGTAGTTTAGGAGGTAGTTTTTGGTAGAAGATAGAAGATAGGAAGAATAGATATTATTGGTAGATCCTCACATGTTTGAGGACCTCTTTATTTCATTGTAATATCTGGCCCTAACTAGGAAGGCCTTACAGCCTGGCATGTATCATTCTATTTGATGAAAATATATGAAAGCTTCTACATTCTCTCTCTCATTGTTGTGTTTGTTTGCTTCTGCATGTGTTGAGCAGGCTTGGATCATTAGGGTGTGCCATTGTTTGGCCCCTCTTTCTCCCTGCCCCTACATCAGGAGGGGCCAAACAAATGGTACACCCTAATGATCTAAGCCTTCTCAACACATGCGGAAGCAAACAAACACAATAGCAAGAGAGAGAATGCATAAATTTTCATATATTTTTCATTAAATAGAATGATGAATGTCAAGCTGTAAGGCCTTCCCAGTTAGGGAAAGATATTACAATGAAATACTGAGGTCCTCAAACATGTGAGAATCTTCCAACAATCTCTATTCTTCCTATCTTCTATTTTCTACCAAAAATTGCCTCCTAAACTATAACCAAACAACTACATTTATATAAGAGTTTACCGAACTGAGTCGACCTCCGGATCCATAATCAATGGAAGGAATAGTTAGATCTAGGACCACATGCTTCCCAATGATGGATCCCAACATTAAATATGTGACCCAACATAAATGCACAAGTCGGCCACAACAGAAACTAAAACTAAACCCGTCAATGAGCAAGGATAACTGAGCAGCAGACAAGCAACACCGAGCGCCAATGAAACAACCGATCACCTAGGAGATAACTAACCACACTTGGTAACCAAAGGAAACTGACCAACTACTAACCAACTTGTTCAAAGTAGGAACCGAGCAACATAGACAAACTCCAAATTGTATTTGGTGACATAGGATTGCCAAGGACCCGAGATGCTCCTGCATCAGACACCTGGGGTTATTTTGAAATGATTCTCTGAATCATTTGGTAGGTTTGGTCTGAGCTACATCCAACTCAGACTATGAAATTCATGAACTCTCTTCCATCGGTCTATTCTTTCACTTTACCACATATTCCATATACTATTTTCCTCTTGTACTCTTGCCAACTCTTTCCTTCAAAATCTATTCAATTTCTTCATTCTACTTCTTAAGATATTCTATCGATACTGTCACTTCTTCATCAAGTTCATGATACTCATACAAATCAGCAATGTTGAAAATCAATGATATGTCCATGTCATCAGGGAACTCAATTTCATATGCATTTCCACTATCAAATTTCTTCAAAATCTTGCAAGGTCCAAACTTCTTCATCTTTAGCTTCCCATATGTTCCAACAGGAAATCAGCCTTTCTTCAAATGAACCATCACTTCATCACCAACATCAAAAGTTTTATGTCTTCTTGATCTATCAGCTCTATCTTTGTATTTTTTATTACTGTCTTCCAACTTCAGCTTCACATCTTCATGCAATGTCTTCATGTACTCAGCAAATTTTACTCCTTCAGCACTTTTGTTATTCTCATCAGCAATGTCTCTCAAATCAGATATACTTCTCAATTGTGTTTCATTCACAATCTCAAATGGTGTCTTTCCAGTACTCCTATTCACTAAATTATTGTATGCAAACTCTGCTTGTGCCAACACAAAATCCCAATTACTCGGTGTGTCTCCAACTAAGCATCTCAAAAGATTTCCCAAACTTTTGTTAACAACTTTAGTCTATCCATTGGTTTGTGGGTGAAATGTAGAGCTATATTTCAACTCAGTGCCAAATTTATTCCAAAGGCTTTTCCAAAAGTAACCAACAAATTTATTGTCTCACTCAGAGATAATACTCCTCAGTAATCCATGCAATCTAACAATTTCCTTAAAGAAAAGATCTACTACATGTACTGCATCTGATGTCTTTCTACATGGTATAAAATGTGCCATCTTTGAAAATCTCTCAACAACAACAAATATAGAATCATTACCTCTTACTGTCTTCGGTAAGCCAAGAACAAAGTCCATACTGATGTCAATCCAAGGTTTCTCAGGAACAGCAATCGGTGTATACAATCCAGTATTCTGACTTACTCCTTTTGCAACTTGACAAACTCCATAACTTTTAACAAATTTTTGAACATCTTTATACAATTGCAACCAATAGTACTTCTCCTTAAGAAAATTCCATGTTTTATCAATACCAAAATGTCCAGCCAAACCACTACTATGTTTCTCCTTTATCAAATTAGATCTCATTACTCCTCTCGGTATACACAATTGAATTTCTTTAAACAACATAGCTTCTTGAATAAAATATTCATCCCATTTAGTATCTTGTTGATCTTGAATAGGTGCTCTACACTTTCTCCATGGCTCAGAAAAATCAGGGTCAAACTCACAAGAATCTCTCATCTCATCAAAACCAAGAACTTCAATTTTCATCTCGATCATCAAAGATCTTCTATTCAATGCATCAACAACTCAGTTAGTGACTTGACTCTTATGATTTATCACAAATGTGTAACTCTATAAATACTCAACCCATTCCATATGTCTCCGATTCAACTTATTATGACTACCCAAATATTGTAAAGCCTTATGATCAATATACAACACAAATTCACTTGGTATTAAATCATGTCTCCATTTTTTCACTGCTTAAACAATAGCATAGAATTCTTGGTCATACATAGAATATTTCCTTCTAGCATCATTCAAATTTTCACTAAAGAAAGCAATGGGTTTACCTTCTTGACTCAACATAGCTCCAATTGCACTTCCACTTGCATCACATTCCACTTGAAATACTTTACTGAAATCGAGTAATGCCAAAATAGGTAATTCAACAACCTTCTACTTCAGAGTCTCAAAACTTCTATCAGCTCCATGTGTCCACTTGAATTCTCTTTTGTCTCCTCTCATAGTTTTAGTCATAGCATTACAAATTGAACTGAAATTCCTTATAAAGTTTCAGTAAAAACTTGTCTAACCATGAAATGCTCTTACCTCACTAGCATTCACAGGTGTAGGCCAATTCAAAATAGCTTCAACCTTTTCAGGATCCATCTTCAAACCATCAATTGAAATAACAATTCCCAAATAAACAATCTCCTCTTTCATGAATGAACACTTTTTCAAATTTATCAACAACTTTTCCTCTTTCAATCTTTGCAAAACTTGTCTAACATGAAACAAATGTTCTTCTCTGGTCTTACTGAATATCAGAATTTCATCAAGATATACAATCACAAACTTACCCAAGATTTTCTTCAAAACTTCATTCATCAGCCTCATCAAAGTACTCGGTGCATTAGTTAAACCAAAGGGCATAACCAACCACTCATAAAAACCTTCTTTTGTCTTGAAAGTAGTCTTCCATTCATCACCTTCTCTGATTCTAATCTGATGATACCCACTTTTCAAATCAATTTTGGTGAAATGCTTTGCTACATTAAAACTGTCCATTATGTCATCCATTCTCGGTATAGGAAACCTATGCTTCACTATTATCTTATTGATTGCTCTAGAAGCAGTACACATTCTCCATTCTCCTTTCTTTTTAGGTGCCAATACATCAGGTACTACACAAGGACTCAAACTTTCTCTGATCAAACCTTTCTCCAGCAACTTTTGAATTTGTCAGTTCAATTCCTAATTCTCATTAGGTGTCAACCGATGAGGTGCCTTATTTGGTAAACTAGCTCTAGGGATTAGATCCATACAATGATCAATGCTTCTTTTCGGTGGCAAACCATTAGGTACATTATCAGAAATGATATAACTGTACTCGGTGAGTAACTTGTCAATCTCCTCAGGAACATTATCCTTTGTTTTCTTACTCAGTTTGTTAGGAATCACAGCAAAACATACATCATTCTTCTTCAAAGAGTTAACAAAATTTCTTCCCTCCATCAAACAAATTTTCACAGATGTGCAAACATTACTAATAGGTTCTTCCATCAATGGTAACAAGATTTGTTTCTTTCCATTAGCCATAATAGTATACTTACACAATCTCCCATCATATATAACATGTCTATCATATTGCCAAGGTCTACCCAACAAAATATGACAACAATCCATAGGCATGATATCACATAACACCTTATCATAGTACTTTCCAATCTTCAAATTCACATAACATTGTTCACTTACTAGTAGTGTATGCTCATCTTTGATCCATGAAATTTGATAGGGCTTCGGATGTACCAACCTTTCCAACTACAATTTTGTGACCATTTCCTTAGATGCCAGATTCTTTGAGCTACCACTGTCAATGATTACCTTCCAAACTTTATGAGAAACTCTACATCTAGTCTTGAACAAACTTTTCCTTACTGGATCTTCCTTCTTGCTTTCATTCAACAGTGCTCTCCTTACCATCAAGTTATTTTCTTTCTCAAGTTCATTCGGTGACTCTTCTTGCACCAAAGCAATTCTATTGCTACTAGCCTTCTTAGTAGCATGTGTACATTCAAAATATTTATGTCCTTCTCCCCAATTGTAACAAGTTCCTTGGAAACTTCCTCTACCATAACCACCTCGATAGTTACTGCCTCTACCTCTAGATGAGCTTTCACCTTTCCACTTAGTCTTGCCTTTCTCTAGATTTGTCTTTTTCTGGTTCAGATATACCATTTTCACCATTAGATCTACCTCATCCTCTATGGAATCTACCACCTTGACCTCTTTGTCTTTGTTCATGTCTTTTGTTCAATTTCTCCTTAGCCTTCAATGCAAATTGATAAGCCTCTTCAATGTTCTCCAACTTGACCATACTAATTTCCTCTTGGATGGAAACTCTCAAACCATTCAGATATCTACCAATTCTTTCCACATCATCTTCATCATGTCCAAATTTGATATCTAACCTATAGAATTCCTCAGTATACTCTTTTGTCGAGTTATCTTTCTACCTAAAACTTTGCATTCGCCAAACTAGGTTAATCTAATAATCATAAGATAAGAACTTTCCTTTCAATTTGTTCACCATTTTATTCCAAACCTTGATTTTTTCTTTGCCTTGCCTCTTCCTATCCAATTGCAAATGTTCCCACCATAAGGATGCATGACTTTTCAACTTTGTACTTGGAATCTTCACCTTCTTGTCTTCATGAATGTTTCATAGTCAAAATACTTTTCCATCTCGGTGATCTAGTCCACCAATTCATCAGAATCTAGCTTTCCACCATACTCAGGAGGATTGAAATGTGGTGTTGACTTCAGACTTGTCAAAGCCTTCAAAAATCTTTCTTCACCTTGATCCATAATAGGTGCAGGTTTTGCATTCGCTTGTTCTTCCTCAACTTCATCATCACTAACATCTTCAAGATGTCTGCCTCTTTTATGGGCCATTTCAACAACTTCTAACCTAGCAGCAATCTACCTTAGCATATCTACCAATCCTGGATCTGCATCTTGCCTCCCACAAACCATCTGGACAACCCTCTATAATTGCAAGTCAGATCACAATCTGCTACCCCACAACAATCAACTAGGGCTTCAAGAGGAACCTACAAACCTAGATCCGCAAACCTAGATCAAGATCTCACCTCGCTCTGATACCACATGACGCGAAGGCTTCTCCACCTCACCATGCTTCTGGGTGGTCTCGATCTCTAGATCAGTCTGCCCCCCTGATGCTCCTAGCACTCATCATGGCTTTGATTGGCATCCTGCCACTTCCTCCAAGTTTCCCCGCCTAGTGCTGGCCATTTCTCCGCCTAGGGCAAAAGAGAAAGAAAAGAAAGAAGCTAAAGATGATGGTTGGTCACTCCCTAACCCTCCTGTTAACCCTAATGATGTGTGGGGTTTTGATGATAAAGATCATCCTCCTTCTAGCACTGCTCTTGATGCTTAATGGCTTTATGCCTCTTTTTTTTTATGAATAGTTGTTAGTTGTTTCCGGCTATGCCGTGTGAACTCTGCAGGGTGATTTTTATGTCCCCCAGCCTCTTTTTTGTGAATATGTAACTTTAATATTTTCTTAATAGAAAAGGCACTATTCATAAAAAAATATAATAAAGTAATCATTTAATTATGGCGATGAGAACGAGGAAGAATATATTTAATTAAATAATATAAATTATTTAATCAAAACTTAGAGAAAGAGATTAACTAAATAATTAAAAATACTTAATTAATTTGTAGAGGAATAATTAGAGAATCTTGAAGGAATATTAAATAAAAGCTAAATAATTAATTTAAATTAGTAAATTATTGAAATTGGAAGGAAATGATGAGTTTGAAAATTCAAATTAGAAAGAATGACACTAATTAAATAAATAATAATGATTATTTAATTAATTCAAATGAATGTCGGTAAAATTTTCATGCACAAGTGAGAGGACAATTTTAGGTGTCTACAAGTATTTTAACCCCATTAATTTTATTTATGTTATCACTTGATTAAGGACTCTGCAATGGGTTACCCTGATAGCCCCTTTGTGCCTTAGTCCCCCCATTGAGAGCCACTCTCATGGTTGGCTACACACCCACTCAACACCCACACACAAATGGAACATACGAGGTCTCATCACATCCAACCAAGAATGGAGAGTATTTGGAACATCCCTTGGAAACATGAAAACTATATCATCCATGCGGTGTGATCCCAAGACATTTACATGCACACACACACAAGCCATTTCTCACAATTCAAACATGCATGTTGCACAATTGAGACCTCTACAGGGTGGAATACATACAAAAGGTATCTATGGACTTGTCATCGCTCCACACAAAAAATTTAATGCAATTACAAAATGGAAAGATCATCCAAGGACCCACAAAGGCTTCAAACTCAGATTTGGGCAAACAAGGCCAAATTTTCATCAAAAACTAAACTTTCAAATATTAAGAAAGAAAGAAAACCCATTTGTCCTCAAGAAAAAAACATCCCAAAAATAAATTTTAATCATCCCAAACCCTAGAATGAAAGTTCCAGCCATGAATCAAAGCAAAAAACCTCACTCTCAAGCAATGCAAACAAGATAAACAAGAAACTTCAATTTACTTCCATAAGTCTCTAAATTACTTCCATAGAAATCACAATTCAAGTATTAAGATCAATCTAAACAATTCAAAATGGATGTTAACCAAGTATTGAAGAGAACAAATGAGCATACCTTTCAATGACCAAGAAAACCCTCTAAATGCTTAGAAAATGAAGCACACTCAACTTAAAAACATGAAATTTGGAGGATGATGAGGAGAGATCCAACCCAAGATGTTGAAAATGCAATACCCAAAAAAATTTGATCTCCAAAAATTGCCTTCTCTTTCAAATTCAAAATTCACAAGAAAGTGTTTAAGGAAATAATCAAAATTCTTTTTAAAACCCACTTGCCAAATGAATGAAAAGTCACCTTTTTAATAAAATCTCAATAACTTAAAAATCCAAAATAAAATAAATCCCATAAAATCATAAAATTTCATCAACAAAAAATAAATTCAAAAGCCCTCTATTTAAAATATTAAAGCCATAATATAATAAAGTTCTCTTAAAAAATAGTTGGCAACAATAATTACACCCAAAGTGCTGACTAGTTCCACTGAAATACATAGGTGCACATGTCGACGAGATGAGTAAGATGTAAAATAGAGACTCCTCATAACACTCAAACAAATCATGCATACCAGTATAGTTGAACATTTTCATATGACAACCAAAAGGTGTATAAGCATATCAGGAAAATAGTTATCAAAAATTCAAAATGGCAATTTTGGTTGAATACAAGTTAAATCAATCAAAGTTGTTAGATTTACACAATCCATATCAATGCTATGTGATTTTTATGGGATTCAATTGTGTATAATTTTTATAACATCAACATTTTAGATCACATTGTGTGATCCATCATCATGATGCAAGACAACATGAGGAGAAGAAAAATGTCAAATTGTAGACCAAACACTACAATAAAAAGGAGAGGAGGAAGGATGGCGAGAGGGAGGAAACACAAACCAATCCCATGTCAGTTTGTGTATCCTCCCTCTTGTCATCCTTTCTCCTCTCCATTTTATTGTAGTTCTTGGTCTACAATCTAACATTTTTTCTTCTCCTTATGTTCTCTTGCATCCCGATGATGGATCACACAGTGTGATCCAAAACGTTGATGTTAAAAAAATTCTACACAATTGAATCCCAGAAAAATTACATAGCATGAATACAATTTGGCCACATGATTACCGTTTAACCATTATTATGGGTGTGTGTGTGTGTATAGGGCATGCTCATACCTACCAATTTAGGTGAATTAGATGCCTAGTACCTATCCACGTTAGTCCAATAGCCAAAACACATATACATATATAATATAAAATAGTGACAAGAAGTGAAGGGGATAAAGACATCATGTGGACCTCACAAGTGAGTAACTACATGTGATGCCCAAAAGTTCGGGTCAAAACACAACCAACAAATTTTTTTTTAAAAGTGTTTAAGTTCCACGTTTAAGAAGCGGGTAAGAGAAGTCAACGACGAGGTCACAAGAGATTCAGGTGATCAACCTCAACAATGTTGTTTCCCTATGATGCTAGATGAAAATTTAATAAGGATAAGTTCGTCGATCGTCAGTCTAGCAATCTTAAAGGTTATCTAAGTGGAATTGAATGTTTACTGTTAACGTTATTTCCATAAATAGATTAACCATTACCCAATTGTGTACACACAAGGCCAATCTGATTATTATAATTAGATTGTCAATTTATGAAAATATAGAATATAAAATTTAATAATCGTTTACTCCAAAATCCGTTTCCAAAAGAATAAATATGAATTCAATAAATGATTACATTATACCAAATATTCCATGCACCTTTTAAACTAGTTATTCAATTTATACCATCAACCCAAATTAGATAAGCATGATTTATTTAATTAACTAATTAATAAATTTATCAATTAATTAATTAATTTATTAACTAATTACTAAATTTGAAGATATTAATTAATGATATTTAATTAATAATCATAATCAAATATATATATATATATATATATATATATATATATATATATATATATATATATATATATATATATATATATATATATATATATATATATATATATATATATATATATATATATATATATATATATATATAAATTAATATTTATAATATATTAACTAATATTATATACATACTAATCAACTAATAATATAGAACATCTATAAAATAACAAAATAATAAATAATAACAAAATAAATAACTTAAACATTTCTAAGATAACAACTAACTATAATCATTATCAAGACTTTAATATCAAATAAACTTAAATTAAAATAACATCCTAAACTAACTTAACTAACTACTAACCTTCACACTAAACAAAACATCCTACCTAGTCAACTAACCTATCTCCCTAATCCTACTCTAGCCTAGCTCCCTATCCTAGGCCCTAGCTTCTTTTCCCTCAAACTAGCTTCCTCTACTCATTCCCTTCAATACCACGTGCCCCAAGGAAGTGGTCAAATCCAAAGTTATGTAGAGGGTGCGCAGTACAAGGGAAGATGGGAAAACAACCCAAAATGGGTGCTAGTTTGGATGGCCCACCAATCAAGCTTTGTTCATGCCATGAAAACATTTCAACTTACCACCAAAAAGGTGGTCAACATCATTAAGACAAGCATGGGGGCGCACTTTTAGAAAGTGGAAAAGGCCTCCAAAGGGAGTGCCAACTTGGACAAGAAAGGGGACAGGACATTAATACAAATGCAAACCCAATTCAAATTTGATAAATGCTAAGTAAAGGGCAAGAAGACCTGCGTAGGTTAAAGTCAAAAAGGTGAAGACAAAAAGTGGAAGAGTTTTATGAGGTGGCAGCACTAGTACACAAGCCTGTCCAATCACAAGGCTTTTTGTAAACCTTTATGCAAGACAAAACCTCCACCACATGCGCCTAGCTTTGGGGAAGGCTTTAAATAGGTAAGGGATAATATTATTAATTATTATTTTAATTTCTTTATGACATAAGGTGGCATGATATATTATTTTTTTAATGACTGTGGTAGGAATTTGAATGGGAATTATTTTCCCATACAAATTCCAGAGAGTTGAATATCACTCTTCCTTGCAATTGAACTCTCAATGAAATATATACATGTTTAAATTTCTATGCAACTATGAGATATTAATAAACATTTTCATTTGTTCCCTATAGTTTTGTGTAGACCATAGGAATGTAATATATAGTGTTTTGTTAAGGGATAAATATGGTATGATTGCATTACAAAAGAGATATCAACAATTAAACTATCATGCTTTTCTCTCCATAGTTCTTCATTGCATTTGATATGACTAAGAATGAGATATAATTCGCATTTAGAGATAGTTTACCACGATCATTACACTTAGTTCATCATTATTAGTACTACATTATTCATATATCAATCCAATTAAGGATTCCAAATGAAATTGCTACCATATCTATACTAACAATTTGATAATTCCTTTGCAAAGAGAGAATATTGTTAAATTAACGTGAGAGATAGGGAGAGAGAGAGAGAGAGATTTTTCTTTCACATGTTTGCAAGAATTTCATCTTATACAATAAGGATACCATCTCAACTTATATACAAATACATCAATAAAGGCTACAACATTCTAGTTTTCATCATAGCATTGCAATCTTCAAAATGAAACTAGATTTGCTTTACATGTGTATCATCATCAAATACATTTGCACTCTCAAATTTACAATGAAAGATAATTTCAAAAAACATGTTTACTCTCTCCTTTCCTTACAATATACATTTTACAAAGTGCTCCAATAGAGAGAATGAAAACACCATTCCTAATCCATAAAATATGCTCCTAATTCAAGGAGTGGTTTCTTCATACAAACACATCAAGGAATTGAACTCCATCAAGCTTCATTCACTTGAATCATGACTTCAATACCTGCAATGAAAATAGGATAGGAACCATGGGATGCTCACCTCCCATCCTAGGCCTCTCATGAGGCCACCCCCGAGCTTGGGGAAACCACATTAAATGGGATACATACACTCATACACAAACACAAACAAGAAAACATACAATTGCAAAACTCAAATTCCCTCAAGGGTGAAACTAAGGAATTCCAAGAATATCCTTTGTGGGGTGTGGGTGGACAACCCATGGAGACAACCATTGCATAACAAAAACAAGGCCACACATGGACCCATATATCACAATTTCATAACAAGGCTCACATGGCCAATCTTCCCTCCTTATACCCCCAATGCCCCACGGGCTAAATGCAAGGTTTCTTGGGGAAAATCACTCACCCAAGTTCATCTTTCCCCACACATGGAGGAGACTCTACAAATGGAGTTGCCTCCATTCCCACACCCCCTCTTGATTTCTCTTCCCTCCCAAGGGTGAGTGAATCCAAGAGTAAACAACCCAAATCCAATTTACATGAAAAAACACATTACATTCTTGCTCTCACCATGACCAACCATGGGGAGCTAAAACACAACAAAATAAGCAAAAACAAAGCTCCTCCATGACCAACCATGGAGAGCCAAAGAAAGCACATCTCATACATCTACTACTACATGAGTGAGAGCATATCCAACCTCAAGTCCAAATGCAAGATGTAGGAGTGTTGAGCCCTTATCCAAATCTCCAAGCTTTTTCCTCCTCTAACTTTTTGGAACTCTCTAAAGATAGAGAATGGGTGAACAACCCCATCCTTCCCCAAAATTCCTCTAAAAGGGGCCTCTAAACCTACCCCCACAACCTCATAAAGATGGTCCTACCAAGTACTCTAGGTCCAACATGCAAGTTGCAATTTCGTTCAAGATTGAACATGCAATTTTGAAGAGGTCAAAAAGTCAATTTTAGGCTTCTCACATCATGAAAATACCCCTAACCCATGGGTGCATGGAATGGGTTAGCTAATAAAGCATAAAACCACCCCCTAAGTCCACCTTAAACCCTCTAAAACTCATATCTAAGAATATGAACGAGAATGGGAAATGGGAACTACATTATGGGTTCCTATGGCAAAAAGGTGTGCTTAGGATTTCCCCTAGAACTCCTAGAATGTGCTCTCACACAACCACATGACATACCTTGATAACATTTAAAACTAGTGTCAAGCGACACTTCACGAAATAACATTTCATGCAAGGTATGTCCAATTGTCACAACACATAACATTAATACACACATGCATTCCAGATTACTGTTACAAATAAAAATACTTAACAATGAGGCCTTAGGTCTCTTTTTAGATGGGGCCTTGGTTTAACTGGTTGCCCTACATTCAATGTGATTTCCCCGAATGTGTTTCCATGGTCCTTCCACCTGCAATACCTCAATGCAGCATTAGTAATTCAAGGAAGAAAACCAATACAATAATCATATATGATATAACAATCTTAAATTTAATCATTCAATTGCATATATAATTCATAATTTAATGTGCATAATTCAATTTGAAAATTCAATAGCGTAATTCAAATGAAATCAAGATCATCCATAATCTAGTCATCAGGTTCACATAACATCATATAATAATATAATCTAACATGATCAAATCCAAATCCACTCATCATGGATTCCATATACAGAGTCAACAAAATAAATAGTCTAATGAGTCCATCATAATATAACAGTAGTCAACTGAGTCCAAGTATCTCCAAAAAAAAACATAATAAAGAAAGAAAGGCTAAATCTATAAATCAGGATCACTATGTGGGCCGAAGGTGGGCCTCACACTACAACTTCATCCCTCTTCATACAAACACGTGAAACATGATCCATAAGAATAGTAACATGAGTATATCATAAACTGAAACATCAGTATTTCGTAAACATGTAAGTAATCACTATCATATATCACTAGGAAGCACACACACTGATTTGATAACATAACCATGTCCATCACATTGTTTAATCACAATATTGCCAAATCTCTTATTATAGAAATATCATTAATCTAATGAAACATAATGCACCTAAACCAATAAATCCATCAGCATAGTACCAAAGAATAAATATATGAATGCATCCAGTCATCATCATATAACTTCATGGAATTTACTGGCATAAACATCATGCATATATGATCACTATTGAATCATCTAAATAATCACTACTCACATCCGTAATGACATCATATAAACAAAATAATACATCAATAATTGAATGCATCACACAATACTATCTAAGAGTCTTGCTTGGATCAAAAGAATGATCACATGGCATGATGTGGACATGGTAGGCCCTACATTTTTACAATTGATGTTAGAGCCTTAGGTCATAGGTTCAAGTCTCCCTTTAGTGGGTTTTGAAGGCTTAGTCAGTGTTGAGGGGGAGATTGTTGAATTGGTGGTCAAAACATCCTTGGGGACCCATGACATATCTTAGCCACCTCTTAAGGGTTGGCTTGAATCTAGAGTTTGTATTGGGCATTGATAGTTTGAGCTTTTGGTGCAACAACAAATAATTCCAACAAATACAAGCATGAATTAGTTTTTTATGAGCTTGTTTGTCATCTTCCTATTCACCATTGTTTACACTTGATATCACTCATTCCATCCTCTTCCAAGACAACAAAATAACTATATTAATGAATATTTTTAATAATGCCCATGAGGCCAAACAACCTATGGAACCCATAAATAGCCAACAAAATATATAAGCACAAAAGTTCAAAAACAAAATAAATAGCCTATTTGATTTCCTTTTCCTTCTATACTTTGGATCTTCTACTATGTATCTTTATCAATTAATCTAAAAATATTGTTCTTCTTTCTTCTTCAAACAAATTACTTAGGGAGCCCATGTTTAGAGTCTTGATCCAAATATTCTTATACATTGTGTTGGTTCTCAAATCAACATATTAGAAATCCTATGATCTTGCCTACTTAATTATGGGATTTTCCAACTAACTTGGCCAAAAAATGGGAGTGATCAATTCTGATCCTCCTCCCCTACACTTTAGACTCTATAGAACCAAGGTGGGTGTACCCATTCCTTCACTGAATATGTTGGTTGAAGGGTTTTTATAGCACATATGATTGTATTATAGCTTATGGTTGATCTCTCAAGATGGCAATGGGGTCTTGAGGGAGATCGAATTGTATATTCTACAATTTATAAATTATTGAACTTATATTTTGATAGTTGTACTAAGATTATTTTGAATGCTTTTGTGAATTTATTTATGTAAAATAAAAATTATTCTTTCTTTCTTCCTGTAGTCCTTCAAATAATGGGTTTTAAAAGATGATAGACCAATGCCTTCTTCAATTGGGATATAGATACAAACTCTTCTTAATCCTACATACAACTTATGTGAGATGGGATATGTTCCTATCAAATACTTCCTTTTGATGCTTTCAATTACTTTATTATTCCATAATTAGTCTTATTAATTTTAACCCAAACTTAATGATACCAATAAGATAGAGATAATAATGCCTATTAAATCTAATGATCAAATTTATAGAATAATATAAATAGTCTCCACACACAAAGATTGAGAGAAGCTTCATTTTCTGGAAGTAAAATTATAAAGGACTGACTAATCCAAGACGATCAAATCCACAACTTCAAATTGAAAGAACTTGTTGGTATATTTTATGAATAAAAAGTCTACTATTTACAAAATAACTTGCAGAAATATAGTGTATGTAAATAGTATTGTCATCTTATTGCTTTAAAAAAAAACTCCTTTATATAGTAGGAGATTCCATATGAATGAAGAGACACATCTCTTCCCAATCATCCGCAATTAGTTTGTGAAAAGAAAACACCTAAGTAATAATAAAAAATGTTTATGGAATTAATCATCTTTGAGTAGAGCCCAATTACTATCTGACAGAGCTATGTATCTCTGATCATCGGTATAAGTTATACCGCTTCACCCATCAATTGTCAGTGTGACATTCGTTATGTGATTCCGCAATACAAAGCTATACTGATGAAGTCATAAGCATGACTCTCTGCTTGATATACTGACTATCCACAGGTTCCACTCTTCAAATTTCAAGAATCACACTACCATTCTTCCATTCCTAATCACTTTAGTGCCTTCAAACAAAATAATGCTTCGTGTTACTTATCCTTCAAGTTATTCAAAATGTTTCCTTGCTCGATTAATCTAGTCTTGAATTTTGACTCTCCCACTCAAACTTCTTTTGGTCAACCACCTTTTAACTACAATGCGGAAACCTCTAATTGGCTCACCATCCCACTTGTGTACCATCTAGACACTATGTCGGCTCTACCTTTGCATCCTTCCACATCATCGCTCATTAGTTGGCCACATAGAATCATCTCGTGATCCCATGATTATTCTCTTTCTTTGTCATCCCAGACCACAAGACCATGAGTGCTCGACACCTGTCACTATACCACCCAAGACCCATCACTTATACTCACCATTTGATTTTCCATGTGTCATGATTCTATGGTTATTTTTAATCCTCAAGCCTTTAGTTTGTGGCATCATGGGTGTTCGCCATTTGTCACCCTCGGGCCTTCCAACTCACCACTTGGTTGTCAACAAGTTTCATTCTTTGGAGATTTGGAATCACACTATCTTCCTACATTCTCCGATGGGTGATATTGTACTTCCAAAGCTTCCTTTCTAAATTTCAGGATTTACAATACTTTGCTTCCAATTTGGATTGTTAGTACCCCGTGCATCAATTTTTCGTGCATAGTGTATCCTTTGAAGTTCAAAATTGTCACCAATATGTCAAATTTCCAATGATTTGTCCTTCGTACAACTATAAGTTCAAACTATGTGGGCCCCATTCTTCCCTTCAAAATTTTGGGATTCATACTACCTTCCTACCATTTCCGATCATTGACACTAGGCCCCAACCTTTCCTTAGAATTTTGGGATTTACTTTACACCACTATTTCAGATTTCTGATGATTTGCCTTCCTCTATTTTCTTCCACGCAACTTTGTCTTTAAAATGTTTAGGTCCCAACATTCCCTTCAGAATTTTGGGATTTCACTTACTATGCCTCCATTTCTAATCACTTGCACCCCGAGAAAATATGGACTTAAACTCTTATCTCCAAAAGTAGTGCCGATGTATTCATCAGGAATTGGAGGAACTTGATACATATCCTGATTGCTTTAGCTTTCAAAATAAGTTATGTATCACTTTTCTTTTGGCTAGGTTACTCGACATAGCATTTTATTCGATGCTCTAAGTGAAGCACCCCCACCACATTTTGAAGAACCTCAACCATCGTTACTTAACCATATTTACTGATTCAAAGTTTCATATTGTTTGATGCTTAGGGAAAAAGAGTCCCACCACATACTTCCTTTTTCAAATGTCTCCACCCATCGATACATCATATTTAAATCTTGTTTGAAATTGAATCTTGTTCGATACTATATACTGTGCCCCACAAGAAAATCCTCTCGACTCTTCAAATAAATTTTTCTTCTCTACCATCTGGTTTTGCTTACTTGATAACCCACCTTATTCGATATCACTTCCCACCAATATTTTATTTGATATTCTTTACATCGGGTAATGTTTCATTTCATTGACCCCTCTTTTGAATTATTCTAAATACATACATGTTCAATTTAAGGACATGATGGGATAAATACATGTTGTTTGAAGTTGTGCTCCTTGCAACAATGTATCATTTTCTGGGGTGGTCACCTGTTTCTCTTAGTGTTGCTATTAGGTTGAATCCTACCACTTTGTTTCATTGGCATAGAATTTCTCTATTGTGTAGATAATTCATGGGTAAAGATAGTCATTTTTAGGATCTTCTCATTATGTAGATCCCAAATTTTTGCGAAAATTTATCCATCACATTGAAAACTCCATGATGTAATGCCTATCATCTCCACTATTTCTAAAGTATAGTAACACAACCTTTTATATACCTAATCTTGTTTAAGTATTATCCACCTTCAAGTTTAACTTCTTAGTTGATGCTAACTTGTCCTTAAGCCAAGCCATTAATATTTTTTATTTCTATTCTATTTCTGCTCCTATGTAGTTCTTTTGTACATGGTCACATGTAGAATTGAAGTGTTTGATATAATATTCACTTTGCCTCCTAAGTAACTTTTTCCACACACTTTGTTTAAATGTTCCTTACTTGTACTGTCTTTTTTATTTCTCCATTATTATTTATCTATTTGTGATTCTATTTTATCTAATTTCTTTCAACATAGATTCATAGAAATTCAAGAACCAACAAACTGTCATGTCCCACTAGTGATTGTGTGAATGACCATCTACCCAATAGACTGCAATAAAAATTATCAATCACAAGTAAGAATTTAGCAGAATATGATTCTCAACTATAGTTCAAATACAAACCAATGGGTAATATGTTATGAATATACAAGAACTGAATAAACATTGACCTAATTCCCTTCATGACCTTACAAAAATAACACCAATAAAAATTTAAGGAGGAGCTCAGGTTACACCCTAGCGTCCAAGCCATGATGCAAATGAAATAAATGTTGGTGTACTATTTCTTTAGATCATTAAGTGTCCTGCATAACAAGACTAGGATCCTCGATCATTTCTTTATATTTCCATAGGAGTATTGTGGTAGAATATAGAGTATTATCCTAGGAGATGTGAACATTAAGAGCCAATACTTGAATAGGAGGTGGTTATTAATTAGACTTGGAAGGATATCTTGGGATGGAAGGGGTTATGTTGGATAGAAAATAAATGGATAAGGGGATCATCTTGAGATTCTAGGAATATTAGATCTTGATCAAATATTGGATGGGATTGGAAATTCTTGGTATCTTGATCTTGGCCCATTTTAGGACTTATTTCTTTATACTTTGGATTATCCTCTTGATATGGGGTATGAGTTTGGATATGTATAGAGGATTGAAAGGACTCAATTCTTAGGCATTATATGAATGGACTTTGAATGGGACTCGTTATAGTAGGTCTACTTGGGAATGGAGGATATGGTGGCATTGGATCTAAGATTGTTGAATTGTAAAAGGGACTTGTACCGAGGAATGGACTAGGTTAGATTTGTATTGTGGATAGACCTTGGGGGTAAAATAGAAAGGTTTCTTCAATGTATGCATTGTATGATGGAGATGGTATGGTGAAGAAATGGAGGGAGATATGGAGGTTACTTGTGGGCCACTACTAGACATAGGTATATTATTTTGATCATGTTTGGGTATAATGTATTGAAATATGTCTAACTCCTCATTAGGTGAATTATTGGAACATTATTTAATAGTAAAGTCACCTTGGTCAATGAGATCCTAGATGAGATTTTTCAATTTTAAGAAATTTAAAGTTTTATGTCCTTTGGTCCTATGGTATTCATAGAAGTCATTGTCATTCCACTGGGATGGTTTAAAATATTATAGATCATAATGTATTACTTCTATAAGTATGATGTCATTTGGTTATACAAGTTGTATACAAATAAATGTATCTTCATAGAATTAAGGTTAATCAATGACAAATAAATGAAATAAGAACTAAATACAACCACAATTGAGCAAATATTTCACAATATCAAAGACTAATTGAGCATCCTATGGCTCTCTAATTAGAATGAATAATGAAGCTCTCAGCAAGCTCACTAATGACAGTTCTAATATGAGAATGACAATGATAAAACAATGCAAATGCTAACAATTATCAATATGAAATGCTAAAATTGCTCTCAAAATGCTTTCTAAATTCAAATTGCAAGAGGTTTGATGCAATTCTTAGATAGGTGGTTGATGAATTATGAAACATTTTAGCCTTCCTTTTATAGATTTTCCCAATGTGAGGGGGTGTGGTTGCATTTGATCATGGTTGAGTTGGAGTTAAATCTTTGGTTCCACCCTTTGAAGACAAAGCAAAGTTTGTGTCCTCAAAGCTTGGTACAAGTAGACAAGATGGATGGCTAAGATTCTCTTTCACTTTGAGTGATTGAGATTCAATTTGGCTTGATCCATGTGAGTTTCTTTCTTCCAATTTCATTGGTTGATTGATTTTCCTCTCTTTTTGGTTTGTTGAGAGTAATTGATTTTTATTAATTGATTTAATTGATTTTCTTTAGCCATGTACCCCTTGAATGGGTTGAATTAATTTAATCCAAGACTATACAATTAATTAAATTAATTGTATTTTGATTTGATTGTATTTGACTAAAATGCTTTCAATTTTGATTTATCTTGAATTAGGATTTGATTTTCATTTTGATTGGCTAATTATGCATTGTGATTCAATTGATTCAATTATGTCCTTAATTGGCTTTGACTTGACTTGATTTTCTTTGAATTATCATTAAATTGTCTTTGTCCATTTTTAGGTGATTACAAATGCCCCTCTTTGAGTTGACGTGCGAAGCATGTCGATTCAAAGAATATTTTGATCTTGCTTGATTGATAGGTCCCGATTCAACGATGATTGATATTTGCTATTCATTTGATGTTCTTTGATTGTTGATCCTGATTTCTTGATATGAAATTGATACAGATATGATTGATATGAAATTCTTCTATTGATATGGTTCTTGATTTGATGATTTGATTTGATATTATGCCCCTTTCATTTTTTATTACGAAAAATTTTCTGATAAAAGATTTCCCTTTGAATTTTCTGATCGGTCATTGATCTTGTTTGATGTTGTTGATGTTGTTGATCTAATAATGTGATGGTATGCCCCCTCAGAAATGAAACATATGTTTGTTTTTAATTTGATAGATTGATTGATATGTTTTCATTTCTAAAAAACACTTTTAATATGCCCCACTTCATAAATTGCCTCTCTTAACTAGGATAGATTAATATAGGTCAGAGTTCAATTTTCACCCTAGAATTAGGTCAATTTAGCATAAATAGGTTGAAAAACCTCATTTTACTATTCATTTTTACTTTCTTCTTTAGTGATTTTTCTCTGATCCCCTACTATTTTTCATGATGGTTGTGCCTATTCGGGAGCATCGATTCGAGCGGTGTCGGAGATATGCTAGACCACCTGACTATGGAGCTCCGGTAAGTGGTTTTAACCTTTGATAATGCATTTATTATACCTTAAGTAGCATTTATTGCTTTTTCCAATTTCAGCGATGCTTTGAATTATTTCATTCACGCGTATGAAAATTTTAATGTCGCTTAGCATTTTTAACTCTCGCATCCATGGTTTTTAATGTCGCTTAGCATTTTTAACTCTCGCATCCATGGTTTTTAATGTCGCTTAAGATAATTTTAGTGTCACTCAACACATTTTCATTGTCACTCATGGTTAATTTGATCACACATAGACATAGGTAAAAAATTGAGTTTACCATCTGCTTACGCGTTGAAAACCCTAGCACTTTTTGATGTCACCTGTCAAAAATTAGTTGTCACCTAGCTTAAACAAGTGTCACCTATGAAACTTTTGTCGCATAACATCAAAATAATGTCACCTATCAAAATTTTCATTTCGTGTAAGATAAATGTCACCTGTGATGATGAAAATCACGCCTATAGCTTGTTGCGCAAAATTTTTAGTTGTACTTGACTATTTTTGATTAAAAAAAATTAGTACGTCCTGATGATTGATTTGAATAATATGAGTAGGTCAGTTATGTTTGATCGAAACAATTGATTAGAATAGCAGTATAGGAATACCAATGAATTTTAGTTATCAATCTATTATGATAGGATGATGATTTAATAGTTTACCCTCAAGATCTAGAGATGTAAACCAATGATTTTCCCTCCTCAAGATAAAGAGTTAGGAGTTTTGATGTACTAATGATGAGCAAATGGATTGTGTAATAACTTTGATTGACTTTAGATGTTCCTTGGTATATTATGCTGATATGATTCTCTCATTTTTGTCAAACAGGCTGATGATCCTGTATTATATATCCATTTAGTTCCATCTTGGGTTATTGACCTTGGGAAAACATTGACTGATGCTGAGTTGCGTGTGGTAGAGTTATGTGGTTTGAGCTTTCTTCTTGATCTTCCCCAGTTCCAGTTGAACCATGGTTTGATGACATCTATGGTGGAGCATTGGCACTCTGACCACAATACTTTCCATCTCCCTCATGGTGAGATGATGATTACTCTAGAGGACGTATATCATTTGTTACAGATTCCTTGTCGAGGAGATCTTGTATATTATGATTCTATGTATGATTCGACTATCTTTCGGTGAGTGTTTGGAGACAACTATATTGATGATGATATGATCACCTGGCCACAGTTTGCTTCATTCCCTATATTGCTAGTAGTTCTTGGTGCCTTGACTGGTGGGCTACTTCTTCTAGATCGACGAGGTCGTGGCTTCTCTATGGGTTGGGGCAGGATTTTGGAGGATCTACTAGCACATCCATGGCATTTTGATTGGGGTTCTTGTGTGCTAGCCTAGCTATATCATGATCTTCATGAGGTTGTTTATAGAGGGAGTTCTTCGTTATCTGCTGGTGCTATCATTCTATAGTTATGGATTTGGGAGCATCTTCCCATTACTAGGCCTATTTCTGATAGGAGATGACCTCATGGATATCCTTATGCTTATCTGTATACTGGGATGGTGATTTAGCATCATTTGGGTGACCTGGATTATTGGAGACATCAGATAGATGATCTAGATGTTGTGATATGGTGCCCCTATCTTGGTTGCGAGGTTTGGTGGAAGGATGATGATGAGTTACCATATATGTTTTGTCCACATTAGATGATTGGTAGGTTAGATAGTGTTATTGAGCGATTTTGTTTTGGTCGGGTCTCTAGACAATATGGTAGGATTCAGGAGATGCCTTTGGGCAATGCCTTATATGCTCGAGTACAGGCTGAGAGATCTCTATGGGGTCCATGTATTGGTTATCAGTTTGCTATGAGTTAGATTGTCGGGATGCCTTTCTGCAGATGGGAGATGTTACCAGGGATAGTTGATGCCGAGATGTCCCATGAGTATAGAGACTGGTGGTCTCAAAATAGGTTCATTCATTTCACAGATCCAGTAGAGCCTATGCCCGCTCACCGTGGTGGTGATGGTGATGATGGGCATGGGGGTGGTAGACATTAGAAACGTCAAGGACATAGAGGTCCTCAAGGTGCAGTAGGTAGAGGCCATGTGAGAGATGTACAGATTCAAGATAGGGCCAGAGATAGACAGGCAGATGTAGTCCCTACAATTCATCCTCAAGCCGCAGTGAGACAGGATCGAGTACATCACCAGCAGAGAGCACAGAGACAGGCTCATGTTGATGCTGCTCGGTAGGTTCCAGGAGGTTTAGATCCTTTAGTACAGTTACAAAGAGTGGCCTTGGCACAATAGGATGATGGTGCCCCTCAGGTTTAGGCACCACAGGTTCCAGCATAGCAGATGCCTCCACTAGGTTAGCAGCCACAGGATCAAGGACAGGGTTCGCAAGATGCAGTAGTACGAGAGGTATAGTCTATGAGGGTAGAGATGTCCATTGTTGTGGGCCAGTTAGATCAGGTTTCCATCTTGATGTAGTAGTTCCTATCAACAGTCATTAGGCAGAGACAAGATGGAGTGAGCACTTCTCAGGCTCCTCCCTCACAGGATGGTAGAGGTCTAGATGGTTCTACTGCTACAGGGTCATGATTGATGATTGACAGATTGATCTTACAGTGATGTCCTTTTGTTGCACATTTCCTATTTTTGATCGATCAGAACTTGTGATGTACCACTTTCATGAGATTATATCTTGATATACTTGGTGTACTAGATCCATTGATGAACACATTTTTGATGATATATGATGATCTATTCCTTCGGTCTCATTGATGAGTTGATGTTATGAGATTATCTTTTTATGCAGCTATATGATGTTTAGGATGCACTTACTTTTGATGATGCGATGGATGCAATGTATCTTATGTTTAAGATATAGATAGATGAATGCAATAATGTATGGATGCTTATTAGATGTTTTCTATTGTCGTTCATGTATGGATGCAAAATTGTTTTTATGGCCAAATGAATGATTCTATGTTTTCTTTGATTTTTCAAATGTATGCAATGTCTATCTTTAATTACATGTATGCAAATGATGTATGAAGAATGATTTCTTTTTCTATTTTCTGCATTTGGATGAATAATGATTAATGATTAATGCTCTGCATGAATACACAAGATAATCTCATTTTCATTGTTTGGAATGATGGATCATGATGTTTGATTCAAACCCCCTCTATTGTATTGTTCCCCTTGAAATTTAAACTAATAAAAGCTAACAAAACACAATGCACTTAATCTAACATGGATGCAACTAACTGTCATTATTCAAGATTTGGAGCTTATTTTCATCATTGAGCATTTTGGAATCATGTTGCTGGTACAATCATCACTAGTTCAACTATGATGATATGAATACTTTTTGCCGCTTTATTTTCTTTCCCATCGGTCTCTTCGATATGCCTATCACTAATTGCAGCCAATCATGAGAGGGTGAATACCAATTTTTTTAGATTCTATGTTGCAAGTGGATGTTGGTATTATGATATGGAAGATCAAAATAGCCAAGAGATCCATTTGTGTAAACAAGCAGAAATCTCCATTTTATTCTATGTACAAGTCCTCAATGATTCTTTGATAATCACATCCTTAGATAATTTACATGGTTTAAAATGTTGATTTTAAGATAGTCATGCATAAATCAAGAAAATATCATCCTTTCATCATAGCTCATCTAGTCTAAAACTTTCATCGATTCGCTAGAAAAAGATAATTTCATCAATTATTTCAACACTTAGAAGAAAAAAAATTTGCCATGTTTTTCAAATCCATAGTTCAAGTGTAGTTCTATCCATTTCATTTTTTAATCCTGATAAAGATAAGGTCATTTAATTCTTGGATCAATTTTCTTCATTTTAGGCTCAAATTGGATTAGGATGTAGATTTGATTCAGTGTTCCTCTTTCGAGTGTGATGAATTGATTCTTTGATTGAATAAAGCTTGTTGATGAATCCTTGCTCCTTTAGAGTAGATTGCCCCCAATTTGATATTGATTTTATTTGTGGGACTTAGGACAATTTTTCTATTAGGTGACCAAAATCTTGAGGTACTCGCAAATGCAACTATGGGGTTTTATTATGATATATACAAATGTTGGCGAATGCAATAGTTACAAGGTGACCTTCTAAGTATGCAACTGACTTGGACATTCAATGGCGCCTATTTACCAGGTTTTCACCGATTGAATGGATCAAGCTCTTTTTTCTATTTTTAAAGTTTTTTCTCTTTTTTTGCTACCAAGGTGCCTATTTGCTAGGTTTTCACCAAGGCACTTTTTTTCTTTTTCGATTTTTTTGTATTTTTCAATTTTTTCAATTTTTTTGTTTTTTCCACATCATCAAGGCACCTATTTACTAGGTTTTCACCAAGACAACATCTTTTTGAATGTTTTTCCTTTCTTCATGCTCAATTTTCCACTATTTTTGATCTTTTGTGCTTTTCAAATGTTTTTGATATTTTCAACTTTTCCAATGTTTTTGGGATTTTCAAGATCTCTATTGAACTATGTACAATAAATATGATGCTCTCCATCTGATACTCTTTATACCCTTTCATCTACCTCATGTATAGAACCTTTTAAGATGTATGCTATTTATAGGTTCTTGCAGTTGTTCACCATCACAATCTGATAACTTGTATGTGTCGGTTCCAAAATCTTCCATAATAAGAAATGGTCCTAACCAGTTGGCTTCCCACTTTCCTTTCTTCTCCCTTTCTACTTGGTTCTTGGGATTTTCTCTTAACACTAGATCACCTATTTGGAATTTTCTTGGCTTGACATGTTTATTGTAAGATCTTGACATTCTATTCTGATACACCTTTAAGTGATCAAAGGCTTCTTTCTATTTTTCATCCAATAGTTCTAGTTCTTGTAGTCTAGCAACCCTATATTCCTCTTCATCGATCAAACCATGCATAGATATCCTTAATGATGGAATTTCTACCTCCAAAGGCAATACTACTTCTATTCCAAAAACTAAGGAGAAGGGTGTAGCCCCTGTTGGCATCCTTATGCTTGTTTTATAAGCCCACAAGGTCGGGTTTATCTTGATATGCCAATCCCTACCAAAGTTATCCACCGTTCTCTTCAAGATTTTCAATATGTTTTTGTTTGTTGCTTCGGCTTGTCCATTACCTTGAGGATAATAGATTGAAGATGAATGATGTATCATGTGGAATTTGGTACACAACTCTGTTATATCTTTGTTCTTGAAATGTCTTTCATTATCCATTATGATGGCATGAGGTACGCCATATCTACAAATTATATGATTTAGGATAAACAAGGATATTTGTTTTCCTATTGAACTTGATAGGGGTATAGCTTCCACCCACTTAGTAAAATATTTCATGGCCATTATGATGAATTTATGCCCATTCAAAGATGGTGGATAAATCATTCCTATTAAATCTAGACCCCACTGATAAAATGGCCAAGGTGTGGTCATTGGATGCAGCTCTTGCACCGGTGCATGTATCAAATTTCTATGAATTGACATTTCTTACAAGTTTTTGCAAAGTTACAAGAATCTTTTTCCATGGTAGGCCAAAAATATCCTATCCTAAGAAGTTTCTTAGCTAAAGACAATCTATTTGAATGTGATCCACAAATTCCTTCATGAATTTCTTGTAAGGCTAAGTTTGATTCTTCCTCTTCTAAACACATAAGGAGCATTCCGTCAAGACTTTTGTGATGCAATGTTTCAGAAATTATAGTGTACTTGGAGGCTTGTCTAATGAAACTCTTCTTTTGGTTTCGTGTTTGGTTGATAGGAAGGGTTTGGTCTTTCAAATAGGTGTAAATTGGTCCATACCAAGGTGATTTGGTTTTAGTAAGTAGGCAAATGGTATAAGGATGATTTGGATCATATGCGGGTTGAGTTGCTTCTTCTACCAAGAACTCATATCGAGCACTCTGATCAGGCATCTATAAAAGTGAGGCCAAAGTTGCCATAGCATTTGCTGCTTTATTCTTTTCCCTCGGCACTTGTTCAAATGTGATGATAATGAAATACTTCTTGAGGTTATCCACCATTGTTTTTTAAGGTACCAATTTGTCATCTTTAGTATTATATTCTTCATTGACTTGATTTATGACTAATTGCGAATCTCCATATACCTTTAGTTCTATTACTTTTCATTCTAAGGCCAGCTTGATTCCAATAACCAAGGCTTCATATTCTACTATATTATTTGTACATGGAACTAGCAATTTGTATGACTTAGGTATAGTAGATCCTTGAGGTGTGATTAGAAGTATGCCTACTCCTGATCCATGGTGACTGTAAGAACCATCAAAGTAAAGCTGCCATGTTTTTGCCTCAACCTTCACAATCTCTGAATCTGTGAATTCAACTTGTATAGGATGATCATCATGAAGTGGTGCATCTGCTAATTGGTCTGATATGACTTTCCCTTTAATTGCTTTTCTATCAACATATTTTATATCAAATTCACTTAGGATCATCACCCACTTTGCTAACCTTCCATTTAATGTAGTTTTTCTTAGTAGATATTTCAAAGGGTCAATTTTAGCAATGAGCCTTATTTTATGGGCTAACATATAATGGTGTAATTTTTGTGAAGCAAAAACTATAGCCAAGCATGCTCTTTCCATGAAAGTATAATTCAGCTCATATTTGACTAATGTTCTACTAATGTAATAGATTGCCTTTTCTTTTCCATTCTCATCCTCTTGTGCTAGGAGTGCCCCCAATGAATTCTCTGTTGCTAAAATATACAAGATTAAAGGTTTGCCTCTGATAGGTGGCATCAATATTGGTGGATTCATAAGGTAATTCTTTAGTAGATTGAAATCCTCTTCACACTTGGTATCCCATTTGAATATAGTGTCTTTATGGAAAAGTTGATTAAAATTGTGGCACTTTTCTGCCAATTGAGAGATGAATCTCCTGATGGATTGTATTCTTCCTTGTAGGGATCTCATTTGACTAGCTATTTTGGGTGCTTCTATTTCCATTATGGCCTTTACTTTAGCAGGATCAACATCTATTCCTTTAGCGGATACAATGTAACCTAGAAGTTTGTCTAATTGGACTCCAAAAGCACACTTCTTTGGGTTAAGTCTTACTTTGAATTCCTCTAATCTTTCAAAAATCTTTGCCAATATGCGAAGATGTTCTTTCCTTGAATGTGACTTAGCTAGAATGTCATCAACATAATCTTCCATGAATTTATGCATCATGTCATGGAATATAGTATTTGTTGCTCTTTGATAGGTTGCTTCGGCATTTTTCAAGCCAAAAGGCATGACATTCCAACAAAATGTACCCCATGCATATGTAAAAGCAGTTTTATCTTGATCTTCGGGGGCTATCTTGATCTGATTATAGCCACTAAATCCATCCATGAGTGAAAACATGGAATGTCCCGCTGTTAAGTCTACAATAGCATCAATGCTTGGTAATGGGAAGTCATCTTTAAGACATGCTAAATTTAAGTCTCTAAAATCCATGTAGAGTTTGATAGACTTATCTACTTTTGATACCGATACTATGTTGGATATCCATTGTGCATAATCAATGGCTCTTATGAATCCAACCTTTAATAGCTTCTCTAACTCTACTTTGACAAGTAGGGCTATATGCGGGTGCATTTTCCTTAGTTTCTGTTTGACTGGTTTAGCTCCTTCCTTTATATTGAGATGATGCATTATCAAGTTCGGGTCCAAACCCAACATATCATCATAAGACCAAGCAAATTTGACTTGCTTTTCTTTGAAGAACTCAATGAATTCTATTCTTTCTTCACTTGATAGGGATGATGCTAAGTGAATAATCTTGGGCTTTGTATCTGATCCAATGTTTATCTTTTATGTTGGCTCGATTAGAATTGGAGACCTTTCTTCATAGTGGTCTGGTAGAACATCCAAACTCCCTTCCAAAGGTGCCTCAGTTGGATTTTCACCTTTAGAAACATCCTTTATTTCTTTTTTTCTTTATTTTGGATCTAATGTTGCCACAAAGTGGTTTTCAACACTCGATTCTTTTCCTTTTCTATTTTTTTTATTTTTTTCATTTTTTCTCGGATTAAGAGTTTGGATGCTCCCTTTGATCATTTATTCTTGATAGTCCTTGGTAGAAGAAGGTTCAACCGCGTTGAGGCATTGGGACAGCGTGTTGTCATTCAAGAAAATTGGCAAGGTATCGGGTTCAATGGCATCCCATTCAATTAGGTCCGGCCGAATGAGAATTAATGGGTCAACACTTGGATTTGTCTCAATGGGGCTTAAAGTGTTTATCACATTATTGGAAGGTTCATACATTGTATCTTCAAAATCTCAGACATGGGCTTCCTCTAAGTGTTCTAAAGAAGAAGGATCAAACTCCTCCTCACTAGACTCCACTATGGTTTCCGTTGGATAAAAATCATGCGGATTAAATCTAGCATTTGATTCTTCCATAGTAGGTCTCCATGATGGAACATGCGGCTCACCTACCCATTGATTTATTTCAATTTCTATACTTGGTACATCATTTTGAATCTCTTGACTAAAACTAGATGCTTGATTTGAAGTGGATTCAGCCATTAGTCCTTTGTTTTTGGTAGATGCATATGTATGAATAACATCAATGCCTTTGTCATGGCATGACTCATCTGATAGAGTCTCCCATTCCCATTCATTAGAATCCTCATCACTATGAGATTCTAATTGGATTATTTGATCATATACTTTGGGATAATGCTTTTGTGTATATCCTTCTTCAAGATATCCTAAACATGTCTTTTGCTTGGAATCTCGCCATGTGGACTCTAGGGGTTCAATTAGCCCTTCATTCCTTGTACCTAAAGGTCCTTGACCTTTATAACCCATTTTTTGCATGATTTCAAACCCTTTGCCATATTGATGTGTAGGGATGGTTGGATCTTGAATGTGTTTAACGTGGGCATTTGATTCTTCATCTTTATATAGCCAATTCAGAATTTCATTGTCTTCTTCATTTATGGCGGATGATGTGCTTGCTCTCACGAAGTTATCATTATACCTATGAGGTAGTTTCGAAGGTTTTCCAAAGGATTTTGGTGATAAGGGTAGATCCATCATTGATAAGGAGTATTCGCCTACTCCTTGCTGTTTGATTTTGCATTGTTGATCAAAGTTTTTCATCATTTTATCCATCTTTTGGTAGTGTGCTTCTTTGGTGAACACTTGGACAGCCTTTTTTGATAAGGAGTCTTCTTTTACTTTTTGGGTTTCTTGAAGGTATCTTGTGACAGCCTTGGTAGATTCTTCTTTTTCTTCTTCACTAAAAATTTTATTCTCATTAACCTTCTCTTTTCCTTTAGTCGATGTGGATTGGTTAATGAGTTTTGGAGTTTCTTGAACAACAATTTCTTCTTCCATCTTTTCTTTTCCTTTCCATAAAGGAATATCCTTGGAACTTTGACCTTGTTTCATTTGATTTGATGTATACCCTTCAGCATTATGTGGAACCAATGAGTCATTGATAGGTTTGACGTTGTTACAATATTGGAAGGGATTGAGGTCTCCACTTATCATTATCTCTTATCCTTGATATGGAAATTTAAGGCATTGGTGATATGTTGAAGGAATGGCTTGCATTTCATGGATCCATGGCCTTCCTAACAAAATGTTATAAGTCAATTTGAGGTGCAATACTTGGCATATGGTTTCTTTTTGTATAGGACCAACTCTTATGGGCAAAACTATGACTCCTCTTGACGCTCTTTCTTCATCATCATAGGCTTTTATGGTTATCTTTTTCTTTGGGTCAATAGCCTCCTCAGAAAATCCTAAGGCTTTTACCAAGCTAAGGGTACAAATATTTAGGCCAACACCTCCATCTATAAGGACTCTTTTTACCCTATGTTTGTGGATCAACACCTCTATGTGTAAGGGAAAATTTTGGGGATGATTAAGAGACATATCATCTTTCTCAGAGAATGATAGGCAATGAGGTGCAATTAAATGCCCCACCATGTTTTGGAACTTATCTACCTCCAAATTTAGAGGCACATTTGTTTCCAACAAGGCTTTTTCCAAAATGTCCTTATGGATTGGTGATAGTTTGAGTAGCTCAAGGATAGAGATTTGAGTGGGAGTCTTTTGCAATTGATCAACCAAGTTATATTGTTTCGATGATGATGTGGAAGCTTGGTTTGGTATCACCACTTTTGGAGCATTATTAGATATGACAATTTTCGATGCTTGCCCCCTAGTGACCACATTTGCTAATGCTTCTCTTGATTTACCTTTTATTACAACCATATTTATGCTTTGATCTTCTTGACTTATGGTATTTATTGTGTTGTCATAAGTGTGGGAAAAATTCACTTTATCATTACCCTTTTTATGGTTTTGATTTGTATTGGATGATTCCCCCTTTTCATGATTCAAAAAGGGGTTCTTATAGGTCATGTGATCCTCATTGTTTCGAGGTCCTTCAACTTGGATGATGTTGTTATTAATCAAATCTTGTACTAAATTCTTCAATTTCATGCACTTGTTGGTTGGATGACCTCTTTTCCGATGGTATTCACAATGATGAGATGCATTCCACCAATGAGGTTTGACTTCGGGTTCATAATTTGATATATCTAGTAGTGTGATAACTTGATTAGCCAACAAATTTTTTAGTACATTCTCCAAAGGTTCACCCAAGGGAGTGAATTTCATTTTATTATAACTGGAGTTTGATTTTGATTTATCCCAAGTCTTATTGTTGGAAGTATTTGAATTATTGTTGTTATAATTATTGGAATTATATGGGGCTTTACTTGCTTGGTTGACATTGTTTGAAGAATTCGCTCCATATGGTAGAATAAAAGGGGTAGACTTCAAGTTGTGTGACTCCACAACCCCATCATTCACAAGACTTTTATTGTTACTTTTATTCCATGATTTCGATTTATCATTGTGATTGTTGGACCCTTGATTGAAATATTTAGGAACATAATTATTGTTATTGTTGTTGTTGTTGTTGTTGTTAGATTTATTGTCTTTAAATAACTTAATCTCCCCTCTTTTGACCAAAATATCTTCAATCTTAACTCCATTTTCAATAATTTTTTCAAATGTTGGAGGACATTGAAGTTGTAATTGATAGTTCATTTATGTGGTCAAGTTATTGGTGAAAATCTCCATCTTCTCTTTCTCAGGGATTGTTCATGGATACCTTGCGAAAATGGTCCTCCACCTTTGTAAGAATCCTAAGAAGGACTCTCCCTCTTTTTTCTTGGCATCACATAGCTTGAGCATTGTGATCTCATGCTCAATGTTGTAAGAGTAATGGGTTGTGAATTTAGAGGCTAACTCCTCAAAAGACTTGATTCCTTGGGCTAGTTTTGAAAACCACTCCATTGCGGGTCCTCCTAAGCTTCTAGGAAAGAATCTCATTAGGTACATATCGTTATGCATGAACTATATACTTAGGGCACAAAATTCCCTTAAGTGATCATGTGGGTCTGTTTTACCCATGTATTTATTGTATTTAGGAAAAATGGTGTTGAAGGGAAATGACACCATAACTAGGCTTTTGTCGAATGGAAAAGGACACAAAGCTTCAATTGAGAAGGCTTTAGGTTCAGCCACCTTCTTTAGGGTATCTATTTTCTCTTGGAAGGCCTTTATTTGCTTAGTCATAGTGCTCATTGGATCCTCTGGCTGCTGGTTTTGCTTAAGTTGGTCTATATCAAAGTCATGAGGAAGCTTTACTCCCTTATGTGCTAGGTTTAGGAAAAAGTTCTCCCTATCCCTATCTATTAATTTCTCCATAACTTCTAAGAAAAAGTTCTCCCTATCCCTATCTATTAATTTCTCCATAACTTCTAAGAATTCTAGATCTTGGGCAACCTTTTCAACTCTTTCTTCAAGTGTATCCATTGGATCTTGGTTGGCGTTATTGATATTTTTGTTATGTCCTTGTTGAAAATTATGGGATGCTGAATTCCTATCCAAGTCATCAAGGTTTTCTTCAAATAGGTTTGGAAAAAGGTCTTCTTGGTTGTGACCTTGAAATACACTTTGGTACTCAATTTCATCTTCTTTTCTTTCCACAAGAATGCTATCACCTTGTAAGGATACTCTATATGCTTGGGATCACATGGAAATCGGCATCCAACAATGGTTCATTTTTGGGAATGATCCTTGATATTTAGAGTTGTTGATTTTATTATTGAAGAGATTTAAAAGATAAGATGATTTTAAATGGATATCTCTCACTTGCTTATGTCTTTCAAACACAACAACCACACATTCAATTGTCTCTTTTACCCTTTTAAACACAAATGTTTGATGTATAGAACGTTGTCACAAGTTTTTCACAAGAAAGCACTTCAAGCACCTACCTTAGCACAATTTGGTTCGTAAACATGGCTCTACAAGGTGGTCTTTGCTACTTTATCAAGGTTTTAGTAAGTATTCCATTCAAATAGATTTCAATCTCTCATCCCCCAAGTATGTTAAGGGGCTTCCCACATGCACCGAGGTACGATTTTGTGCAATCCATGAGGACTACTAGAGGAAGTTTGAGAAATTAAGATCCATTTGTCATGCACCCCATTAAGGATACATGCATTTTGTTTTATAGTGGGTCAGATTCTCGTGGTGAAAGCAAGTGTATCCCACTTTGGGTTGTCCCTCTCACTAGCCTTGCTAAGGCAAATTTAGGAGGCAAGCCCACTAGATTTCTAGCATGTGCATGTAAAGCAAGAAATGAACTTAGTAGGACAAGTTTGGGATTTTGATCCACTCAAAGAGTGAAGAGCATATCCCTATTGTCTTCCTTTGTTCCACACAATCAAATACACATTTGTTCTTTTTCAATCCCTTGACAAGGGGATTCATTAATTGAAGTGTGAAATTCATTTCCTACTTTATCCACAGCTTATATGTGTGTGCACCCAAAAATGGTCGCCTAGACTTTGGGCCCCATTTATTCGATTTATTTATCTCTGAATCAGTTTTATCAAAAATCAACATTTTTCAATTATATCAATTTCCTTGATCAAATCCTAATTTTATCATTTATTTGATTATTTGCCTTGGGCTAACCATTTTATCCTAAGTTTTTATTTACTTAAAAGAAATATTTCCTCCCCTTTTAATAAATAAAAAAGCCCCTTTTTCCTCTTATCCTAAGTTGCACAAATAAAACATTATTCTTATTTAGAAAAAGAGAAAAAGTACTTTTTGTCTCATATGGACACAAAAGTCAACTCTTATTTTCTCATTGGAGGATATTTGTGCACAAAGATCAAGCTTCCATTTTTCTCCACCGTTGATTAAGTCTTTTGCCTCTTAATCTCAATGGTCCATTTCACCTCATTTCTTATAAAAGGAGAGCTCTCTCCTTCATTTGGATCCATCTCTTTCATGCTAATGTTATGTTGCAGGTTTTTAAGTCATTTGGAGCTCTTTGAAGACATTCTTGCATTCAAGCTTTGAAGATCTTTGTTGCACTTCATTTAGTTCATATTTGCTTTCTTAGTTGCATAATCATGGCATTTTAGCTTAGTTTCCTTTTTTTGCAATAGATTAGCTTCACATAGCTTAATTAGGGGAATTGTAATCCATTGTTATTTCCTTTCATAGTTGCATTGTACTTTCATTTTGATAGATTAATCTTTGCATCATCATTTAGATTTGCATTGCATTGTATATCTTGATTCCATTTGGGGATATTGGCATTGTTGCCCTTGTCCTTATTGTGAATCTCTCATTGTGTAGTTGACTAGCAAGGTCATTAGCTTTATAGCTCTAGCTGAGAGCAATTTTACATCTTGCAACTCCATACATAGAGAGCTATGGATCAATTTTTGAGGCCTCATTCTTGAGTGTTCTTGATTGTAAGGATCCATAGAAGTGCACTACTTTTGTGTGTACAATATGAAATGAAATGCCACAATCTAAGCAAATGCAAGCTTGAATAGATGAATACCTTGTTCGTAGCTAGCATAAAGCTAGGGGCATTTTTGAGAATTTTTTTTTTGTTGCAATTTTTCAACTCACCTTAGGCATAGCTCCATCCAATGTGCTTAAACTCCATCAAGTTAGTCAATGCCACCAAACAAAGTGAGGGGAAACCACAATAGAATTGAAAAAATAAAGATTTATGTAAAGAACTTTGATCACTTTTAAATGTAAATCTTCAAAAAGAATTTAAGGACTAAAGATCCAATTAAGAGACACAAATTTTCTTTTATAAGAATCAACTATATCAAGGTATTTCTGATATACCTGACTATCTTCATCTTGTGTTTGCTCAAGGACAACTTTGAGATGTGCTTGATTCTCCTTCTTAATCTTTTTTTCAATTATCTTTTCCTCTTGATTGTATCTGGATTCTGGCTTCTGTATCTTCGGATGTCTAGGCATTTCCTATCAAAACACATAAATAGAGAATTAGAAATCCAAATTTATCAATCTGCTGACAAATTAAGACAAAAATCTTTAGGCGACATTGTCCAGCAAATAAGCGACAGTAAATTTCTCTTAAGCGTGAATTAACTATTCTTAGGCGACACTAAACCTTTCACCAAGCGACATCGAAAACTTAACAAGTGTAAGAAAATTACTTTAAAGCGTAATTAAAAATAGCCAAGGCGACAATGAATTAACTCAAAGTGAGAATGAATTAATGCAAAGCGTAAGATAAAAGTTCGCAAGTGTGAGTGATTTAACCAATTGCGTAGCAAAGCTTTACAATAGGCAATAACATATTGTTGATGCGTGACACTTCTTCACTCATACGCATGACTATTTTGTGCAAAGGCTAGCACACTTTGTCACAGAGGCATGAATTCTTTTCTCCGAGGTGATAACAGAATGTTTAAGATAGCATCAGAATGTATCACCAGGCATGAGTATTCAGTGAATAGGTGTCGATACAGAGTCTACAGGCGTCATTAAATCTATTACAGGCGTGACTGAATGTTCTGTAGGTGACACTTCACCTGTTTCCTACAAAAATTTCATGAAAAATAGTAAATACAAGCATACAAAAATTGATCTAAATGATAAGATTGATAAATTGAGGCTTACTACCCCACGGTGAGCGCCATTTTGTATACAAATAAATGTATCTTCATAGAATTAAGGTTAATCAATGACAAATAAATGAAATAAGAACTAAATACAACCACAATTGAGCAAATATTTCACAATATCAAAGACTAATTGAGCATCCTATGGCTCTCTAATTAGAATGAATAATGAAGCTCTCAGCAAGCTCACTAATGACAGTTCTAATATGAGAATGACAATGATAAAACAATGCAAATGCTAACAATTATCAATATGAAATGCTAAAATTGCTCTCAAAATGCTTTCTAAATTCAAATTGCAAGAGGTTTGATGCAATTCTCAGATAGGTGGTTGATGAATTATGAAGGATTTTAGCCTTCATTTTATAGATTTTCCCAATGTGAGGGGGTGTGGTTGCATTTGATCATGGTTGAGTTGGAGTTAAATCTTTGGTTCCACCCTTTGAAGACAAAGCAAAGTTTGTGTCCTCAAAGCTTGGTACAAGTAGACAAGATGGATGACTGAGATTCTCTTTCACTTTGAGTGATTGAGATTCAATTTGGCTTGATCCATGTGAGTTTCTTTCTTCCAATTTCATTAGTTGATTCATTTTCCTCTCTTTTTGGTTTGTTGAGAGTAATTGATTTTTATTAATTGATTTAATTGATTTTCTTTAGCCATGTACACCTTGAATGGGTTGAATTAATTTAATCCAAGACTATACAATTAATTAAATTAATTGTATTTTGATTTGATTGTATTTGACTAAAATGCTTTCAATTTTGATTTATCTTGAATTAGGATTTGATTTTCATTTTGATTGGCTAATTATGCATTGTGATTCAATTGATTCAATTATGTTCTTGATTGGCTTTGACTTGACTTGATTTTCTTTGAATTATTGTTAAATTGTCTTTGTCCATTTTTAGGTGATTACACAAGCTTCTTTAAAGTTGACTCAATTGGTTCCCCTAAGGGAATGTATTTAAATTTTGGTGCTTGTAGACTACTTTTGTTGTTTGGAAGATTGTGGAAATCCATTTGATTTTTATTCTTTTGGGATTGTGTAGTTGGCATATGCATACATAAGAATAACTCTTGATACTCCTAAAAGAGTTATTTTATTGTCATTAGTTTTGTTAAAGTCATATTTATTGTCAAAGTCAGTCAGTAAATAAGGTTAATCGAGTTGATAAAGGAAGAGATAATTTCAGTAAAGGGAATAAGGAACAAGCACTGAGGAAGGAAAGGAAAGCATTGAGCAGTTACTGAGTTACAATAGTTACCATACCAAGTGCATACATGTTATCGAGCATAACAAAACATATTGTTGAGTAGCACAACCCAACATAATAGATACATTGAATTTGGACACTTAGCATAAAATGTTTTATAGATCTCGAGGAGATTGTTTGGTAATACATTGGATATTTAAACATGATGATTGTGCATGATTACAAGGTAAGATACACCAATGAAAATTAAGTGTAATATATGCATTGGAGATGTAGCCATTGGTAGCACCTTTTAAGGAGAAGATTCTAGAACATTTTCACCACTTCTAGATCGATTATAAATGGATTAGAGTATGAAGATCAAAGAGTAAGAGAGAGAGTGAGAAGAGAAATTATAGAGAGTAGGTGATGATCACTTAATGATAAGTGTGAAGGTGATGCGAAGAGAAGCTACCTAGTAATAGAGTAGTAAGAAAAGAGTTGTGAATGTGATTTAGAGTTGAAACTACTAAGTACAGAAGTTGAATTGTGAGTGGATTATAGTATGAGGTAAATTAATATTGAGTATATTGAGTTTGATAAGCATATGTTGATGCAAGTATTACAGATAGTTTTTGTTACTGATTATAGTGTAATTAGAATTTTAAAATCTCTTAATTGACTAGGCCCTAATAGGTCTTAAAATGTAAATCCTTTAACTAGGTACATCTCTTAGATTAGAGTTGTAAAATCCTTTAGCAAGGTAGACTGAATAATTCTTTATACTCTTAGCAGGGTAAATACTATTAACACGGTAAGCTATCACAAATAGATAAATTTGTAGCTTTAACCAAGCAAACTTTTTACTGCAGTAGTGAAGTATTGTAGGTGTCATCCCCACTACAATTTTTTCCTCTAACCAAGGACTTCTATGAGACCAAAAATATGGTGTTATGAGTTGTGTTTCATGATTTTGATTTATATTTTTATGTTGATACATGCAAAGTTTTCAATTCAGTGAATGGTTAGAAAAGTACATAAAAGTTTTTGGAGTACTGATTCAACCCTCCCCTCTCAGTACTTAAATTTTCATAATTAATCCAACAATTGGTATTAGAGAAGAGTCTCTTATTTGGAAGTATAACCACTTGAGAGGAAAGATCTGAAGAGATGGAAATTTATAGGTGTGAAAAGGTGACATACAACATGAACATGAACATGGAACTAAAGATTGCAAATGACCAGATTGATGAACTAAGAAGAAAATTGAAGTATTCACTCAACAAGAGAAAGGAGTTAGCCCATCAACTGAAAGATACACAAGATCAGGTTGAAGAAATTAAAGAACAATCAGAGGGAAGTTTGTTTGATGAATCTGAAGCTACCATATCAGAACTGACTAAAAAGAACAAAAACCTAGCTAATTAGGTAAAATCATTCAAAAGAGAACAAGAAGCTCAATCTGTAAGAATGTGTGAAGTCCTGGAACAAAAGAGAAAAGATAAAGATGATAAAAGAATAGTTGAAGATGAGAGAAGGAAGATGAGTGCAAGGTTGAATGAGAAAGATGTGGAGATACAAAGGTTGACACAAAATCACTATAATATGACAGATCAACTAATCTATAATAATAAGGAGATTGCAAGGAAAGTTGAAGAGATTGTTGGACTGAGATAAGAGAATGAACGTCTGAGGAATGAACTAAAATTTGAAAAGGATGCAAATAAATTCTTGAAAAGGAATGAAGAAACATTGAGAATATTGGATGACCAACTTAGAGGTCAGAGACAACCAAGAGATACTACTAGACTTGGATTTACTAAAAAAAACACTACCAAGAAGGGAGATTCCTCAAATCAAGCAAACAACCAAGATACTGCTACCCCACCAAAGACAAAGAAGCCTACTTGTTATCACTATGGGAAATATGGTCATACAACTAATGTCTATAGGAGCAAAAGAGGTAAACCATAGAGCATTTCTAAATTTGATGGTTATTGTTACAATTGCATGAAGTATGGTCATAAAGCATTAGAGTGTAGATCAAGGATCACTAATAATACAAGGAAGCTAAACTTCAAGGGTTACTACAATAATTGCAATCAATATGGTCATAAGTCTAAAGATTATAGGTCACAAAGGAAGAATGTTAAATGGGTACCTAATCGATAGAATACTGCAAACAACCAACAAGGATAAACTATACCATGGGACTACAATACAAGAATTTCATGTACAACATGTAGGAGATTTGGACACAGCAGAAAATTGTATTTTGATGCATGAAAGGAACAATATAAGGTCATGGAGAAATCTTGGAATGACATATTTTCATTGTCACAAGGTCGGTCACTTAGCCAAATACTGCAGGTAGTGAGCTAAAGCTCCAACCAAGGATCAATAGAGTGAAACTGTTCAAGTAAATGTTGATGAAATAAGAGAACAGATGAATAGAAGATGGAGAAGAAAGTTTCTACATGATGAAATTGCACTTGGAACAATTGATGGCACATCATCCTCTAGATTAGGTGCACTTATCTTCACCTAATCAGTTAAAGGTATGTGTAGGAACTAAGAACCAAAATTCAATCTTAAATCAGTTCCTAACATTTGTGCAAAGATCCATATGAGCATATTTAGATGCATTTGGATATATGCTATGAAGTTAAAATTTCATGTTTTGATCAGTGAGAGTCTATGTTATTTTGTTTCATTTGGTGTAAGGAAGTGTGATTGGTAATCAGTGAAAAAGGGAGTCGATGACAACATTAAATGCTAAAATTATAGCCATTGGAAACCCTAATTGAGGAAAATGTATAACTAGACCCTTTTTTATTTCATTTTTACCTTACATTTTTAAGAGAATTTGAGCACATTGTAGAAACAAGTCCTCCAAGAACATTCAAGTGATTAATCGAGCAGATCTAAGCATAAGCAAGTATAATCAAGTGATTTTTTGGAGTTTTCCCAAATTGTGAAAGCATGACCGATTCGATATTAAAAAAAAACCCTACTTCAATCAAGCGATTATATATGTGAAGCAATGACACCTAAAGTTCTAAACCTTGTTGTTGTGGAGAAGATTGATCTAGTCAATCCAAAATACAAGCTACCACCAGCTAAAGATGCCAAACCTAATAAGATGGGAGCCCTATCTTCGATCTCTCCGAGATTAATTTTGATTGAAGACATTCATGCCTTCATCCATTGTAAGATCGAGGAGAGTTTCTAAGCTGACATTGATACATCCTACCAAAATTTGTGTGTAAATAGTAAATTGAAAGATGAGAACATCCACTTGGAGACCAAGGGTTTGATGCATGCACTGCTTGTATCGAGTGTGTTCAAAATGAAATGGATGAGAATTTTATTGAGCTGAGTTCATGACCAATTCATGTGGCTTGATGTACCATTCAATAATACAAAGGATGTGTTACATATTGTGATTAGTTATCCAATCGGTGATAGACCAAAAACACATAAGAAAACTGACAAGAACAAACTGTGTGAGCTGACACAAGAAAAATGAGATGGAAGAGGTCTCAAATTGTTTACTATTGATGATCCTAAATTAAGATTTTCATGTAATTTCATCTCCTACCAAATCTTTCAATCCTCCCAGATAGATAGTGTAGCATGTGGAGCTGTGGACATAGCATAAAAGATAGTCCAGAAAGATATGAAGATCAATCTATGTGAGATCATACTAAAGAATTTTGATGACAACATAAACACCATTAGGAAAGTAAAGACTAACACTTTAAAGTTCGGTTCATTGTTGGTATGTATATTTTTCTACTTTCAAAACTTTTTCCTATCAATCGGTAATGTAGAATGGAGTGTGGATAAACTGATCGTATATTAGATAAATGAGTTCATTCAAAGTTTAGGAGATAACTTTGATATGATAATGAATGCTTACTTTTATAATTTCCAACTCATCTAGAATGCATAAGAAATTTAGAATTCCACCTCATCTAGTGGAAAAATACCAAGATTCTATCTATTTTAAAGTAGACACCGACACTTGCATAGTAAAGGTTGTGGAGACAAGGACCATCTAGTTACAAACAATGGGATATGAGATGGACACTAACACTACATCATAATAAATTAAAGCTTTGTTAGCTAAACTAGTTGATAAGAGAGCAAATCGATATGGGACTTATGAAGAAGTGAAGGACAAGATAAAATTAGGTATATTGATACTTAAGGCACAGAGGAAAACTAACAGAATGATAAACAATTTGTCAGAGAATCTAGGAGTTACTGCTAAAGAAGATGAAGTTGGTCCTTCTAAGACCAAGGGAAAGAAAATAAGAATGAAAAAGGGAACTCCAAGCCCAATCAGTACATGACCATTGATAAGGTCTTCATCTACACCGAGAGGAAAGAAGAAAAAAGAGGTAGAACAACAAAAGCCTAAAACATATATGAGAGAAAATATGACATCTGGAAGACTGATGTGAAAACTAAAGCTACAAGAAGATAGTGAGATTGAATCAGAAGATATAAGGAAATTCAAAGCTGTGCAAAACCAACCCCCAAAACCAAGAAACCTAGATGAATTTCTTGAAACTCTCAAGAAGTATGAAGGTTTTAGTAATATGATTTAGAACAACAGAGAGGGGGGGTGAATCAGTTGTTATTAGGTCCTGATGTATAAAATAATCTTAAAAACTTATCCTTAAATCAGATCCAAAACCAAAACAAACTCGGTCATCACTGATTCAATAATAGAAACATCTAACAATGCAGTCCACTACCTTGTTGTAACTTAACTTGCAAAACATAGAAATGTTCAGATCTAAACATTCACACAAGTATAAACACCAAGATTTATAGTGGAAACCCAATATGGGAAAAACCACTCTGTAACATGCTACTATTATTTTCACTCTTCTAAAGTGAGCTCGGTAAAAAGCCAATCCTGTCAAAGGTTACAATACACACTGTCAGGTGTGACCCGGTTAAAGGATTTCAAGCACCCTGTTAAAAGTGAGCTTAGTCATAGGACTTACATACACTCCATTAGAATGCAACCTTGTTCAAAGGATTTAACATATGACTACTAGGTCAACCTCTGTTAAAAGGATTTTGACTGTTACAATGGTTAGAAAGTAGCAACAGTATTATCTGAAAAATATACAACTCACTTTGCAAATATAAGATCTAATTCCATACACTAATGCTGGTTTTCTGACTTTGAAACTTTGCCATTTCCATCTCTGATCTACTTGGAACTTTTCTTCAAGCAATCACCATACTTCTCCTTCAGCCTTTTTTGCTTATTCAGTCAATAAAACTTTCTTCTTCCAGCATTCTCTATTCTCCATGTGCATTCATATCAAAATGCTTAGGTTCCCTTATATTTTCTTTAATTAGGTTAACTCATCTTTTGCTGCTCAATCTCAATTGTAGATCTTAGGGTTAGGTCAGATTCATTAAATCTACCCACTTCATGTTCTTCGGCTCCTTTTCTAGAATCATCTCAAATCTCTTAAAAATTTACAATAAAACATTTTACAATGCATTTAATGGTTACAAACAATCAATAAATAAAGTCAACACATTTTACATAATCCAAGAATTCAACAATGTCGGCTCCAAAATTAAATTCTCTTCAAATATAAAATTGTTGATGCTCGGTCAATACTGTGATTGTCAACTCGATCTTCATGTAGAAAGCTCGGTCATTACTAAAATTGTCTCCTCGGCTTACACTGCCTTCCTCGGCAATTTACTAATGCTCGGTCAACACTAGAATTTTTCTCGGCATATACTAACTCGGTCGACACTAACATCATTTGACTTAAACATGATTTTTCATTCTTTGCTTAGTTAAGCCTACTAGTTTAGTCTCCAATCTTACTAAGATAAACAATACATTATCTCATCATAGTGCAACATAGTCAAGTACACTTTGTAGTATCAAGATAGCTCAACCTTTCCCTTAGGTGCTATTGTTACCAACCTTTCTTAGCCCTCTTAGCAACACTCAAATAGATATAGTACTTTCCTAAGTAGCAATAATCTTACCAATTAAGGTTTGACATCAATGACAATACAACAATTATTTCAATTCAGTTTCCAACAATCTCCCTCTTTGGCATTGATGACAACACCATATGATATCACCTGAATAACACATGGATTACCAACCAATCCAAAAACTTATCTGTCTATCAGAAAATTATTTATAATATCCTTAGCTTCATTCTGATTCAGAATCCTGTAAGCCTCACTTCTGTGACCATCAGAAGTATTCAGATCTCCCTCTATCCTAATTCTTCATTTTAGTTCATCATCCTTATCTTTAGTTTCATCAGTTCATCTCCCTCTTACTTTTCAGTATCATGTGTTATCATACCTCATGTTATCATATCAGTTCATTCTCCCTCTTTGACAAAAATGCCAAAGTAGCAACTTAAAACATACAGCCATCAGATGTAGATAATATCTATGTAGCTTAGTGTTTTCTCCCTCTGTCATCTTGCTTATGACTGATTCCTTGTCTTTGCTTCTCTTCATAACTCTAGGCCAGCCCTAAAGTGTGACAATCTTCTGCATGAAGTTGTCAAATATTCTGTTGTAGCACATTTGATGCAGTGCTCCTAACTTGTCTAGGCAGCCTCGGTTAGGGGAAGAACCCCTAATTGACTTCTCAAATACTCATGAGCTTCTCTGGGTAAAGCTTTAGTGAATACGTCTACTAATTGTTCTTTTGTATTCACATATTCCATTCAGACTTCTTTATCTTGTTCTAATTCTCTCAAGTAGTGATACTTGATTGTAACGTGCTTGGTCTTAGTGTGCATCACTCGATTCTTAGAAATATTGATAGCACTTGTGTTATCACATAAAATAACAACGGGTTCAGTGATTTCTTCTTTCATGCCTATCAAAAGTTGTTTTATCCATACCAAGTTTGAATAGTTTATTGTAGCAACAACATACTCAGCCTCGACAGTAGATTGGGAAATGCAATTTTGTTTCTTGCTTGTCTAGGAGACTAATCTTTGTCCAAGAAAGAAAGATCCACCACTAGTACTCTTTTTGTCATCTACATTTCATGCCCAATCAACATCTGTATAAACTCAGAGTTCAAATTTGTCATCCTTCTCATAATATAGACCATAGTCAATAGTTCCTTTCAAGTATCTCATAATTCTTTTCATGGACATCATATGTGTTTCCTTAGGATTGGTAGAGAATCTTGCCACAATCCCAATAGCTAATGCAATATCTAGTCTACTATGTACAACATACTACAATTTTCCAATCATGGATCTGTACAGAGTCTGATTCACTTTTGCAGCATCATCATTCTTAGATAACTTTTGTCCAATAACCATGGGAGTTCCCACTGGTTTAGCATCTTCCATCCCAAAATTTTTCAGTATTTCATTAACATACTTAGACTATGTAATGAAAATTCCATTCTTCCTCTGATATACTTGTAAACCAACAAATAATTTGATCTCACCAAACATACTCATTTCAAATTCAGTTTGCATTTCATTTGAGAAACTTTTACATAATGCATCTTGTTCACCAAAAATAATTTCATCAACAAATTTTTTTGCCAACAAGATACCTTTACCTTCTTCATCCTTCATGTATAGATTGCTTGTGTCATTTATTTTTGAAAATCCAATCTGTATCAAGTAGTTATGCAACCTCTCATACCATGCTCTGGGAGCTTGCTTCAATCCATATAATGCTTTGTTTAGTTTGCACACCATGTGTCTTATGTTTGGATCAATAAAACCTTCTGGTTGTTCTATGTAAACTTCTTCTTCTAGTATACCATTAAAAAATGTAGACTTGACATCCATTTGATATACCTTGAAATATTTATAAGCAGCATATGCAATTAGAGTTCTTACTCCTTCCAGTCTAGCTACAGAAGCAAATGTCTCCCCATAATCTATTCCTTCTTCTTGTGCGTAGCCTTTGCATACCAGCCTAGCTTTGTTCCTAGTGATTTCACCATTTTCATTCATCTTATTTCGAAACACCCACTTTGTTCCTATAACATTTTTGTTTTCAAGTCTCGGCACTAGAGTCCAAGTATCATTCTTCTCAATCTGGTCAATTTCTTCATTCACTACTTGTATCCGGTCTTCATTCTCCAATGCTTCTCTAGTTGTCTTTGGTTCAAATTCACATAGTAGATATGTTGGATCCTTAGTCTTACTTCTAGTCTGAATTCTAGTATCCTTGTCTCCAATTATCTGTTCAGGTTTATGATGTCTTTTTACATATTTTTCCAAAATAGGTTTAGCTGTTATCTCCTTTGCTTCATCATGTTCCTCAACAAGATTATCAGATTCAACTTTAGAATGCTTGGTAACCTCTTCCTGATACTCAACAACATTTTCTTGTAGTTTGGCATGTTCTTGTTCTTTCTTGGCACTATTTTCCTGATACCTGATAGCTTCTGTCTGTCGCTCGACATTGCTTACCCGAGACTCGGCATCAGGTGCAAGTCTGTTACTTGCCTCATCTTCTTCTTCAATGTACACAAAAGATCTATAATCTTCTGGTTCTCTTTTACTGTCAGCTTCATTTCTTTCTGCATACTCATCAATTTTAACATTCACACTTTCCACAATTTGGTTAGTGTTAGAGTTCAAACACTTATAAGCTTTACTTTTTGTGGAGTACCCTAGGAATATGCCTTCATCACTCTTAGCATCAAACTTTCCATTCCTATTTTCTTTTAATATATAGCACTTACTTCCAAAGATTCTAAAGTATTTAACACTTAGTGCATGCCCATGCCATAGTTCATAGGGTGTCAGATTTGTACCTTTCTTGATCTATACCTGGTTGAGATGTAGACAGCAGTGCTTATAGCTTCTTTCCAATATTTTTGTGCCACATTCTTTTCAATCATCAATGTCCTTGCACAATCCAAGATAGATTTGTTTCTCCTTTCTACTATACCATTTTGTGGAGGTGTTCTAGGTGTAGACATCTGTCTTTTAATTCCTCTATCATTGCAAAATAGATTAAATTCATTTGATGTAAATTCTCCACCTCGGTCAGATCTAAGACATTTCAGGTTCCTACCTGTCTCCTTTTCAACCTTAGCTAAATACCACTTAAAGAATTGAAAAGCTTCAGATTTTTCTTTTAGAAACATCACATGCATCATCCTAGTATGATCATCAACAAATAAGATAAAGTATCTAGCACCACAGTAACTGTGTACACCCATAGGTCCACAAATGTCAGTATGAACCAAATCTAAAATGTTTTCAGAAGTAAAGGATTTGCTCTTGAAACTTGACTTTGTCAGTTTTCCTAACTAACATTCCTTGCACATCACATTCTCAGGTTTCTTCAATCTAGGTAGACCTCTTACCTTTTTCTTCTTACTTATCTCTACTAGATTGTTAAAGTTAACATGACACAGCCTTTTATGCCATAACCAAATATCATCAAGTTGTGCAATCAAACATGTTTCTTCAGATAGGTCAAGATAGAACAAATTACCTCTAGTCTGATCACCACTTCCAATCAGTTCTCCAGTAGCATCAAATATTTTAGCTTTCTTGTGATGAAATTCCACTCGGTAACTAGTTTTGTTAAGCTAAGCAACACTTAACAAATTATAATTAAGACCTTCAACCCAATATGCATTTTCACAAGATATCTTATCAGTCAGTTTAATCAAACCTTTTCCTCTAACAGGACATGGTGCATCATTACCAAATTTTACACTTTTACCTCTGTAATGATGTAGGGTCTCAAACTTATTTTTGTCACCAGTCATGTGATGTGAACAACCACTATCAATAATCCATTTGCCATTCTTGTTCACATAGGATATCAATGCAATTTTCTCATCCTCATCAGATTCATCTTTCATTGCCACATAGACTACCTCAATTTCCAAATCATCACTATCAGTGTCAGTCTCTTTTTTACCAATGTAACAAGATTTCTTACCTTTTCCCTTGTAGTCTTTGTTCCATCGGTAGAATCTGTCATCTTTTATGTCTTTGTGTTTGCTTTTCCTTTCATCATCTTTATCCTTCCTATCATGACATCTAGCAGCTATATGACCAACTTTATTACATGCAAAACATATAATAGAGAGTTTACCTTTATACTTTCCTTTTCCCCTTCTCAGTCTTCTAGCCATAAGAGCTTCTAGATCTTCTAGGTCTTCATCAGAAGTGTCACTGTCACTTTCACTATCACTTTCACTTTCACTTTCACTGATGCATCTTTCTTTTTCTTTCTTTGGCTTGTTCAAAATGAGCTATGACTTAAAAGTAGATTGAACATTTCCAATGCTTCCAACAGTGAAATTATCATAGTTAGAGAGTTCAAAAGTAGCCAGCTTACCAACCAAACTTTCCAAAGTAAGCACATTAGCAAAGTTACATCTAGATTCCTAAATAGCTGAGATCTTAATAGCATATATAGGACGCAGGGTTCTTAGTACTTTCCCAATTATAGTTTCATCATCAATAGCTCCATTTGGTCCTCTAATAGCATTCACAACTTCTTTTATTCTACCACAATATTGTGCAATGTTTTCACCTTCTTGCATTCTCATTTCATCAAACTTACCTCTAAGGCTCTCGGCCTTTGCTTTCAACACATTTAGGTCACCACCATAGATTCTTGCCAGAGTGTCCCACATATCCTTATCAGTTGTGCAATCCTTAATGTCCTCAAATTCTGGATAACTCGGGGTAGATGCAATCTCTAGCATTGCCTGATTGTGTTCTTGTTTAGCTCTCATTTCTTCGGCAGTCAAAGGCGCGATAGGTGAGACATAATTGTTCTCAATGTAGTACTTTGCAGAGTCACCAATACCGACCAGATGCAGCTTCATCAAGCTTTACCATGCAGGGAAGTTTTCCTTGTTCAGCTTCGGTACCTCCTTCTTATACATCTTGATCATTTGCTTCAAGCCCCTTTAAACTTGATATCTATCAACACTAATAATAAGCAACAAAGCTCTGATACTAATTGTTAATATGATTTAGAACAATAGAGAGGGGGGGTGAATCAATTGTTCTTAGGTCCTAATGTATAAAATAATCTTAAAAACTTATCCTTAAATCAGATCCCAAACCAAAACAAACTCAGTCATCACCGATTCAATAATAGAAACATCTAACAATGCAGTCCACTACCTTGTTGTAACTTAACTTGCAAAACATAGAAATGTTCAGATTTAAACATTCACACAAGTATAAACACCAAGATTTATAGTGGAAACCCAATATGGGAAAAACCACTTTGTAACATGCTACTATTATTTTCACTCTTCTGAAGTGAGCTCGGTAAAAAGCCAACCCTGTCAAAGGTTACAATACACACTGTCAAGTGTGACCTGGTTAAAGGATTTCAATTACCCTGTTAAAAGTGAGCCTAGTCATAGGACTTACACTCCATCAGAATGCACCCTTGTTCAAAGGAATTAACATATGACTATTAGGTCAACCTTTGTTAAAAGGATTTTGACTGTTACAATGGTTAGAAAGTAGCAGCAGTATTATCTAAAAAATATACAACTCACTTTGCAAATATCAGATCTGATTTTGTACACTAATGTTGGTTTACTGACTTTGAAACTTTTCCATTTCCATCTCTGATCTACTCAGAACTTTTCTTCAAGCAATCACCATACTTCTCCTTCAGCCTTTTCTGCTTATTTAGTCAATAAAACTTTCTTCTTCCAGCATTCTCTATTCTCTATGTGCATTCATATCAAAATGCTTAGGTTCCCTTATATTTTCCTCAATTAGGTTAACTCATTTTTTGCCGCTCAATCTCAATCGTAGATCTTAGGGTTAGGTCAGATTCATTGAATCTACCCGCTTCATGTTCTTTGGCTCCTTTTCTAGAATCATCTCAAATCTCTTAAAGATTTACAATAAAACATTTTACAATGCATTTAATGCTTCCAAACAATCAATAAATAAAGTCAACACATTTTACATAATCGAAGAATTCAACAATGTCGGCTCCAAAATTAAATTCTCTTCAAATATAAAATTGCTAATGCTCGGTCAATACTATGATTGTCAACTCGATCTTCATGTAGAAAGCTCGGTCATTACTAAAACTATCTCCTCGGCTTACACTGCCTTCCTTGACAATTTACTGATGCTCGGTCGACACTAGAATTTTGCTCAGCATATACTAACTCGGTTGACACTAACATCACTTGGCTTAAACATAATTTTTCATTCTTTGCTCGGTTAAGCCTACTAGTTTAGTCTTCAGTCTTACTAAGATAAACAATACATTATCTCATCATAGTGCAACATAGTCAAGTACACTTTGTAGTATCAAGATAACTCAACCTTTCCCTTAGGTGCTATTGTTACCAACCTTGCTTAGCCCTCTAAGCAACACTCAAATAGATATAGTACTTTCCTAAGTAGCAACAGTCTTACCAATTAAGGTTTGACATTAATGACAATACAACAATTGTTTCAATTCAGTTTCCAACAGGTTTTTCTAGAATAAAATATGATAAATATGAAACCAGAAGTGATGAAGAAAAATAAAGGATTGAGAAGGCAGTTGTGTTTACACTGCAAAAATTTAGAATAATTCTGATTGAGATGGCCAACCCAATACCTGATGAATTATACAAGAAGGTAAATGCTAGATGGAAGTATGCTATGGCATCCAAGAAACAAATGAGGGAGAGATACTTAGCTATCATTGTACCTAAATTGTCAACAAGAGGAATTAATGAAGCATTGAAGGAATACTCAAAGAGATTTCTAGTCAAGAGTAGAGCATTGAATATTATGGTCGGTAAACTAGAAGAAGTAAAAAATAAAATAGATGGGGTATGGAGAAAGATTTTCTTTCTTGACCAATCGACAAAAATCAAGGAGTAACAAGGTAAGTCAGATCCTATTGACTTGACCTTATAAAAATATGAGGTTATTATTGAAGATATAAATGACAGAAACCCAACATAAGAGATAAAATGATGATGTGATGGTAACCAAGGATAAGGATACTGAAGAAATGAATACCGATGATTCAACAAAGGAAAAATTGATGGATGTAGATCCAGTTATTGAACAAGTTCTTGATTTTTCTGAGATAAATGAGGTTATCTCAGAGGTTACAAAAGAAATCCCAACTGATGTAGAGGAGTCCACCGAACCACTAAAAGAGACTGAAAAAAAGCACATCAAGGACACCAAAGAGACCAAGACCACAATTGATCAGAATACAGAGCTGGTCATCTCTACCAAGACTAAAACTCTACACTATTCACAGGAACAAGAGAAGGAGAAGTCTAAGGAGAAAGAAAAGGATAAGGAAGAAGAGAAGAAAGAAGAAGTTAATGAAGATAAGGAAGAAAAGAAAAAAGAAGAGAAGAAGGAAGGAAACAAGAAGAGGAAATAGATGAAAGAACAAATGATACAACTACGACCACTACATTTGATGTAAAGTTTTCTACAAGAGAGAGTGTACAAATTGAAAAGAAAAAGTCAAAGAAGACAAAACATGAGAAACAAAAAGTTGACTTAAGTAAGCCAATTGTAATTTATAAGGTAGACACCTCCACCCTAAGCCCTAAGGAGCTATTAGACTTTGGAGATCTACTTAAGAAGAAAGCAACACATGACAAATTGCTAGCAAAGAAACAAAAAATTGATGTGCTAGAGAATGTTAAGGAGATACTACAGGAGATTGTCCCTGATGCTAATATAAATAAGAAGGTTAGTATACATTGTCAATTAGAAGAAATAGTAAAATAGATAAATCAACCTTGTACAGAGACAATCAAGTATATGTTGCAAGTACATAGAGAAAATGGAAGATAAGATAATTGAAGAGTTACTTCAATTAGTGGCACTGGATAAGGTAACACTTTCTAAACTGGTATTAAAATTGGAAAAGGAATTGAAAGATGTTCTTTCATTATTTCAACAAATTTGTTTGATTTAAATTTTTACAAAGGATATAAAGGAAAAAGATGAATCTGTTGAGAAAGAGTTAACTGAACAGTTGGCAAAGGTAACAAACGAGCCTAGTACATTCCAAGTTTACTATCAAAGGATTAAACATCTAATGGGAATGCAACATGAGTTGAGAAAAGATGAAAAAAAAGTAAGAATGGAACTCATGGAGTTACAAACATTTTTGATTCCCCAAATTGAGTCACTGCAAAAACATATTCATAAGGCAAAATATCTAGTGAACAACCCTGATATCAATGCTATGGATAGCATGATGAGTCTTGCAGAGTGAAAAAATTGTGGTATTACAGACACTCAAGGAATCATGGGAGACATCGTTGAAAGATGTACAACAGAGGTATAAATACATTTTTGATAAGATTCCTCCATCGGATCACAATAAGTAATTTTTTTTTTGGTATTTTTGTCAAAAAAGGGGAATATATATGTAATAAGAAGGATATATATATGTATATAGGGAGCAATGAGTAAGAAGTAATGATTAATGAGTTATGAAGCTATGGTGATATAAGGAGTTATACCGAGAAGTGTATACATGGTCAAATTTTGCTTAAGAACACAAAATTTTGATGACTTAGAAGTTTTATCAAAGATGCCAAACTAATTCCAAAGTAGAGGATTGATACTCCTAAAAGATTTATTTTTTTGTCATTAGTTTTGTTAAATTCATATTTATTGTCAAATTCAGTCGGTAAAGAAGGTTAGTCAAGTCGGTAAAGGAAGAGACAAATTTGGTAAAGGGAATAAGGAACAGGCACCTAGCAAAGCAAGACAAGCACTGATCAGTTACCAAGTTACAACAGTTATCATACTGAGTGAATACATGTTACCAAGTGTGTGTGTGAATTTTGTACCTGATCTGTAGACACAACACTTCAACAAAACATTAGAGGTTAGCTAAAATCAAAATCGTGCAATAAATGAAAAACTAAACTAACCAGGTGATTTAATGCCTTCTAGTAGATGCGAGTATGTATTCTCAGATTATACCGAGATCAGTGACCTTAATGACACCTAAACGAAGGATTTGAATGCAAAATCTAGATATGGAATGAATGCAATTAATCTATATTTTTTTTGGTTTTTCTGTGCAATTATGATAATGAAAACTTGATGTGAATCTATACTAATATGAAAATTGATATGCTAAAATGATCTAACAATAATATTCTAAATTATATGGATACTATGCAAAAACAATGAAAATCTCACAACAACTCAAATTCTCAAGATCGATTCTTTAGTCTCCAATTCGACAGCATGAGTGTGCAATTCGTGGATGGATGGATCTCAAATGAAGAGTTGAAGCCTTAATTTATAGAAATCTAGGGCTTTGGAGGTGCATGGAAAAAAGCCATAAATCACTCAAATAACTTAGGTTGATTTTTGAGTTATTTTTAAATAAAGGATAATTAACTCACAAAAACATGCAAAAGCGGAGTTTAACTCAAAATAGAGTTTAGATTTAATTGATAATTGATAGTTGTCTGCTTTTCTAATTGTGCATGTTTTATTTATGAATTAATTTAATAATAAAGTGATTTATTTCCAACTTTAACTGATTTTAAAAAATAAAATAATTGATTTATGGGTTAATCAATTATTTTTCAAACTTTTATTCAAAAATAATATTATTAAAAATTGACAACTTGCTTTAATTAATTAAATAAGAATTTAATCAATTATTCATAAGATTTTGGATTTATTGTCAAAATTAAATAATACAATTTAGGAATAAATAGAATTAACTTCAATTAAACAATTAAGTGGCAGAATTAAATCTAATTAATTAAATATTTAGAATATTCGATTAATCAAACTTTAGGATAAATTGGATTTATCGCCAAATAATCATTAAATTAAAAATAATTATGATAAATAAGAATATTGTTAGGAATATTCCCTGATGCAGAATTTATGATAATCAATTAAGATTTGATGATGTTCAGATGTGCCTTAGGTTAGGACTTTGATGTCGATTTTGTTTGAATTGTCGATGTATGAGGTTAATGAACCTATAGCCCATTTTTGGGGTATTACATTTTTCCCCTCTTTGAATTATTGTGCGAAGCATAGTGGTTCAAAGATCGTCTATGTATGATAAAGATATTTGAGATTGAAACTGATTTGAAAGATGAACCGATTCCGAGATAGAAATCGATTGAAAGATTTGAAGATGTTAGGTCCTGAATGACCAAAGATAATGTTAACTATAGCAGCGATGAATCGGTGATTACGACAAAGTGTCAAAATGCCTGATTTTGAACCTTATGATTGCGAAGAAGTGAGTGACTGATTCCAGACCTGAATGTCAATAAGAATCACATTGGTATCACATCTGAACCCTTCAGTTACGAAGAACCAAGGAAATAACACTAACAAACCAATGGTTGCAAAAAGCTGATATAGTTTACAAGATTAGGAGAATACCAGATTGATATGAATCTTGATGAATCTAATATGCCCCAAGCGATGGTAGATTTTCCCCAAGCGACGAGGACTTTTGATGATTCAGCAACTAGACGTGATTGTTGTCTTGATCACTGAGGAAAGATTGATTACAGATTTAGATTTACAAACTTGAATGATGTGCAATACCATGCCCCCTTCGGGATTAAAATTGAAATCTGACAAGAAAAGTCAACACTATAGTTTAGAAGCATGTTAATTGATTTGAGAAGTGGTTATACACGTTCAAGAATGCATTTTGCATTGTTTAGATGTCCTGCAGATTGAGTTTGACTAGGTTAAACCATGAGTTGACCATAGTTAACCAAGTTGAAATTTTGATAGTTTGATGTAAGATAATCAGTTAAGTTAAATTTTGGATTTCTGTGATGATTAAAGGTTGAATATGCAAGTAGTTAATAATATGAATGATCTCAAATTTTGATTTTGATCCCAAAAATGGATTGTACTTGCTATTTCATTGGAGGAACCTTCATGCAATGCTCAGTCCTTGTGTCATGTTTAGCATTTTTGGTTTTGAAGAATCGTTTAAGTGTTCAAGCAATTTGTGAGATCATGCAAAGTGCAAAATGAAATGCAAACCTAGGACCTAGGACCTAGTCACTGATCATGTGTCGGTCATTCTCATCATTGAATTGTTTTAGGTAACCAAATAAATCAATACAATGCCCACTAGTTATGAAACCATAGACATATGGATATCGATTTGTATGCGCAAGAATCAATACAACACCCACTAGTTAGGCAACCATGGACATATGAATATTGATTTTGAATGTCAGATTAGATATAAGCACCAAGGCATAAATGCCAGGATGACCTGAATATCATGTCCATTCTAATATTGCAATTTGTATAAGCATCAAAACATAGACATCGTGATGACCAGAATATGCTTTGCGTTCAATCACAACAAACAGTCGAGAGATCATTCTAAATCCAATGTGAATTACCCATAGTGACCCTTTATCATCCACATCCTTAGGCAAGATCACAGTTCACAGTAGGAGAAAGAACTCACTCAAAAAGACAATAGTTAGATCAAACTTCCTTGAATTTTTTGGGTATCAATGGTCGAGGTACGCATGGCCATCCGATTCGAGATAGAGGCTCTTATAATCGGACACCATTTCAATCCAGAATTTCCAAAGTTTGTTAGATTTTCACATACAAGAAGAAAACAAAGAAAAGATTATGCCCCCAGTCATCACTCTCTAAATCCTGTAAAGGACATCATCGAAGAGCTCAAAAGGACACAATATGAAAAAATCTCAATGTGAATCAGTAAGCATACAAGGAGATAAAAGCATGAAAAAAAAGCACAGATTATTTTCAGTTTTAATGTTTGATGTTTGAATACGTTGTTGCAGATGCAAAATCCTTTCTGGAGACAAGACTGATTGACTGACTCAAATGAAGCTTCAAAGGACTCAAACTGGATATGACACATCTAAGATAAATTGGAGGCCATAAGATATGACATTGATTGCCCCCAAGTTTTAACTTTGATAGGATACAGACGCTTGAGCTGATTGGTGTACATATCGACTTATTGAAAATAGGAATGCTGAAACAAACCAGGAAATATGGACAAACTAAAGCAAGACTGAAAGTTGGGAAAGACCAAGATTGCACTAATAGATGGAGCGTTTTGAAATAAGTGGCACCGGTTTGTCGGGTTTTCACCATCTTGGCAGAGATTCTATTTTTGCTACCAAGGCGACTGTTTCTAGGTTTTCACCAAGGCACTTTTTCTTCTTTTTTTTTTTTTTTTGTATTTTTCATTTTTTCAATTTTTTTGTACTTTTGATATTTTTTACTTTTTTTGTGAATCATCAAGGCACCTATTGCTAGGTTTTCACCAAGATGTTCATTTTTTTAAGGACTTTTTCAAAATTTTAAGATTTTTTTAGGACATTTTACCATAGACTGAATGCCTTAGGCGTAGAATTTTTTTAGATGGAGAACGTTCATTGGTTCTCAAAGCTGTTCTCCTTCAGTCATTGAGAGTTGATAGGCACCAGAGCCAAAAGTAGTAGTGATTACAAAGGGACCTAGCCAGTTGGGTTCAAACTTCCCCTTTCATTCTCAATGTGATTGATTTTTAGGATTATCTCTCAAGACCAGATCACCAACCTGAAATTCTCTATGTTTGACTTTCTTGTTGTAACCTCTAGACATTCTCTTCTGATATACTATGAGATGATCATACGCTGCTTGTCTACGCTCATCTAGTAGTTCAAGTTCTTGTAACCTAGACACTTTGTAGTCATCATCAGTTACTAGACCATGCATTCTGATTCTTAGTGATGGGATTTCAACCTCAATAGGCAGTATCGCTTCAAACCCATAAACTAAAGCAAAAGGTGTAGCCCTAGTAGGCATTTTGATACTTGTTCTGTAGGCCTAGAGAGCTGGATTGATCATGAGATGTCAGTCTCTTCCTATTTTATTAACTGTATGGTGCAAGATTTTCAATAGATTCTTATTAGAAGCCTCTGCTTGTCCATTCCCTTGAGGATAGTAGATAGAAGATCAATGTTGTGTAATCTTGAATTTGGCACATAAATCATCTAGGTCTTTGTTTTTGAATTGTCCCCCATTATCTGTGATTATAGAATGTGGGATCCCATATCTGCATATGATATAGTTCAATATGAACATAGATATTTGCTTTCCAGTGGCTTGTGTCAAAGGGACTGATTCTACCCATTTTGTAAAATAATTTGTAGCTATGATTATATGGGTATGTCCATTAGAAGAATGAGGATGTATGGATCCTATAAGATCAAAGGCCCATTGATGAAAAGGCCATTGTGTAGTGAAGGGAATTAAATCTTTCCTTGGAGCATGAATTAGGTTGCCATGTACTTGACATTTTTGACAGTTCTTAGCAAACTTGATAGACTCTTTCTCCATTTCAGGCCAATAGTACCCAGCCCTAATAAGTTTTTGAGCTAGTGTTAAACCATTCGAGTGTGACCCACAAATACCCTCATAGACTTCCTCTAATGCATGTTGAGACTCTTCCTATTCTAAACATCTAAGTAGCGTACCATCTAGACCTTGTTTGTACAGATCGTGACCAATGATGACATATCGGGAGGCATTATAGATAAGGTATCTCTTTTCATGGTGGTTGAAGGTATCAGGAATGATTTGGTCTTTGAGATAGGAAAATAGGTTTTTATATCTAGATGAATCATGACCTACAATAGTGCAAATCATGCAGGTTTCAGGGGAGTCATATGCAGGATAAGATAGTGCTTCCACCAGGAACTTGTAGCGTAGCTGATGTTCAGGCTGCTGTAATAAAGTAGATAGTGTTGCCATTGCATCAACAACCTTGTTCTCCATTCTAGGAATTTGCTCAAATGTGATAGATATGAAATATTTCTTAAGATCATCTACCATGCTCTTGTAAGGAATGAGCTTTTCATCTTTAGTTTGGTACATATCATTGACTTGATGGATAACAAGTTGTGAGTCTCCATAAATGTGTAGTTCTGTTACCCTCCACTCAATTGCTATTTTCATACCGTTCAAAAGGGCTTCATATTTAGCAATATTGTTTGTGCAAGGAAAATTTAATCTGAATGCTTTTGGTATTGAGTATCCTTGAGGAGTTATGAACAATATGCCTACACCAGATCCATTCTATGTATAGGAGCCATCAAAGAATAACTGCCATTCTCTAGAAGAAAGAGTCGTGATAGAGGAATCCAAAAATTCCATTTGCATTGGTGTATCATCAATCATAGGTGCATCAGTCAATTGATCAACAATTACCTATCCTTTTATAGCTTTTCTTTCCACATATTCAATGTCAAATTCACTTAAGAGCATGACCCATTTGGCTAATCTACCCATGAGGGCAGCTTTGCTTAGTAGGTACTTTAGTGGATCAATCTTAGCTATCAATTGAGTGGTATGAGCTAACATGTAGTGTCTTAGTTTTTGTGATGCAAAGATTATAGCTAGACAAGCTTTCTCAATCATTGAATAGTTCTTCTTGTATGTAACCAATGTTCTACTAATATAGTATATAGCTCTTTCCTTTTTGTTCTCATCATGTTGTGCAAGCAATGCTCCCAGTGATGTATCTGTTGCGGAGACATATAAGATCAATGGCTTCCCTTGAATAGGAGGCATCAAGATAGGAGGATTTGATAGATATTGTTTGATATGATCAAATTTTTTCTCACATTCTTCATTCCATGCAAAGGTCACACCTTTATGTAATGTTTTTTGTAAAAGGTTGTGATATGTCCGCCAGCTGTGATATGAATCTTTTGATAGATTGAACTCTTCCTTGCAATGTCCTCATTTGACTAATATTCTTCGGGGGTTGCATCTCCATTATAGCCTTTACTTTAGCTAGATCAACTTCAATGCCCTTTTTTGAAACTATGTACCCTAAGAGCTTTCCAAAAGTGACACCAAAAGCACACTTCTTAGGATTTAGTCTAAGACTAAATTTTTCCATTCTGTCTAGTATCTTGCTCAAGTCATTTAGATGTTCAACTCTAATCATAGATTTTGCTAAAGTATCATCAACATAATCTTCCATAGTCTTATGCATCATGTCATGGAAAATAGATGTCATGGCTCTTTGATATGTAACACTAGCATTTTTAAGCCCAAATGGCATAACATTCCAACAGAAGGTGCCCCATGCACATGTGAAAGCAATTTTATCTTGATCCTCTAGAGCAATTTTTATTTGATTATATCCAGAAAAACCATCCATTAAGGAATACATCTCGAAACCCGCAGTCATGTCCACTATCATATCAATGTTAGGTAGTGGAAAATCATCCTTAGGGCATGCTTTGTTCACATCTCTAAAGTCTTTGCACACTCTGATTGATTTATCTAGTTTTGAAATAGGTACAATATTAGAGATCCACTCTACATAGTCAATAACTCGGATGAATCCAGCTTTCAGGAGCTTCTCTAATTCAGCTTTTACCAAGAGAGCAACATAAGGATGCATCTTTCTCAATTTTTGCTTGCCATGTTTGACATTTGGAGCTATAGATAAATGATGCATTATAAGATTAGGATCCAACCTTGGCATATCTGAATATTTCCATGCAAAGTTGATCTTCTTCTTTGTTAGGAATGTTGTAAATTTTTGCTTCTCTTCTTCTGATAAAGATTGTGCTACATGAATCAACTGTGGTTCTTCTATTGTTCCAAAATTGATAGATTGAATGGGCTCAATTAGAACTGGAGATCTATCATGTAAATGACTCGGAAGGACATCAAATATCTCATCCTTAGGTGCCTCAAAGAGATTTTCGCCTTTGGATACATCTTTTATTTTTACTTTTGTAGGTTCTAAGACTGCCACAAAGTGGTTTTCACCCTCAAAACTCCTTTTCTTTTTATTTTTATTCTTATTTTTTTTACTAAGATACTTGATGTCTGACTCTGTCATGCTAACACTCAGTTCACTGATGGAAGTCTACATAGGCTCAACTACAAGAAGGTCAGGATGTTGGATAGTCAAAATGGGGAAATATTGGGAGATAGTGTTTACGGATATGGATCTGTCATCATTGGTCCTAACCCGACGCTCAAGTTCAAAGGTGATATTACAACTTAAGACATTCAATTCGTGAATAGGCTCAATATCATTGTGGGAGTCCAATTCAGCCATAGGTGGATCAGACTCGTTAAGTTTATTACTTCACTCTAGACTTACGTTGGGTTTAGGTGCATATTGGTGAATAAAATCAACATGTTTTTCTATAATAAGCTCATCTTCTTCTGGAATGGCTCCCCATTCATAGTCATTAGATTCTTCATCTATGCCTCTAGGAAATCTAAGAACATGAGTAAAGTCAGGATGAATACCCCAAGAAGGGTTACCCTCATATTCTGATTTGTATTCATACTCATGGGAATCTATCTCAGAATAACTACCACCTTCTTCTTGGTCCATTTGATTAGCTTCGAGATTAGTTGGTTCTTGTGTGGCAACTATCTCTTGCTCTATAGTAGGTTCTTGTGTTTCTACTACATTGATTCTTCTGATAGGATCATCTTCTGCATCAAGAAGGTCTTTGATCTCTTTAGGCAATTTTTCATAGGGAATGAGTTATGAGCTATCTGAATCACTATCTGATGGTTTTGTTTCTTCTTTCTTAAGGACTTCTCCTGGTGCAATCTGCTCTATGACATGAGAACAATTACCTTTGAGGTGAAAGGGTTTCTTTTTAAATCCTAAGCCAACTTTGTCTTTATTTACTCTTCCAGTATGTGGGATAGGTGCCTCAAGACCTTTTCCTCTAACTCCTAGAGGTCCTTTACCTGGATATCCCATCTTAGCTATCAATTTATCTCCTGGGCCATATGACTTAGTTTGATCCTTTGGTACTGCTGAGTTACTAGTTTGAATATCATGGGATTCAGATTTATCTTTGTATAGCCATGCAAGCACAACTTCATCTTCTTCAAATTCTTGCTTGGAGACTTGCTCTGCTACAAAATTCTTCTTATATGCTTCAAGGGGTTCTTTAGATTTTGGTTTGGACTATTTCAAAGATTGCCCATAAGACTTAGGGGAAATAGGGAGAGATGTCAAAGATAAGACTGGCTCTATAGTATATTCTCCCATACCATTTTCTTTTATATTGATCCCTTTGGCAATATCTTCCATTTTAGAAGTGGATGCTTCTTTTGTTGACTTAATGGAAGATTCTTTGTTATTGGGCACAAGTTTATCTACACTTTCCTTCAAGGTATTGCAAGTAGTGGATATGTCTGCTAGAATAGTGACCTCTACTCCTTCATAAGGAAATTTTAGACATTGATGGAATGTAGAAGGAATAGCTTTCATGTCATGAATCCATGGTCTCCCTAGAAGAATGTTGTAGGCCAAAGGTAGATCAAGGACTTGGCATGTAGTTTCTCTGATAACTGGGCCTGTTCTGATAGGTAAAACAATGGTGCCTTTAGAAGATCTCTCTTGTTCATCATAGGCTTTTATAGTTATCTTATTTCTAGGATCAATAGCCATTTCTAAAAATCTCAATTGTGTGATCAAGTTGTAAGAACAAATGTTTAGGCCAACGCCTCCATCTATCAACACACATTTGACTCTATGGTTTTGGATCAAGACTTCTATATGCAAGGGTTGATTATGTGGGTGACTCAAGGAGTTATCATCTTCTTTTGAAAAAGAGATATATTGCGGAGATGTAAGATGTCCAACCATAGTCTGGAACCTATCTAAATCAAGGTCATCAGGAACATTGGATCTGAGCAAAGCTTTATCTAGAATGGCTCTATGAGCTGGAGATATTTGAAGCAACTCAAACCTAGAGATTTTTGCATTAGTGTGTTGGAGTTGTTGAACAATGCTATAAGATGTTGGCCTCATATCTTTAGGATTGGAAGATTTAGAAACAACCTTCTATTTGGAAGTGGAAGAAAGATTGAAGGGAATCTTAGGGACATTTGATGAATATGGGATTTGTCCATTTAGATGTGCCTGAGCTTGTGATCTAGTAACTGTGTTAGCTAAAGGATGATCTCTATCTCTTCGCACAATTGTGATGACATTGCAATGTTCAGAGAGACAAGATTCGACCATATTGATAACAACATTATTTCCAGGGTAAGCATAATTGACCTTTGCCCCCATATTAGGCTGAGAAGATGAAACTTCTTGACCATGTTTCAAAAATGGTTCTGTGAATGCTATGTGATCATTATTGCTCTTATGATTGTCAATTGTGATGTTGCCTTTATCAATCAGATCTTGAATAGTATGTTTCAAGCGTAAGTAGTTATTCATTTTATGACCTTTACCCCGATGGAAATCACATAATTCATTATCTCTCCACCATTTCAGTTTAGGATCTGGATCAGATTGTCAGATCTCAGGTAAGGAGATGATGTTATTAGTAGTAGAGTTCTCATAGCTGATTCCAAAGATTCTCCAAGAGGAGTGAATGTTCATTTATTATCAGCGGACCACTTTTTATACTCTGGCTTCTTTTGAGATGATTCAGGCACCTTTTGTTCTAAAGCTTTTATGGCTTGGGTACCAATAGTTAGATTGAAAGCTGGTGCCTTTGATGGGGGACAGATAGTATCAACAACACCATTTGTGACGATGCCTTTATTCTTGTTCCAATTTTTGTTCTTGTCTTTAGAACTGGATCCTGATTTGTACTTGTCTTTTTGAAGTGTGATTTCTCCTTTTTTCACAAGCACTTTTTCAATTTTGATAGCATTGTCTACCATTTTATCAAAAGATGTATGATCTTGCATTTGTAAAGGATAGTTGATCTCTGGGACAAGATTATTGATGAAGATTTCTAGTTTTTCAATTTTTGGAATAGGCCTAGCATATAGAGAGAATTTCTTCCTCCATCTCTTGAGAAATGTCAGGAATGGTTCCCCTGGATATTGTTTGAGATTGCAGATATCAATCATGGTGATTGGATGTTGGCTATTGTAGGAGTATTGCTAATAGAACAATTTGATCAACTCCTCAAAAGTTTTGATAGTAGAAGGAAATCTAGAGAACCAATGAATGGCTGCTCCACCTAGAGATCGAGGGAAGAGATGCATCAGATAGGTTGGTTCATGCATGAAATCCATAGATTGTGTATAGAATTCTCTGACATGATCTTGAGGGTTAGAGTGTCCATCATACTTATCATACTTGGGCATCTCCACTCTTTTTCGGGAATTGTGGCATGTACAAGTCTTTGTCAAATGGAAAAGGACATAGAGCCTCCATGGAGAACTCCTTGGGTTCCTTTTCTTTTTCAAGGTATTAAGTTTAACTTGCATGGCATGCATATGTTTCATCATAGCCACGAGTGGAGTTTCTTCCTCATGTGTAATGATATCTTCGACATTAAAGTTAGGAGGAAGTTTAGCTCCTTGATGAGCTAATTGTAAAAAGTATGCTTCTCTATCTTCTTTCAAGAAATGCTCCATCATTTTCTTGAATTCATCGTCATTTTGATATCGAGCAATTTGTTCAGGTGTGGGTTCCTGATCTACTCCATGTTGAGATTAAGTTCTGTGAGAACCAAAGTTTGTCCCTGCTTGAGACATGGTAGGAGTTTGTGGGCTCCCTGGAATAGATTGATGAGGAGTTTTTTGATTGCCTCCGTGAGTTGATGGAGGAGGTATGTAATCAGTTTTTAATCGAAAGTTGCCAAGACTGTTGTCTTTGTAAAGACCAAAATTGTAGAGTTGCTCAAGAGTTGGATCTACGTGAGTAGACAAAGTTCCGATGTTAAGTGCTTCTCCTGATTTCTTGTGAGAGGAAGCTCTAGTTTCCACCATTAACCTTGGGTGAAGCAAAAGAATAAGATGAAGACAACTAAAGAATGAATTGAATCAAGATGATCAGATGACACAACCTTGTCAAGGTTTGATTGATTAAAGCATAGATTTGACTTAGATGAGGGATACTGTGCCCTGGATGTATGGGTAGATGCCCAAAAGATAGCGGACAAGATATCACAACACTTAATCATTTTTTAAGATTGATTGAAGATTGATAGTTATGACAAGGTTTTGACACAAGATTAAAAAAAGACTCAAATCGATTAAACAGAAGGCTGGATCAGATTCAAAAGGTCACTTTAGGAAAATGATTGGATTCTCAGTAGTTTGCTGCTCTGTTCCTGACATAGTGATTTGTTTGACAGATTCTGGAAATAGGCTAAAAAAGTTGGATATCTAGCAATTTTGACAACTTTCTGGAAAATTTTCAAAACTTCTCAAATGACTTTCTACAGGCTCGTACAATAGTGGGTATAGCATGAAATGACAATTGACAAGCTCATATGACAGTTGACAACAGGAAAATTGACTTTTGAAAATGACTGGCAGAAACACTTGTACGACAATATACCAGTTACCATGCGATAATCAGGGGGTTATGAAATGACTCTTGACCAAAACTCGTATTATTTTATGACTTGATGAGATGAATTTTGAATCTAGAAAGGAATTTCACTTCAATTTTTGCAAATTTTTGGGTTTTCAGTTTTAGATTGTTTACAAATTTCAATGTCCAGATTTGAGGATTGTAATAGATTTGTTCATTTTCAGTAACCAGATAGATAAGCAAGCATGCAAAACAACAAGCAAGTGATTTCAAGCATGTCTGAAAATAATGAACAAGGGCAAAAACAACCTTGCTCATGAACAATCAAGTGACTTATTTGTGTTAATCCTTAGAAGTGCTAATTGTGTATGTTCCAAAAAGTTTTGCAATAACACACATATTCCTAGAAAATGAAAATTTGGCCTCACTAGGGTTTTTAGTAATGGTTTAACTCTGCAACTTTTATGATCCAAGAGGGTGAACTCCAATCCAGGCACATCAGGGTTTTGACACAGTCTGAGAACTTAATCTTCAGGATCTGCTAGGGAGATCTGATAGCCCAACAAGAGACCACACCTATGGAGATTTCTTCCAACAGGATATTTATATAGCAGTTGTCACTACCACGGCAAAAATGGCTATTACCGCTTGAGGTTCTGTCAACGTGGTTGACCCAATTAAGGGAATATCCACTACAGTTAACCCTCTCTAAAGGTGACTCACAAGATATACCACATGGGGACTAAATCAGATTCAAGGATCTGGGTTTCTGGTACTATCCAAAAAGGAAGTAGAGCATAATCCCCTAGCCTCTTCACTTCACCAAAACAAAGTAGACAGATAAATCTGACGTGCTAAAACTAAGATTATCTCACAAAGATCTATGACATCAACCCCTTATGATCTATCAACCTCTCCGGAGAGAGAATGTATCGATCAAAAGTTGAAGACACACAGATCTAGTAGAACGTGAGATGCCCTTAGTATCTTCCCTACCTACAAGGGTTCCTTCATTGAGAAGAGTTTCACTAGAAACTCACTCTCTCAAGAGCCATGAATAGTGTTCATAGGGCCTATTTACTATGTGTAACAAAGATGCTGAAAGCAAATCTATGTTCATTTTTAGAGCCCAAATGAAATGTGTGATATGGAAAAGAAAGGCACTCAAGCTAGACATGCAAGATGTTTGTTTTAATCCAAATTGAAATGTTATCAGCTGAGAAGGTTACCTTAATTCCTCGCAACGTGCTTAGTAGATTTTTACCTATTTTTAGCAATTCTTGAGCTTTTTCCCATAAAAAAACTAGTGAAAATCAATCAAAAATAGAGAATTTCAATTGTTAGGGTTAGTTGTTAGTTGAAATCTGGAAACCAAATCTGACAAACTGCCTAAAAAAAGTGAAACGACAATTGAAACCTAGCACTGAAACTTGTACGATAGTGGGTTACCTCCTAGATGACAATCTAGAAGCTTATACGACAATGGGTATTAGATCATATGACAATCGAGCTTCCAGATGACAGTGGGTTTCTGCTTGTGTGATCCTCGATCAAATCAACTATCGTACCATAGTGGGTTTCTCTTGGTATGAGTTTCTAACAAAACTCATACAAAAATTAGATGGACAGAGAATAAAAATCGTAGCTTGGAATAGAAAAAGATAAGAAAATGATACAAATTGATAAAATTTGAAGGGAAACCCATTTCAGGGCCCCACAGTGGGCGCCAGAAATGTGTGTGTGAATTTTGTACCTGATCTATAGACACAACACTTCAGTAAAACATTAGAGGTTAGCTAAAATTAAAATCATGCAATAAATGAAAAACTAAACTAACTAGGCGATTTACTGCCTTCTAGTAGATGCGAGTATGTATTCTTAGATTATACCGAGATCAGTGACCTTGACGACACCTAAACGAAGGATTTGAATGCAAAATCTAGATATGGAATGAATGTAATTAATCTATTTTTTTTTGGTTTTTCTATGTAATTATGATAATGAAAACTTGATGTGAATCTATACTAATATGAAAATTGATATGCTAAAATGATCTAACAATAATATTCTAAATTATATGGATACTATGCAAAAATAATGAAAATCTCACAACAACTCGAATTCTCAAGATCGATTCTTTAGTCTCCAATTCAACAGCATGAGTGTGCAATTTGTGGATGGATGGATCTCAAATAAAGAGATGAAGCCTTAATTTATAGAAATCTAGGGCTTTGGAGGTGCATGGAAAAAAGCCATAAATCACTCAAATAACTCAGGTTGATTTTTGAGTTATTTTTAAATAAAGGATAATTAACTCACAAAAATATGCAAAAGCAGAGTTTAACTCAAAATAGAGTTTAGATTTAATTGATAATTGATAGTTGTCTACTTTTCTAATTGTGCATGTTTTATTTATGAATTAATTTAATAATAAAGTGATTTATTTCCAACTTTAACTGATTTTGAAAAATAAAACAATTGATTTATGGGTTAATCAATTATTTTTCAAACTTTTATTCAAAAACAATATTATTAAAAATTGACAACTTGCTTTAATTAATTAAATAAGAATTTAATCAATTATTCATAGGATTTTGGATTTATTGTCAAAATTAAATAATACAATTTAGGAATAAATAGAATTAACTTCAATTAAACAATTAAGTGGCATAATTAAAGCTAATTAATTAAATATTTAGAATATTTGATTAATCAAACTTTAGGATAAATTGGATTTATCGCCAAATAATCATTAAATTAAAGATAATTATGATAAATAGGAATATTGTTAGGAATATTCCCTGATGCAGAATTTATGATAATCAATTAGGATTCGATGATGTTCAGATATGCCTTAGGTTAGGACTTTGATGTCGATTTCGTTCGAATTGTCGATGTATGAGGTTAATGAACCTATAGCCCATTTTTGGGGTATTACACCAAGAAGAACAAAACCTATTACTAAGTAGCACATGCCGACATAACAGATACATTGAATTTGGACACCGAGCATAAAACATTTTATAGATCTTGAGGAGATTGTTTGGTAATACATTGGAGATTTAAACATGATGATTGTGCATGATTACAAGGTAAGATCCACTAATTAAAATTAAGTGTAATATATGCATTGGAGATGTAACCATTGGTAGCACCGTTTAAGGAGAAGATTCTAGAGTGTTTCCACCACTTCTAGATCAAGTATAAATGGACCAGAGTATGAAGATCAGAGTAAGAGAGAGAGTGAGAAGAGAAACTATAGAGAGTAGGTGATGATCACTTAGTGATAAGTGTGAAGGTGATGAGAAGAGAAGATACCGAGTAACAGAGCAGTAAGAGAAGAGTTGTGAATGTGATTTAGAGTTGAAGCTACCAAGTATAGACGTTGAATTGTGAGTGGATTATAGTATGAGGTAAATTAATATTGAGCATATTGGGTCTGATAAGTATATGTTGATGCAAGTATTACAAATAGTTTTTGTTACTAATTATAATGTAATCAGAATTGTAAAGGCTCTTAACCGAGTAGGCCCTAATAGGTCTTAAATTGTAAATCCTTTATCTAGGTACATCTCTTAGATTAGAGTTGTAAAATCCTTTAGCAAGGTAGACTGAATATGTCTTTATACTCTTAGCAGGGTAAATACTCTTAACAGGGTAAGCTATCAGAAATAGCTATATTTGTAGCTCTAACCGAGAAAACATTTTACTACAATAGTGAAGTATTGTGGGTGCCATCCCCACTGTAGTTAATTCCTCTTACTAAGGATTTCTGCGAGACCAAAAAAATGGTGTTATAAGTTGTGTTTCATGATTTTGATTTATATGTTTTTATGTTTTGATTAGGTTAAAGTAGGTTTGAAGGGGACCCGAAACCCCAAACAAAAAATAACCAAAGTTAGGAATTGGTTTTACAGGGACCAGCAACCCAGAGTATAAAAAAAAATTCGAAGGCTGGTTTTACAGGGACCAACAACCAAGTCAAACTGGTTTTACAGGGACCAGCAACCAACATAATTCAACATATGAACAAGGACCTAAAGTCTAGATAATAGCCAGTGAAAAGTAACAAAAAATAGAAGAACATAACTAATTAAACTAGATCTTTAATAACACTAGAAATAGAAGTGCCTAAGACAACAACCTCATTGACAGAATCTTGAATATTCTTAGCAGTAAACTGGAGGTCATCTTTCTTAGTACTTTGTATGGTTCTTCTGCTCAGACCACCAACCATCAATGAAACATGACCAGTCAAATTAGCTTCATCAGGAGAAACTTTACCAATTGAAGCAGTAGCAACCAGGAAAGATGAAGTAACGCCATGCATGCCCAACTCACTGTCCTTAATCAATTTTTTAAGAGTAGCTTCATAATCCTAAATTTTGGTTGGAATGTTCCCAACCAAAGTCTCCAACTCCTTCTACTTCTTACTTTCCTCTTCCAGCTTATCCCCTCTATGTAAAGTTTTTAATTCGATGAATGGTTAGAAAAGTAGATAAAAGTTTTTGGAGTATTGATTCACCCCTCCCCTCTCAGTACTTAACTTTCCATAATTAATCCAACAAACTCTAAGGATCAAATCCAGGAATGACACTATGTTTTTAGATTTTTTTTAAGGAAATATGACTAAGGTAAATGTAAAAGGTAAAATGACAATTATGATGACTAGGAATGACACTAATGATGACATACAAAAAGGTAAAATAATGACTAAGGCGTGTAAAAATGATGATTGAAATAGCTAGGGTATGACACTAACGCTTACTAAGGTGGGAACTAACAAACCATAAGGGACATTTTCGAGAAATTTTGAGAAGAGAACTTTAGGACACAACCTATGTAATTGAGTGAATTTTCTTGATCTCAAAGTTGGGACAATAGTGGCAAGTTGACAAAGTATTGATTGTGACAAAAAGGATAATTGGTTTTAGGAGATCAAAATTATTCTAACAATCACCATGGAAGGATCCAAAAGGTGCACCCTCTTGTTTCCTCGAAAGACAACACTAAAGGTAAAAAATATCCAACCCTAGGGGATGTAACCTATGTTTTTGTGATTTTTGGAATTTTAGGAATATGCAAGGTAACCCTAATAAAAATATGTAAAAGGAGACCCTAAATAGATGTAAAAGAAAAATAGGAAACCCTAAAGGTGGATGAAAAGGAAAGAGGAAATCCTAATGATATATGGACAAGAAATATGGAACCTTGATGATTGATGTAAAAAGGAAACCCAAATAATGGAAAAGAAAACTGTAAAGGTAGATAGAAAAGGAAACCAAGAAACCCTTATGATGGATGGAAAATAAATAGGAAACCCTTAAGATGGATAAAAAGGAAACCCTCATGGTGGATGCCCTAAAGGATGTATACAATAAAGGAAAATAGACAAACTTAAAAATGAAACCCTAATGATGGATGCAAAAAGGAAATGTGAACACCTAATGATGTAAGCAAAAGGTAGGAAACCCTAATGATGTATGTAAAATGAAATAGGGAACCCTAATGACATGTGCAAGAAGGATAATAGAAATCATAATGATGGATTCAAAAAGGAAAACATGAAACCCCTAATGGATGCAAAAAGAATAATAATAACCCTAATGATGTATGCAAAAGGGAAAATAGGAACCCTAATATGTATGCAAAAAGGAAACCCTAATGGATGCAAGAGGAAATCCGAAATGAAGTATGCAAAAAGGAGGCCCTAAAGGTAGATGCAAATAAAAAATTAGAAACCCTAATGAGATATACAAAAGGAAATCCCTAATGAGGTATGAAAAAGGGAAAATAGGAACCTTAATGATGGATGCAAAAAGGAAAATAGGAAATTTTGAAAATAAGGACAACTTATAAATGCAAAAAATATGACCTAAGGATAAGGAACAATGCAAGGCCTAACCCTAAAGTGAAAACCCTAAATAATGTATGTGAACTACAAAATACCAACCGATAGGATTTTGGTTTGAACGGGGCTCGAGAATCTATTTGGCGATCCTAAATTTGTCTGATTGCAAGGTTCTGAGACAAGGTTTGTTAGACAATTGTGTCATAGGAATATGACAAATGTGTTGCAGGGATATGCGATTGCATTTCAAAACAATAGCAATTATTTTAATTAATTAATGAATGTGTATTAGAATAATGCAATTATGTAGCTGAATGTAATGATTGCACACCCAAATTTAGTAATTGCATAACAGAATGCAATGATTGTGGTGAATTGTCTGCTAAAATAGTTTTGAGTATGGTGAATGCAAATTAGGAAACAATTGTGTAGCATGAAATGTTAATTGCATTTTTCTATTTCTAAATGTTTGATTATCAATCAATTTTGAAAATACGATCACACATGTAAGACAATATGGTTGTTGATAAACTTTGGACTATTGCACTTTGTGTATGTTTCAAAGACTTTTTCAAGCCCCAAGATTTCCACTGGTCTTATAAAAAATGAAAACCCTTGAAAACAATCTTAGCCTAAGGACAAAGCTTCATTACAATATTTCAGCCCACAACTTGGATTTTCGTAAGCTCAAACAACCTTGTTACACCTTAGGATGCAACAAGATAATGATATGATAAACAATAAATACAATGAGCCTTGTCAATTCATTCTCAAGAAATGCAAATAAGATAAACAAGAAACTTCAATTTTCTTCCACAAATCTCTAAATTACTTCCATAAAAAGCATAAATCAAGCATTAAGAGAAATCCAAACAATTCAAAATAGATTTTAACCAAGGATTGAAGATAACAAATGAGCACACCTTTCAATAACTAAGAAAACCCTATAAATGCTTAGGAAATGAAGCACACTCCACCAAAAAGGATGAAAATTGGAGGAGGAGAGATCCAACCAAAGATGCTAAAAATGCAATATCCACAAAAAATTGATCTCCAAAAACTGCCCTCTCTTTCAAATTCAAAACTCAAAAGGAAGTTTTTGAGGAAATAACCAAAATTCTTTTTAAAACCAACTTGTCCAAATGAATGAAAAGTCAACTTTTTAATAAACCCTCAATAACTTAAAACTCCAAAATAAAATATAAATCCCATAAATTCATAAAATTTCATCAACAAAAAATAAATACAAAAAGCCCTCTATTTAAAATATTAAAGCCAGAATATAATAAAATTCCCTTAAAAACTAGTTGGCAACAACAATTATGCCCAAATCATTGACTAGTTCCACTGAAGGACATAGGTGCACTTGTCAACGAGATGAGTAAGATGCAAACTAGAGACTCCTCATAACACTCACATAAATCACACATATGAGAGTAACAAAACATTGCCATACGATAACCGAAAGGTGTATAAGCATATCAGAAAAAATGTCGTCCACAAGTCAAATGATAATTTTGGCTAAATACAAGTTGGCCACATGACTAACTCCTTATTTAACCATCATCTGGTGTTTGTGTGTGTGTGTGGCACACTCAGACCTGCCAATTCAGGTGAAGTTGATGTCTGGTACCTATCCACATTAGTCCAATAGCCAAAACACATAAACATATATAATATCAAATAGTGACAAGCAGTGAAGGGGATCGAGACATCATGTGGACCTCACAAGTGAGTAATTACAACTTTGTCCCTCTTCATACACAAAGATGTGAAACAAGATCCATAAAAATAATAACATGAGTATATCATAAATTGAAACATCAGTAGTTCGTAAACATGTAAGTAATCACTATCATATATCACCGGGAAGCATACACACTGATAAGATAACATAACCATGTCCATCACATCGTTTAATCACAATATCATCAAATCTCTAATTATATAAATATCATTTTAATCTGATGAAACATAATGCATCTAAATCAATTAATCCATCAACATAGTACCAAAGAATAAAAATATGAATGCATCTAGTCATCATCATATAACATCATGGCATATACTAGTATACACATCATGCATATATGATCACTACTGAATCACCTCTATAATCACAATTCACACCAGTAATGACATCATATGAATAAAATAATACATCAATAATCAAATGCATCACATAATACCATCTAAGGGTCTTGCTCGGATTAAAAGAATAATCACATGACATGATGTGGACATAGTAGGCACTACATTCCGACAATTGGTGTAAGAGCATTAGGTCATGGGTTCGAGTCTCCCTTCAGTGGGTGTTGAAGGCTCAGTTGGTCAAGGGGGAGATTATTGACTTGACGGTCAACACCTCCTTGAGGATTCGTGACGTGGTTTAGCCGCCTCTTGTGGGTCAAGTTAAATCTAAAGTTTGTATCAGGCGTTGATAGTTTGAGCTTTTGGTGCAACGACAAATATTTCCAACAAATACAAGCATGTCTTAGTTTTTTACAAGCTTATTTTTCATCCTCCTATTCACCATTGTTTACAATTTATATCACTCATTCCATCCTCTTTCAAGACAACAAAATAACTGGATTAATGAATGTTTTTAATAATGTCCATGAGGTCAAACAACCTATGGAACCCACAAATAGCCAACAAAATATATAAGCACAAAAGTTCAAAAATAGAATAGTTTGGTGACATCGTGCTTATTTGATTTCCCTTTCCTTCTATATCTTGGATCTTCTACTGTGTATCTTGATCAAGTAATCTACAACTCTCGTCCTTCTTTGTTCTTCAAACAAATTACATAGGGAGTCCATGTGTAGAGTCTTGATCCAAATATTCCTATACATTGAACACTCCATGATGTAATGCCTCTCATCTCCACCATTTCTAAAGTACGTAACACAATCTTTTATGCACCTAATTTTCTTTAAGTATCATCCACCTTCGAGTTTCACATCTTAGTTGATGCTAACTAGTTCTTAAGCCAAGCCATTAACATTTTTTATTTCTAATTTATTTCCGCTTTTATGTAATTGTTTTACATGGTCACATGCAAATTTGAAGTATTTGATATAATATTATCTTTGCCTCTTAAATGACTTTGTCCACGTACTTTCTTTGAATGTTCCTTACATGTACTTTTTGATTTCTTCATTATTATTCATTTTTTTGTGATTTTGTTTTATCTAATTTCTTCTAACTAGACAGCTCTATGGTCTCTAGCTTCTTTAAAATAGCATTGGCTAAGCTCTAGACATAATGCACCAAAGATTAAAAAAAAAGTCAATTTTTTTTTTTTCAAATTTGTAAAAATATAGTGATTTTTTTGTGGTTTTGACCTACAAAATGTACAAATCATAAAGAACATATACTGAAGATTTTGCGAAAACTTGTTTTTTTTTCCATTTTTTGAAATTTAATCAAAGGTACATTTTATAAAGAGCTTAACGGAGTCCCCAATAATGATAGATAGCCCATACTGAGAGGAAAAAGGCCATAGGAGGTGTTTTACAAAATAATGTACCAAATTATATCATGATTTATCAGAATGTAATTACAACATAACTTTGAGTTAATCTTCAACCACCCATCGTGAGGAGTAGCTCAAAGGACAAATACTTTTGCCATTGTTGGCCTGTTGGAGCGTTTCTGTCATTCGGCTTCTCAACTTTCCATTTTTTTCCCGATTTGCAGGGTTTGTCGATTGTATTGACCATTAGCTTCCGTGTTTATTATTTCACTGTACATGTGAAATTTTCCATATGTCGAGTTGCTGAAAATTGAAGGAAGATTGATTTTTCTTTCGTTCCTTTATTTTGATGTTCTGCCATTCCTTTTTCAGTCGGAAAGGAAGACTTACGTATAGCAAACAAAATTTGCTGGCGGTGGGATCTTTGATAGGGGCTTTGCCCCTAAGACATTCGACCAATCTCTAGGTGAATTTGGCTCTGAATTCTTCTCCTTTGTTGCGCACGTAATCTATTTTTGCTTCTTGTTCCTTCATTCGTAACTGCAGCTAGGAGGCTTTTCGGTAGCTGATCACTTCAATCTATTCACAGGAGATTAATTTCACCAATTTAAAAATTTACAGAGAGGAAAGCAAATATGGAAACAAGTAAAGACCTAGAAACCAAATTCTTTGGAGGAGACAGAGAAATATTTGTTTTCTACGTAGATAATAATTTAACAAATTGGATATACATCATCTTGAAAGAAGTGTTTACTTGTTTATTAACTATTTAATTGGGGGATTCTATAGAGCCCACAAGTTCAATAAAATGGCTAAGAAGCTGAAACATAGATTCACAGAAATTCAAGAACCAGCAAACTGCCCCGTCACGCTGGTGATTGTGAGAATGACCATCTACCCAGCAGACTGCAAGAACAGCCACCAATCACAAGCAAGAATTTACCGGAATACGATTCTCAGCCATAGTTCAAAGACAAACCAGTGGGCAGTATGTTATGAATATGCAGGAACCAAACAAACACCAGCTTAATTCCCTTCACGATCTTACGATAACAACACCAATAAAAAGTTAAGGAGGAGCTCAGGTCACACCCTAGTGTCCAAGCCATGATGTAGCAGCACCATTCCAATTCATCGTCTCCTCCACTGCATGTCTTCCTGCTCTGGCAGACAGGTCCAACGCTGAAAACCAAGAGCTAAGAATGATCTCTGCACAAATTTTGGTCCTGTGAACTGTTTTGTTTGCATAAGACTGGAATACTGTGATTGCTAGTAACTTCCAGTCATCTCTTACTGTGCGTGAGTATCAACCCTACCAAAACTTTACCCATGTCAGTGCAATAGGCTCGAAGCAAATTGACCTCAGGTTGCAGAGAATTTAACTTCTCCAACTCAATGCCAGATGAGCTATCTTGCTGTGCCCCTAGAGTCTATTCAGATTTAAATCCAACATTTGTAGAAGGGAAAGCTTACATACTTCCCAAAAGTTTCAGCAGCAACATTTGTAGGAATTAAACCCTAGGAGTCGCATCTGGAACCCCAATTGCCAGTTTTGAAATAAAATGTTGGTGTACTATTGCTTTAGATCATTAAGTGCCTTGCATACCGAGGCAAGGCTCCCCCATCACTGCTTTATATTGCCGTAGGAGTATTGCGGCAGAATATAGAGGCTAGACAGTTATCTGTCACCACTCCCTTTCGTCTCAGATCCCTTATTGATCATCCATTCCTTTTGTGGGCCATGAGAAAAACACAAAGAGCCCCCATCCATGAGACACCTGTCAGCCAGCTCACTGGAACAAACCTGCAGAGAGGCAAACATTAAGAGCCAATACTTGAACAAATAGGATTAACACACATGTTAAATAAATTTGATCCCTTTTCACATGTGCCTACAAGGCTCTCCGACTAGACCACAATACATCCTCCAACATTGGAAACAAAGAAACACAAACACAATCACCAACCTTAGATATTCGTTAGGACAGTATACTTAATGAAGAGTTTAAGGAGGTTTATAACACAGATGCTGTTCCGGTCCCTCCCATGAATTAGAAAGGTGGCTGTAGAGAGCAGTTAAAGGATTTTTTGACTGACTCCAAAATTGGCGAAAATGTCTTCTGCCACATTTAAATTGAGTCTACAATGTTGAAAGCTAACATTGACAAACTTAGAGCCCAGCACCAAAGCTTCTTCTACACAATGCCTCAACCTCCAATTGGGAAAGGAACATTATGCATGACTTTAATCGATTCAACAACAAGGAATCATCTTCCACTATATGATTATCTATGATTCTACCCTTCTTGAAGCCATAGACACCATACCTGCCTTTAAGGCTTGCCCTTTCATCTCATTGTTCGATTTGATTTCCAGGAAAAGGGAGCCCCTATGCATTAATTCACCATTTGCATTTCTCAGAACAAATCACGCTCCAACATTTTCCACATTTTCATGGGAAGCACCATTCAAAATTTAATTTTACATAATTCTCAGGGGAACTACTGAGTTTGGAGAGCATTTGCAACACTTTGTCTACTTTAATTTTTTCCAGTATTATTTTCTCTTACCCCTTGAGTGGGGGGAAGTGCTTACTTTCATTATCAAGTATTCTGTCTTTTTATTAGTAATGGTTGTCTTTTACAATGGCATTTTAACTAATTTTTTCAAGAAATTCTGTTCTCAGTGTATAGCCTAATATCTGTTATCATTCACTGTTTGGATTTTCACCATGTCTATGAATTTTCCATGTTTTATATTCTGAAGGAAATGTTTTGCTCTAACGTCAAACCAAAACTTATGGACAGTGTATTGGTGATGGTTCCTATGAAGCAGAAATGGAGATCGTACCAAAGCCAAACTTGATAAATTTCTCTTATCTGGTAAATGAGAGGCAATTATTTAGTCGGAGAAACTTATGCAACATCCATACAGATAAATACTTTATGGGCACAGTAGTACACCCAAACTGTGGGATCCATCACTGTCAAACAAGCTTATGCAGCTCTGCAAATTTCTACAAAGCTGCATATAGGACCAAACAAGTGGAATGTTTTAAGTCCTTCGGCAAGAGGCTAAAGGGAACTCGAGGGAAAGTGCATGTTCTTCTGGTAGGATGTTTGGCTGGCTTTCTAGTATATTATCTAATAACCGTATTATATCATTAAATATAAACTAAAAGTTACCTTCTTTATTAGTTGCAAAAGATTTGTTTTTCCATTGAATGCTGGATTATCTTATATTCTCTAGTAGGCACTGATCATTCACATTGATGAGTGCATTCAGTCCGTTCGGGCATCATTGGATGATGAGTTTCGTTCCTCTCAAAATATTGCAATCAGTCTGTACAGACGATACCGGAATGTTATAAAACGTGGCTGTGGTGACAACCTTAGAGTATGTCCACTGATCTTTCCTTTGATTGATATTATTTGATAATTGATTGTGACGAATGGGACCAAAGAATGGGTTTTTACTATTGCTTACAAGGATACCTAGTCATAGAGTTGGAGTGGTAATTAAAGTTTGATAATTGGTGTCAGAATGAAGGTAAAATTTTTAGATGCTTTTCTTTGAGCATTTAATGCCCAATGCTTCTGAATAAATTACTCTATTTATCATTAGGAGTTTGTCAAAGCTGGGGTGACTGCATATGCTGTGGGATGCACAGATGAAGGCTTGCACAAGGAGCTTCTTAGCTTAGAGGTATCTGATGTCCAAGTAGAAGATATTTCTAACAATGGTGGTAGCACTGGACTGAAGTTCAAAATTACTGCCAAAGAGGTGAGGACATTTTAGGCTGGGTACTCACTCTTCCCATGGTAAGATGGGAATTTTTCTTTGGATGCTTGTAAAATTCCTCACTCATCATCAGTATTTAGCATGAAATGTCTTTTGGAAATTATATTGCTGTGCTTTCAGACTTTGCAGCCCTTGTGATTGTGCACATTTTTCTATGAGCAATAATTTAGTTTGGTGAGAAAATTTAGGGGAATCTTTACATGGGAAGGCACAAAAATTCAGGACAATGTGTGCATCTCAAATACAAACAGAAACAAACATATTTTATATGCCCAAACAAGTGAACAATGAATGTATATAAACACAATTGTTAGCATTTTGACTTGCACCGTCCAATGCAACACAAAATAGAAAAAATGTGTTGTAATACTGCTGTTTTTGAATTAGAAGCGGAAGCTCCCCGTCAATTAAAAACTAACCTAAAATTAGATGATATTTAATTGCAATGTACAACATTTATAGTGACTTTTGGGGTGATTCATGTTCACGCTGAGTGTACATGTAAATGTGTATCTTTCTAATTTTGCCCAAGGTAGAAGATTAAGGCACTCCTTCAACACTAGGCAAATGATTTTATGCTTTTGGATTGAAAATAGTAAATACATTATAAGGCTAGCTGCTTGCATTGTTTAGCTAAATGTATAGACTGAAGTCACTCACTGAACAATATAAGTACACTTTCAGATTGAATAGGCTAATATGTTAAAAATTGATGGCATTGATAAAGTAAATGAAGGACTTGGTACAAAGCCATGATATCCAACTTTGAAAAGTCTTTCAATACAAAGTTGGTAAATTTGGCAGAAGCCATTTAATGTACCTTAGCACAAAACAAATACTTTCAATAGACACTTAGGACTAAGATAGGCATAGCAAATCCTATTGACAAACAAACATTGAATTTTGGATCAATGATCACAAGTAGTCGATGAACAGTAATTCTAGCAATATGTAGGCTTGTGAATAACCACTGATCAAACTAAGTGCGAAGAGACAATTATTCAGACTGTTTACAACAGTTTCATGAAAATAAATGTAATAAGTTATTGCACTTCTACCTCCTATCCACTAATTCTAATTGTGAAACCAGGCAACCTCAAATTAAAGTTGTAAATTGAATTTAATACAAACTGCAGCTTAATGCTCAAATCTCTTGTAAGGCAATAGATCTAAAAAATACACGATCTAAAAAAAGATGGCTTTAAGCTATAAATAGTCAATGCTAAAAATAGCATGGGCTCCTTGGAAAAAAAATAGTGACCAATAAAAATAACACAACTTGTAAATATTTTTGGCTAAAAATAGTAAATTCTCAAATATGCTCTTCTTGTTAAAAATGTTGACAATTAAAAATAGTGCAGTGGGCTAAAAATAGACTTCTATATAGGTGACTTTAGATTACTTTGATGAATTTTGAAACATTTCCTCCAATCAGGCTAACCCTATGAAAAACCTTGAAAATCTAGTTATACATCCCTCATTTATGGAGGTGCATCCCCATTGGCAGGCTATAATGTCCCCTTTTGGGACTTTCGTATATTTTCTGATTTTTGAAACAAAACACAAAAGTTCTATTGTACTTGTCAAACCCTCTATGGTTGGAAAACAATCTCAACTTCACCCCAAACTAGGAAAATTCACTTATAGATGATAATTCAGTTATAACACATTAAAATGTTGGTTAAGTTCTGTAACTAGCAATAAACATGGATGAAACTTGCCCAAACTGAAGTTGAACTCTACTCCAAGGCTGGCATGTGATGAGCCCAACTGGCTCTCAATTGTAAATTGGCTTTTTTCTCAAATTTAATTGCGAATTTTAATTTAAAACCAACATTTATTAACTTTGCAAATTTTTTCAACATGCATTAAATAATTTACAGCAGCAGCAAACTAAATATTTATCCCAAAGTTTAATCAATGCTGAAATTATGTACGAACATTACATAATCCAAAGAGTATACAGCACCTTGTTGAAAAAAACCTCTAATACAAATGTTGCCACACCCTTGGAATCAAACGCAGCACCCAGGGAATAAAATGCAGCTTATCATGAATTATGCCAGCTGTCATGAATTACGTCCTTGCATTAGATAACTCCCATTTCCTTCACACATACATCCATGACATGTATTTGCAATACCAAACAAACTTGAAGCCGATTCCTAGCAGCCAAACTCCACACCTTCTCACACCAATAACAAATCCGTACAACAACCAATACCTGGTCCGTATGGCAGCAGCCAGAATTCCATATGGCAGTCTATGGGATGAATTTGCAATTACAATTTGCAACAAGCAAATTGCTAAATGAAGCCCAAGATCAAAGATGCATAAAAATTCAAATTGAGTTCTCTCCTGGAAGAAGACCAAACTCAAACCCTTGCACTCCTTGATAAATTTTGATTTCCTTCTACAGTTGAATTCCTCAACAATCATCAAATGTCAATGCAATTACTATCAACAAATCTCTGCAAATAAATAATTGATATTCTCTCCAAATTGAAGACCAAATATCAAAACAACTTCTCAATAACAGTAAACACAGTAGAGAAGCAAACTCAATTTGCTCTACCTCAGTAGCAAACTTATGTTCTCAGAATCAGGATAAATTTCCAGAATTCAGTTTGCAAAATTCATCATCAATCAGTGATGATTCAAATTGCCAAAAGAGAGGAATCAGTCCTCAAACCCTAGCCATCTTCTTCACAACCAAATTTATCAAATGATCAATAGATATCTTAGAATGAGCTCTCAAGTCCCTTTTTATTCTTTCTTGTGAGAGCTCAAACACAATTCTTACCAATGTGGGATAAATAGATATACTTTTCCTTTTAATAATTCATTTACTCCAATACTTTAAATTAATACCTTGGCTTAGGCTTCCATAAATTAATTAAATAAATGGCCCCTTCTCATGATGACTCAACCCTCAACTTAAGTGAAATTATAAAGTTAAATTATAACTTTATAATAAGCCATTTAATGATTTAATAATAATTTGGCCACCAAAATAATAATAACTCCCAAAATACTTATCCTTTTAATGTGCCGTCTGAAATAGGAGTCACACCTATTATTTTCCCATGTGACCAAATGCACTTTCCAAAAATAGGAAGGGTCCTTCTCGAACAACATCAGGCTTACTATAAATAGTAAACATGGCAAAACTATAGCAAATGAAGTCCAAATGATGCCAAACGAAAGCCAAACGAAAGCCAAACAAAAGCATATTGAATCCTGAAGTAGATGCCCACTGAAAGAGACCCTCTGTCCATCCTCATTAGCCTACGAGGGTCACATGATAGGCTAATCCCAAGAGCCTGAAAAAACGGGGACATTACATGGCACAACCAATCGAAGGCTGGAAAGTGATCCAACAGTGAAATGTATAGTGAATATGCATTCCCTAATGCTGATACCCCCTTCATAGATGGCTTGAAATGTTGTATTAGCAATATTAGAAGACCAAAACCCTTTTCAAAACCTTCCAAAGTGTTGGCGTTGGCCCTAGATAAGGGCAATCAGCAAAAATGATCTTAACAATCAGTCCAAACTCCAAACCCTCCCTGCATGACTAATACAGCTACAAATGGTGTTGAATGGTTGCAAAAGCAATGTCCACAAATCCTTGAACAATAACAATGGTTGATGGTGATTTTCTCAAGGAGTGGTGCTCAAGATCTAGCAAGAGTAGATGAAAAACAAACCCTCAAAATTGCCAATTTCAGTGTAGCAGCAACACGCAAACTTGAAAGTTGGCCTACAATGGTGATTTCATCGTAGCAAGCAGCGACATGCAAACTCAAAGCTTGACTTAAAAATGCTGCTTTGATGCTGTGGTGCAATTTTCACAAATATGAATCAAACAATTGCAATCAATGAGTTCAAATATGATCCTTAAGTAGAATTTCCTTAGTGGATATGAGTGCTTTCATCTTCAATCCAATTATTGGAAAACCAAGAGGGTTTTAATCCTCCAAGATCTCTAAAATAACCAGGGGTTTCATCTTCGGATGCAAACTTAAACAGAACACTTAATTTTGGAAATTGAATGTCAAAATAATGACAAAAACATCAGATGCCAAATAAATCCAAGCACCCTCCTTTTCTAGTTCTTGAAATGGGACCTTGGGTCTAATTTCTAGTAGTAAAAGACACTTTTTATTTTATTTTAAGTCTTTAATTTTTAATTTTTTTTTCTTAATGTTGAAAACACTTTTTATTACAATAATAATATTATTAAAGAGGTTAGAAATTACTAGGTCCAACTTAAAATAATTAAAAAATTATTTCCCTTGCTTTACCCTTTAGCTTATGGGAAATGGGGATAGGCTAGAGGTCTTCTCCATGGCTCTATTTCCAAAAAGGACACGTGACACAGGTGCACATTTGCTTTGTATTGGCATGAGCCTAAGGCATTAAGACAAAACTTTCAAGAAAAATTACCTCCTTTGTATCGGTGCATGCCATTGTCTAGGCAAGCATCTATACATTGGACTTGAAATTTTGTAGTTTCTACAAGCCTTATTGTCATGCCCCTGCCTCAAAAGAGACTCCTATCATGAACATAAAGAATATCAAGTGATGGGGCAGCGAATAAAATGAATATTTTTTAAAGCGGCGATCTTGATAACAAACCAGCGATCAAGGTAATGATGAAATGCGATCAAATGAATAGTAAATAATGATCAAGTTAATAACAAACAGTGACCTTATGAGATAATTAAAGTTGTTAACAAAACATGAAAAGGTGCGATCAAGGAAAAGAAACAGATTGTTAATCAGCAATTATGCAAGAGGCATGTCTCTTCACAAGGATTGCCTCTCCTCAAAGGAATAATGGGATATAAACAGTGAAACCTGGGGACTTGCATCCCCCCCAAAACCTCGAAGTACCCGTCCCCGGGACGTTCCCGCACCGGGTAATTGGAGTACCCAAGTACCCCACCTCCACCATTCTGCAACCACGCCGCCGTTGAGATGGGTACTTGAATTTCTATTTGGATTTTGATTTTTGAATGTTACTATTGGGTATGTACTATGTTACTATGCAGAATGTTCAATGGTTCTGGTTCATATTGCAATTTGGTATGTTACACTGAAACATCATTTCATAACTAGCATTTCAAGTTCTATATGTATAGTATACAACACCCCCCCTCCCCCCCTCTCCTCGCTGCCATCCCCTCACTGACCCAAAATTGAGGCCTTTTGTTCCCCCATCCCAGAAACTTGTCCTAGCCTCCTAGTGTCCTGACGTACCCTAGCACCAGTGTTACACTGGATATAAATAAAAAGGGATACGGTGGAAGGAAGGTAGCAAGCAATCACACAAGTACAATCATACCAAGAGACATTCAGCAGGTCGAAAACAATCAGCAAGCAAATACAATTACATCAAGGAAATACAATTACATCAAGGAAGGTCAATCAGGAAGATCAAAGCATTCAACACAGGAGTGAAAAAATGTAAGATTGATTGGTAGAACTCTAACAGAAAATATATTAAGGGAATTAATCTTCAGATCAGGCAAAATACAACAGTCTGATATTATTTCAGATCTGCCCTTCTCAACACTCATTCTCACAATCACTTGTGGCGTGTGTGCGCACACACATTGCTTATGCATAAATAGGTAATGCTTGAGTGCATATGACAGAATATAAAATATGCTTGACTGTCTGAAATCCATCTTTTAAGAAGGATCAGGGGTGTAAGAGGGGGGTGATAAGAAGGTTACTTAAGTAGACCACCCTAGAGATTGTTGAATTTTGTAGCGGCAATAGAGACCTAACTGGTTTCTCCCCGCCACTGCAATTGTGCTCCTATTGATGAATTTGTATTTTGTACACTTCCTATTTATATAACTGTCAATGACGGTTAAATGCAGTTGTAACTAACTACGTCTATTATGACTGTTGATTACCTTATGTGTTGATTAACTCCATTACACAGATGCCATTCACTATGTGCGATCTCATCTGGTAACGCCTATGGCATCCATTGCTCGGTGTTTCGCCTTTCCACCATATGTAACGTGTGTGGTGGTGGCGCTTCACCTTACTGGGCGGATCGCTAAGTAAGGTGAAGCGTCACTTGCCTTGGCGTGCACATTCCTTTATGAGATGCGTTCATACTTGGTGACGCCTCTCCAATCATTATGACCGATCTTGAGCACAAGAGACAGAACATTGCAGTGAGAGTTTTGTTGCATATGTTTAGGGGAATTTCAATTCTGAGTGTTAGTGTTTTTCAGCTCGACTCTGTCCAAATCATTCGGACTTTGCATCTAGCATCATTCATGAGCCGTATTTTGATATCAGTGAGCTGTGTCTTACTTGAGGTATTATCTACTAGCTGTGTTCGATATCAGACATCATCAGCGTGCCGTGTTTGGCATAAGGGATTATTAACGAGTTGTGTTCTATATCGGGCATCATTAGTGTGTCGCATTTGATATCAGACATTATCATCGGGCACACTTCCGATCATCAGTAAGCTGTGTTCAACTTCAGGTATCATCAGCGTGTTGTGTTCATCTAAGTCATTCATACCAGTGTGTTACATATATATTGCATGTAACATCGTATTCAAGATTATGATGATCCCCTGATCATCCTGGTTGTATTGTAATTTTGCATAGAACATTAATAAAAGGGATATTGATTTGTGGGCTGGGTTGTTTCCCTCTGTGAAGGGGTTTTTCCCAGGAATATCATTGTGTAGTCATTTTAATTTTCTCTCCTTCATTCTATTCATCTTTCTGGTTAGATTTCAACATGGTATCAGAGTGGGTTTAAGCATTTTGATCCAGAACCAGAAATGCCTCCTCCTTCACTATCCTTCATTCTCCTCGCTCCATCATGGTTAACGGTTTAAAGGTCGAGGACAGACTTGACGATTCTTCCAACTTCTCCTCGTGGAAGTTTAAAATTCTGATCGCTCTAGAGGAGAACGATCTTCTTGCTTATGTAAATTCTGACCTGGAAGAACCTTCCAATGATGTTGAGAAAACACTGTGGAAAAAGAACAGAGTGATGGCAAAGAAAGTTCTGATTGATTCAGTAAAGGATCATCTAGTTCCCATTATTTCCAAATTGTCATTAGCAAGTGAGATGTTCCAAACCTTGAAAGATCTGTATGAGTTCAATAATACAAGCATAGCGTTAGCCTTGAGACGTCAGATCCTTCACATTAAGATGGCTCGAGGAGAATCTGTGATATCCTACTTCATGAAAATCATAGAACTCAAGGACCAGCGAAGTACTATTGGTGACTCTATCCCGGACAAAGACCTGGTTATGCTTGCCATGAATGGTCTCCCCTTCTCTTGGGAATCATTTATCCAAGGCATCAGTGGACGGGACGATCTCCCTAAGTTTGACAGATTGAGAGCTGACTATATCCAAGAAGAATGCAGACTTGAAGCTAGAGGTAATGGTCGCAAAAGTCATCATGAAGATGATTAAGTGTTGGCAGCCCACACCTCTAAGGGAAAAGGAAAGAAACCATACTTCAAGCGATCTAGAGATAACAACTCTCATCCAGCCTCTTCCCACAAAAGAAAGAAGATTGATATCTCAAAAGTTCAATGCTTCGGATGCGACAAGTTCGGCCACTATGCTAGGGATTGCACTTTGAGGCCGAAGCCTCAAGCCTCTACTGCACTTATTGAAGACTCTTCTCCTAAGAGGGAATCATGTGATGAACCTGAGGGGTTGTTTCATCTTTGCTTTATCCAGCAACATTCCTACCAACAATGACACCTGGCTGATTGATAGTGGAGCCTCTCGTCACATCACCGGTTACCGTGATCACCTTTTCAACCTTAAAGAAAAGGATTCACACCTTCAAGTGATAATTGGAGATGATGCTAGCTATTCAGTGAAAGGGGCTGGTTCCACTTCCTTCCAACTTGATTCAGGCATATCCCTTCACTTAAGTGATGTCCTCTTTGTTCCTGGCATTAAGAGAAACCTGATATCAATTTCAGCTCTTGAAGACAAAGGATATCATGTATCTTTCGTTGATGGTAAAGTCCTTGCATGGAAGAAGAACTCAAATTTCCTTTCAGCCCGTGAGATTGGAGTTTGTCATGACAGTCTCTACAAGCTCTCAGCTTGCCCTATTCAGGCTCTTTCTCTTTGTTCCTCAAATCGAAACATTCTTTGGCACAAGAGATTTGGACACTTAAATTTCAGAACCTTGGCCTCTATGGACAAGGCTGTCATAGGTCTTCCTAAGTTGAATAAAGATCATGAAGGAATCTGCAAGGGTTGCGCTCTAGGTAAGAATACTAAGAGTACATTTCATAACAGTGAATCTAGAGCTAAAGGTATTTTAGATTTAATTCATTCAGATTTATGTGGCCCCATGTCTGTTGCATCTCTTAGTGGTTTTTGGTATTATATTACTTTTATTGATGACTTCTCCCGCAAGTGTTGGATCTACTTCCTTAAGTCAAAACAATCAGAAGAGATGCTGTCCCATTTTAAAACATTCAAGGCCTTGGTTGAAAACACTACTGAGAAAAGGATCAAGACCTTGAGATCTGATAACGGTGGAGAATTTGTATCCGGAGTCTTTTATAACTTTTGTGCTGATGCTGGGATTAAGAGGGAGCTTTGCGTTCCCTATAACCCTCAACAAAATGGTGTGGTTGAAAGAAAGAACAAGACCATTGTTGAAGCAGCGAAAGCAATGATTCATGATCAGAATATTCCTACCTTCTTATGGGCTGAGGCATGCAGTACAACTGTCTTCATTCAGAATCGTAGCCCCTATCAGATTCTTGGAAACATGTCTCCTGAACAGGTCTTCTCGGGATCAAAACTAGACATTAGCTTCTTCATAATTTTTGGCTGCCCAGTAGTGATTCACATTCCTAAAGAGAAAAGGTCAAAATTAGAACCTTTAGGCAAGAAAGGATTCTTTGTTGGTTACAGTGATTCTTCTAAAGCCTTTAGAATTTATGTGCTTGGTCAAAGGTAGATTGAGATTAGTAGAGATGTCATCTTTGATGAAGACATGGCTTGAAAGCTTCCTAAAGAATTTGACATTGTGGTTGATGAGGAAGATCTTGAACTCCCGCAAGATCTCACCATGGCTGATCCGAACTGTCCTTCAAAGATTGAGAGGGAGTATGAAGACCCTGTTGATCCTGCTCCTCTTCATGCACCGGTTGATCCCACAGGTCCCAACTCTTCTTCCTCCAACAAGAAGAGACCCCTTTGGGCTAGAAACATTGTGGAAGAAGCCACACCTTTCGCAGCTCCTCGAGGGACCTTTAGAGAAAGCAAACGGCCTCACAAGTTTGCTGGTTATGTTGAATTGATAAGTCACATAATTTCTTCTGAACCTCCTAATGTTGAGGAGGCCTCCAAACATCAAGTATGGAAAGATGCCATGGTGGAGGAATACCAATGCATCATCCAGAATGACGTATGGGACATTGTCCCTAGACCTCAAGATCAGTTGTCTCATCCAAATGGTTATTCAAGATTAAGCATGCAGCTGATGGGAGCATAGACAAGTACAAGGCATGATTTGTAGCTAGAGGCTTTTCCCAAAGAGAAGATATAGACTATGATGAGACCTTTGCACCAGTGGTGCGCTACACCTCCATCAGAACCATTATTGCCATAGCTGCGATTAAAGGCTGGAAACTCCACCAGATGGATGTGAAAACAGCGTTCCTGAATGGAGTCATTGAAGAAGTCTATTTGGAACAGCTAGAAGGGTTCATTATCCATGACAAGGCATCTCATGTGTGTAAGCTGAAAAGAGCTTTGTATGGACTCAAACAAGCATCACGTGCTTGGTATGAGAGAATCGACAAATATCTTTTGAGCTTAGGCTTTGAAAAGAATGTTGCTGATCCTAATTTATACCTTAAGCTTCATGATGATAAAATTCTGATCTTGGTCCTTTATGTAGATGATTTGTTTCTCACAGGCAATGATGATCTCATCATCACATGCAAGGAGTTAACTTCAGAATTTGAGATGAAATACCTTGGTGTAATGTCCCTTGTTGGGACCTTTCCTAATTTATCCTAAATTTTTCCATTATGGTTCGGATTGTAATGTCCATGATAGGATTAGTCATTTATCTTGTTAGATTTAGTTATCTTTAACACTCATATCCAATCTTATTACTATTTTAACTTCATGAAGGGAAGCGTAGACGTTATCCAAGGTGCCTAGAGACCAACCATAATGGGCTCCCTCAAAGTTTACAGGTCCAAGCCCAAACTATTGGGACGCTGACGCCCACCTTATTTTGGGACAGATAGCCATTACCTGGATTTAGACAAGCCCCTCCTTGGTAACATTACAACTTCTTTCCTTGAGTCAAATAGTATATAAGATTAAATAAGATCTCAATATATAATTATAAATACTTCCTTGTATATAATCTAATTCGAATATGCTAATCCTTAATAGCATATATATATATATGATAATTCATATATCTGTTACAGATCATTTAGATTGTCTGATCTTTCAATTATGTAATTCAATCCTATAACTCTGACATGTAATTTATATATATATATTTATTATATATATTTGATCATATACCAGTTTATTATGCTAAGGACATTCAGAACTAATATTACTGTGACCAGTACGTATTGCTGCTTGCCATTGATAATATATATTCTTTTATTTCCTCTTTTCTTTTGAAGAGTACCCCTTATAATTTGGATATTCAATGATGATGGATTTCTGGGATAGGATGTCGCAAACTATAGTCTTGTTTACCAACGCAGGTATGTTATTTAACCAAGCGCAATTTCCTTTATCTCTAACATTGTATTTGCTGACTAGATTATCGTTCTTGAATCCCATTTGCTGATATTACAAACTTGAATGTCTAAATACATTGATTCGTTTATATTCTGGTATCTAAAATGCCTTGCTCTTCTTTAGTGATAATGAAGACAATATGAGCATTGTTTTATATTTGCACGATAAGATGGATCACATCCATTCATCGTGACTTTTAGACTTGCACCCTTTTGTATATGTTAATCGCAATTATGTTTTGCAGATACAAAACCGATCAATATTAATCGGTATCAATACCTTGTTTAGTTAATAATACATAATCGATAGATTATTAATCAGTTCGGTATTCAACAAGATATATTAATGATATATATTTGATTATTGTATACTATCTTTTATAACTGATTATCTTTTCTTTAACTGTTTATGATTTAGTCTTTATTTAGAATAAGTTTAAATCTTTAATTTAAACTTATTTAATTATTTAAATTATCGTTTTAGCCTATCTTCAGAAAAGGGGTCATCACACTATCTTGAAAGATATTAATAATATTAATATAGATTAATGTTGATATGATGATAATATAAGTAATTGATAAAATTATAATATAAGTATTATTATAATTGAATATTAAGTTTTATTTCTAGAAGGGGATATCAATGTCCTACCTTCCCCAAATTTGCTTGTCCTCAAGCAATTATATGTTTGATATATTCATTATTTACTTATTAATAATTATTTATCTATCATTTAATAATTATTTGTTTAATAATAATATTGGTGTTTAATCAATATATATATATATTAAATAATATGTTCTTTTAATCAGTTAATCAATTCATTTATTAAATAATTATTACACAAGGGGGATATTACACTTGGCATGTTACTCTATTTCCTTGGCCTTGAAGTATGGCAGAACTCAAATGACATCATCCTAAGTCAAGGGAAGTACGCTATTGATATCCTGAAAAGGTTTGGTATGTTGGACTGTAAATCCATGATGACTCCCATGGAAGTGAATCTGAAAAGGCTTCATGATGATTCGATCAATTCAGATTTGGTTGATCCTTCCATGTATAGTCAAGTCATTGGTTCCTTAATGTACTTGGTCAACACAAGGCCTGACATATGTTTTGCCGTCAATACCTTAAGTCAATTCATGTGTGAACCAAGACATATTCACCTTGTGGCAGCCAAGCATGTATTGAGATACATTCGTGGTACTATTGGATATGGACTTAAGTACTCTTCTTGCACCAAGCTGAAGTTGCAGGGATTCTCTGATTCTGATTGGGCAGGTTGTGTATCTGATAGTAAGAGCACTTCAGGTAGCTGTTTCAACCTTGGTTCCGCCGTGATTTCTTGGAGCAGCAGGAAACAGTCCTGTGTAGCTCAAAGCATAGCTGAGGCGGAATATGTAGCAGCATGTATGGCTGCCAAAGAAGCTGTATGGCTTCGCAAATTACTTGGAGGATTGTTTGGACAGCCTCTCGAGCCCTCCGTGATCATGTGTGATAACCAAAGTTGCATAAAGCTTTCAATCAACCCAGTGTTTCATGACAGGTCCAAAAACGTGGAAATCAAGTTTCATTACTTGAGAGACATGGTGCAAAGAAATGTAGTTGAACTGAAATACATTTCTATTGAAGAGCAAACTGCAGACATCCTCACCAAGCCACTTTCGAGAGTGAAGTTTTGCTACTTTCGAGAACAGCTTGTTCTAGTGGAAAATGAGGCTCTTGTTGAGAAGGCAACTCAGGCAAAGTGTTCCATCTCTTATATGCATTCTTCTCTGGGAGAAGTTTGAGGTGAAAGCCCTTGACTCACCATCTGCAAGTAAGGCAAGGTGATTAATGCATTCTTCTCTGGAAGAAGTTTGAGGTGAAAGCCCTTGACCCACCCTCTGCGAGTAGGTATGGTGGGATCACCCTTTACGAGTAGGCAAGGTGATAATGCATTCTTCTCAGGGAGAAGTTTGAGGTGAAAGCCCTTGATCCACCCTCTGGGAGCAGCCATGGTGGAAGTTGTTCATGTGAACTCCATGGTTTTGTTGTGATCTTTAAATAATCATGTTGAATATTTTGTTGTGATCCTTTATATCCTTGCTCTAGATGCAGCTATAATGGATGGTTTGTTATTTTCATTATCACCCTCTAGATTAGCTATGGTGAACTCTTTTGTATGAAATAGCGGGATTTAAATATATTGAGGTTGTCTATTGATGTTGATTCTTTTGTAGCTGGATATATTTGTCCAGGTGAATTCTTCATAAGGTCTCTCTCTTGCTAAGAGGGAGTGTTGAATTTTGTAGCGGCACTAGAGACCTGACTGGTTTCTCCCCGCCACCGCAATTGTGCTCCTATTGATGAATTTGTATTTTGTACACTTCTTGTTTATACAACTGTCACTGACGGTTAAATGCAGTTGTAACTACCTACGTCTGTTATGACTGTTGATTACCTTGTGCGTTGATTAACTCCATTACACGGATGCCATTCACTATGATCTCATCTGGTCACGCCTAAGGCATCTATTGCTCAGTGTTTCGCCTTTCCACTATATGTAACGTGTGTGGTGGTGGTGCTTCACCTTATTGGGCAGATCGCCAAGTAAGGTGAAGCATCACCTGCCTTGGCGCGCACATTTCTTTATGAGATGCGTTCATACTTGGTAACGCCTCTCCAATCATTACGACTGATCCTGAGCATGAGAGACGGAACATTGCAGTCAGCGTTTTGTTGCATATGTTTAGGGGAATTTCAATTCTGAGTGTTAGTGTTTTTTAGCTCGACTCTGTCCAAATCATTCGGACTCTGCATCTAGCATCATTCGCGAGCTGTATTTTGATATCAGTGAGCTGTGTCTTACTTGAGGTATTATCTACTAGCTGTGTTCGATATCAAACATCATCAGCGTGTCGTGTTTGGCATCAGGGATTATTAACGAGCTGTGTTCTATATCGGGCATCATTAGTGTGTTGCATTTGATATTAGACATTATCATCAGGCACACTTCTGATCATCAGTAAGCTGTGTTCAACTTCAGGTATCATCAGTGTGTTGTGTTCATCTAAGTCATTCATACCAGTGTGTTACATATATATTGCATGTAACATCGCATTCAAGATTATGATGATCCCCTGATCATCCTGGCTTTATTGTAATTTTGCATAGAACATCAATAAAAGGGATATTGATTTGTGGGCTGGGTCGTTTCCCTCTGCGAAGGGGGTTTTTCCCAGGATATATCATTGTGTAGTCATTTTAATTTTCTCTCCTTCATTCTGTTCATCTTTTTGGTTAGATTTCAATAGAGATGACCATATAATTGGCTCCTAGGGAAAAGGGGGCTCTGGCATTCACTCTGCTCTTGGGCTTAGGTAGAAGAACCTAGAAACCCAAGATCACATTATTTAAAGAGATATTTTACTTGGTAAGATGTAACCCTAACCCTAATTGAGTGCAATTGTGATCCTAGGACAAATTAGGAAGGGGACATTACAATTGGTATCAAAGCACCATTCCTACTAGCCTAAGGGACAAAAAATAGTTAATGCAAACTAGCCAAAAGGCTTAAAGGGCTTTGGAAAGAGAAAGGAAGGAGCTTACATCCCACAATGAGCAAACAAATGGGCAACGAAATGATTGCCTTAATGGAGCAAACCAATCAAGCTCTCATGGAACAAAATAAAATAATTGAAAGAACAACCCAACTTCTCCTCCAAGCCATCCAGAACATGAATAACAATAATTCTAGACCCCACCAAAGCAATGGGAGGGATAACCATTCCAACCACTCTAAAAACAACTCAACAAGGGTGTCCACACCTAGACCAACAAGACCCCCTTTTCTACCGAGGGAAGAACCCATGGTAGAACAGGAAGTCATAATCAACCTTTGATAATGTGGAAGAACTTGCAGAAATCTACTCAATTTTAGACCTTGAAGTTAGTAGGAATGTCTCCTTTAGGGATTATTGTGATGTCAAAACATGAATTGCACCAAAACAGAAAAGAGGACAATCTAATAAGAACTTTAAAGAAAGGGTAAGTAAGGTAACCCTTCCCAACTTTAATGGATTCGGAAAATTCATGGCGTGATCATGGGTCTGAAAATTGGATGCTTATCTTTCACTTAGCCCTATCACAAAGGAAAGTGCCATAAAATTTTCCATGCTCCACTTGACGGGAACAACCCATGATTGGTGGCACCATGGTCTTGTTACCCAAGGTCACCAACATATAACTACATATGATGAATTTATATAGAAATCATCACAAGATTTGATCAAAGGCTTCCAAATTGGTATTTAAAGAACTAAACCAAAACAAGGAATAGTACAAGAGTTCACCACTAAATTCCAAAAGCTATCTGTCATGGTACCAAAAATTTCTCAAAGGAGACTTACACACTTACTCGTAGAAGTATTAAAAGAATCAATCAAGGGCATGGTAAATGCCCTCAACCCAACACACTTTGAAGAGGCAATTACAAAGGCAATGAAATTCAAAATTAACCCATCAAAAGATAAGCCCAAAAGCTTTGCATCAAACACACACTTCAAGAATCCTCATAAAGATGGATGGCATTAGAAGGAACTCCAAAGAAGACTATGCTTTCATCAAAATAAGAAATGGGAACATTGACATGTATGCCAAGACGAAAGTGCCCAAAAATGACAATATGATCTAAAGGAGGAATTTATGCTACAACTGTAAAGAACCATGGGGACTTGGACACATATGTTGAAAATGAAGTTGAGCTCATAATATAGAAGCTACCTTCGATGAAGAAACACAAGAAGACCCTAGCAAAAAGACCAAGTACGGTGATGAAGGGCATGGAACTTTAGTGACCATCTCTCAAGCCTCCAAACACTGTCCATTCCAAATCAAAATTACCCTTTAAGGCCATATGTAATATGCCATCCCAATTTTGATACAATTGATTACACTTATTACTATTTAAACCATAGAAGCATAAATCGTTTTGGGAAAAAATGTGTGTTGATTGTCTCAAGTGCGTATCACTACTTTGGGGGTAGTTTTAGTAAAATTGCATGTTCCTTTATGAGATGTGTATTGTCTACTGGTGCACACCATTTCATTGCAATTTTCCTAACATTTGGTCTTACCTCTTTTGGATGTGCAAGAATACCTTATTCAAGTGTGTGCTAATCTCTTAGCAAGTGCCAATTTACATGATTGAATTTTTTTCTTTGTTTTCATTAGGTGCCCTTGTAGAGGCATCTGATGAAAACACATGTACAATCAAACTTCTTTCTTTAACCTTTGCTTCATAAATCTTCTAATTCTTTGTTTGAGCACTCATTATGTACAAACATGTCAATCTCACTCGGGAAAATTTTGTCTTTTGAAATCACATTTTCTTTGAAGTGTGCTCCAATTGCCTAGCTCGTGCCATTACTTTGCAAAAAATTTCTTTGATGTTAAATGCCTTTATAAAGATGTGTGTTAATTCCTTGGTGTGCCCTATACTCTAACTTTGTAATCTTTATTTTTTCTTCTTGTTGATATAGACGCCAAATTTCCATATCCATTTGGCATTGAACAGGGTCCTTAATACTAACATGTCCTTTTTCATGGATGCACGCTTCTTCCTTCATATGTGCCTTTAGTTTATTCTTATTGCCTTTGTAGTGTCCCCAGTTTTGGTTACTCCAGCTTTGTAGTTAGCGTTGGGTTTCTTGGTGAGTGCCAACCTTGTTAGAACCCGACATGGGTGTCATAACCTTATGTTTTTGGTGCCTTTTGAAGAAAATTTGCCTTTGCATCTTTTGAAAATTCACCTTTGAGAGAAAGAAACTTTTTAGAGAACTACTAAGTTGTGAAAACCTCTGTGTCTCCCGAAAAGGTTTCAAGAACCTAGCCCAGGACTGACACTTAGAAGAAAGACTTCCCTTGAAAAATTTGACGATTTCAAGAACAAAGAGCTTGTCGAGTCCAAGACAGGTTGTGAAAACCCTTTCGGTCTCCAATGCCGCTTTCAAAATTGTAATATCCCCAATCAAGAATACACCAAATTGCTCACTAAGATATACTTTAATCTGAGCACTTAATTTCCAACAGGTAAATTTGTCAAACAATATGCATGAGTTTAGGTTTTTATTTTAATTTGTTTCTGCATTGATTCGATGACATTCCTCAAGAAGAACTGAAACTATAACCATATAGATTGCATGCATACAAAATCACTAAGTTTATGATTTATCCAATTTCAGACATTAACACCCAAACCCTACTCTTCCTTAGTATTCAAAAGATAATCATTTTAACAAATAGTTCACATGGGTGCTCTTGGCAGGATCTCATTGGAAGTTTGTAACACAAAAATCATCACAATAAGGCTTAGAGATATATACATAGGAATCATTGACAATTAGAACAGAAGGAAACATACTAAGTTATAGACTTCCTATATTTATCCCTCAGCAGTCAACAATAGTAATGAAGCCACATACAATGACTATAGGCCATGAGCCACCCATATAAAGGTTTGAGGTTGTTCAATAGATTATACTCTCTTGCTACAAAGATGTCCTGTTGTATTTGTGCCCATTACTAGTGGCAATGAATAACTTTGACATTCGTTCCTAGTGTAACATGGGTGCTAGGGTATAGGGGAAAAAAGGGCTTCAGTTTGGGGACAACGGCGGCGGGGGGTGGGGTCTTATAATATACTATACATATAGTACTTGAAATGCTAGTTATGAAAATGAAGTATAACAGTATAAGAACTAATAACACCAAATGCTTGAACATAGCAAAATTGCAACATACCCAATATAGAATACAATATACTTGAACATTAAACAATGAACATTGAAGTTTTCATTTTGAATGTTGAATATCAAATTACCAATAACTATCAAAAATTTAAATTATTAGCAAATAGAAGATTTTGATTTATATTATATCAAAAATATCATAAAGATGATTACAATGAATAGCATGATATCAAAACAAGTACAAAATCATGTCAAAATGTAGTGAAGGGAGGCCTCTAATCATCCCCCAAGGCAAACTTCTCATCACTGGAACTACTGGACTCCTCACAGCCAAGATCCTCCAAAGGAACACCAACCAACCTTACATCTCTAACTATTGCAGTCTCATCTTGACTGAGGACGAAGGATGTGTAGATGTCCCCGAGACAATTGAGGGACGCTTGGGCGTCCCCCGGATGTTTGCCCGTCCCTGCGTCTTGATGGCGACTTGGTGGCGGGAAGGCAGTGGTGGGGGGACGCCGAGTTCTTGTCCTGGGGATGTCCCTGAGGATATTTAGAGTGAAACCATCCAAATAGATATTCAGTTGCGGAATCATCTGAGTGCACCGTGTTTTGAGTCCATTTTCCATTCTAATTTTGAATCCTAGAATGTCAACAATTTGTATTCCATGTTTCACTACCACATCTTCATTGATGAGGTTATAAGCTGCTGCACTGTCTACCAAACATGTCACTGCCCCTTCAACCCTCCTCTCACCCAGAAAGGTTTATGCATGGAATCCCGTGATAAACAAGCACTTGTATCGCATACCCTCATGCTCACCATCCGAGCTAGTATTAGTTACCTTATCCTCCATGTCGGATATGACCTCAATGTAATAAGGTTCACCTTTCCCACAACACCTGTGACCTGGTTCCCATGGTTCTTGACAAGTGAAGCACAACTTTTTCTTCCACAAATCACTCCTGGTCTCAAAATCTAACTTAGGAGGTTCTGGCTTAGATGGATTAGGCACTCTTCTATGCCATTTGTCATCTTGTTTCTCATCTTTAGATGGTGTTCCTTTGGGCTGATTTTTGACTTTTGGAGTCAAAGGCTCCATGTTTCTTGTACTTTTGATTGCATCATGTAATGCAGATGGGTTAAGAGACTTAACCCATCCCTTCAACCAGTCAAACAAACCATTAATTAAAAGCACAACCAAACACTGTTCTGAAATATCTGTTACCATTACTGACATTCTCTCAAATTCAGCTATATAGTTATCAACTAAACCACATTGCTTGAATTCTACTAATTCTTTGAAGTGAAGTTTTGGGTCTTTCTTGTCAAACCTTTCTATGAGCCTCTCTGTAAATTCCATAAATGATGTGATCTGGTCATGGCCCAAGGTAATTAAATTATTAATCCATGATGCCACCATTCATGTGCAACTCCATCCAAGTGCAGAGCAACATAATTAGTTGCCTCATTCTTAGGCATCGGATTAAGTTGAAAGTATGTGTCGACTTTCTGAACCCAAGCCCATGTAGATGATTTCCGTGAACCATCAAAGAAAGGTAAAATCAGCTTGCCAACCTTCTTTTTATGATCATTATGATAATCTCTATGATCCTTGTTTGGCAAGTGTCTCATTTTGAGGTCCATATAACCTTTGAGGGACATATCGGGCCGCAAATCTGAATCCATCCAGTCCAACTTGAAATAGTCCTGAAGTTCTATTAGTGTTGGGCCATTTTCTTCCTAAGGTTCAACTCTAGGAGGAAGATTGGGCATCATAAGTCTAGAACTGGTAGCAACAATTATCTGAGTTGGAGTCTTACCATTAATTGAAATTCTCCATTTTGACCAGCATTAGTAGTTGTGCCATCACATTCAATCCAAGTTGACGAGCCATCATTTTTGTTAAGCAGTCTAACTGACTGTTCTACTGTTGTTCTTTTTGTTCTGCAACTTGCTGCCATTTGACTAGAGTTTCTCATAAACATAAGAATTTTTCCCCTCGATTTTTGGCACTCGCTTCACCCATGTTTGCCTCTTCAGTCTCCAAGGATTTTTGTGTTTCTTTGTGTAAACCCAATATACCAAAAGCCGTCTGGCCTTCTGGAATTGGAGCAGGCTGCCACTGCTTCTTAAGTTCTCTGCTATAATATCTCCTCATCCTTTCACTCACAAGAGGAACATGCTGGAAGGAAAATCAGCTTTGATGCCATTATAATATCCCCAATCTAGAATACACCAAATTGCTCACTAAGATATACTTTAATTTGAGCACTTAATTTCCAATAAGTAAATTTGTCAAACAGTATGCATGAGTTTAGGTTTTTTATTTTAATTTGTTTCTGCATTGATTCAATGACATTGCTCAAGAAGAACTGAAACTATAACCATACAGATTGTTTGCATACAAAATCACTAAGTTTTTGATTTATCTAGTTCTAGACTTTAACACCCAAACCCTACTCTTCTGTAGTATTCAAAAGATAATCGTTTTAACAAATAGTTCACATTTGTACTCTCGGAAGGATCTCATTGAAAGTTTGTAACACTAAAATCATCACAATAATGCATACATAGGAATCACTAACAATTACAACAAAAGCAAACATACCAGGTTATAGACTTCCTGCATTTCTCCATCATAGCAGCCAACAATAGTAATGCAGCCAGGTACAATGACTGTAGGCCATGAGCCACCCATATAAAGGTTTGAGGTCATTCAATAGATTATACTCTCTTGCTCCAAAGATGTCTTGCTGCATTTGTGCCCATTATCTAGTATGAAATTTTACTATTTGATAATTGAGTGGTTACAAATGGAGACGTAGCCTCCTTATTAAGAGAAACAACTGAGAGCAAAATAGAAAGTTTGTAAAATACTAACTAACAAAATAGAAACTACCTAATAAACTAACTAATAACCTAAATGACCATTAGTATAACATTACATACTTTATTACCCTCCCATAATGGTCATTTTACTAACTACACGAAAAGCACAGAAGGCTGTTCCCTTCTTTTCTGAAGACTCTGCGACATGAACCTTCTGCTAAGAGTCTCCCTGAATCTACAAAGCTTTTGGACATGACCAAGAGTACCGGAAATCGTCCAACTTGATGTTGGGTAACAAAGCTATCCCTCTGAGATCAATTGCTGAAACCTAAAACCACGATTTTGTGGGAAAATCAGCAAACCCTCCAGATACAAGTTTGTCAAAAATTGCAAAATACGTTTGCAAATGTTTGCGCTAGCAACTCCAGGTGCGACCCAAAATAGACTGCAAGAAACCATAGTTTTTGTGGAAAAATCGCCTAGCCCTAAAACCAAAGTTTACAAAGCATTGTTTTTTTGAAATTTTTTGGTAAAAACCCTAAAAATAGGAACCCCTGACATAATTTTTTGTGGAAAAAATTAGAAAACCCTCCAAACAAAAACCCATGATTTTTGAGGACAAAATCATACAAAACCCCAGAATGATTTTTGAGGATGAAATAAAAAAAACCAAGCACAATTCTTAAGGAAAAAATCGATCAAAACCCAACACAATCCGAGATAGATTATAATACAAAACTTCATTTTTGAGGAAAAACGGTAAAACCTTTGTATAAAATGATTTTTACGGCAAAAAATCGCACAAAATCCACAATAATTTTTTAAGGAGAAATTATAAAACCCTCTTCAAATTTAAGGAAAAAATTATTAAAAACGATCACAGTACCCTTTACGCGGAAAAACATTAGACTTCGTGGTGATAAAATACCCTAGAATAATTTTTTAGACAAAAATTATGAAAATCCCACTCACAATTTTTGTTGAGGAAAAATTATTAAAAACCCACAAATTAATACAATATTACTTTATTTGTACTACATTTATCCCCCCCAAAAAACAGTCGTCTTCCAGACGACAACAGTGCTAAGGAAAAATTTCTTTTTAGGCTTCAGAGTTGGGTTGTGAAGACATCCCTGGATTCAAAGCTTGTTCTTGGATGGGTGAAAGATCTCGTTCCGCCATCTTTTGTATGGCCCGAACTCCTTGGAGAACCCGTAAAGCATCCATCTTCTTTGCCTCTGCTAGTGCTACTTTCTCCTCCAGATTAGCTCGTTCCTTCTGCCATGCAGCCTTTTCTTCTGCCCACTCCTTCATGCCACTAGTTAGATCCCTTTTCTGTTGGAGTTCCAAGTAGGTCTTCCTAAAAGCCCCCTCAATTTCTGCAAGGATGTGCATGAGTGGTGACTGTTCCTGTACCTGCGGTATGATACCTGGGACTGTCCATATTTCAGCAATGTCTGTCCCTTTCTATCCTCCTTGCTGAAGGAGACTCCAATCTGTTTGGCATGCTCATTTCATGAACACTGCCAAGGACTCTGCTGCTCTGACTATGGCCTCTACGGTATGGCTCTTGGCCTGCTCGATGACTTCCTTAGAAGCTTGCTCCATAGCCACCAACTCCTTGAGGAACCTTGCTGCCCTATCTTCTAATGCACTTGTCCCGGCATCAACCCCTGCCTGATTTTGGGTCCCTGTTGTGTCCTCTTCTCCTGGATTGCTGAGTGGTGGTGAGTGGCAGTACCATTCCAACTTCCTCCAATAGTCTATCTGCTTCTTTCAATACACTATCCTCCCCTGCATCCTTAACTTGTGTATCTTTCTTTCCCTCCATACCCTTTGGGCCCATTCTCCCCTCAGCCTGTACTACCACCAACGCAACTGGTTGGGTTACTTCAATACCTTGTGGGGTGTGGAGTCTTATCTTGTGTCCCCATGCTTGCCGTCCTCTGAGGTCTATGACCTTGGTGTGAGCCTGTTGTTTTGTAGGAACCAGATTAGCCATGCTAGGCAGGGAAAGTCTTGTGGCTCCCCATCTAAGAATTTTCTCCTGTCTACTCCCTTCTTCCTCCATGTCGGTATTCCCTTTGTTTGATATGCTGTTCACCTCCTTGTAGACATCTTCCCTTCCATCCGTACGGATGTCTTCCATACTAGAAGGTGTACGGATAACCTCCCTACTAGGCATGGTCCTCTCTGTCGTGTAAATCTGTGCTTACTCAGGTACCCCTACTGGTAATGGCCCTTTTGTTGGTGGTAAAAAAGTAACCTCTCGTGGTGTGCCCTTCAGGTGGCCCAGATGGATTTCCTCCTCCTGAGAGTCTGTAGATGTATCACTCGTCCCGTCCTCTTCCCCACTATCTTCTCCTTCTTCCTCCTGGCTGGAGGACTCGTCAACAGAGATATTTTTCTCTACTTCCTGCCTTAGTTTCTTTTTCCTCGGTTCACCCCCACTTGATCTTGTTCCCATAGTGTCCAAGTGAATCCAGTATGTCATGGCTGGTTTGTAAGGTTCCACTCTGTTTGCTGGAACCAAGGGTCCTCTGTACTCTGCCGCCACCTGAATGCGGATTGCTTCCAGAAATAATGCTACGGCATGATGGGGCATATAAAATGCTTTATGTTTCAACTCCATGAATTCCTGTAGCCTGTCTGAAAGAAACTGTGCCCAATTATATATCTGTCCCTTGTTTAGCCCATCAACTACTGACAACATCCAGATGGCTATATCTGATGTGCGAATTCCAGCAGTAAGTTTGCTTTCTACTAGGTCTACAATGCATCTCCATTCTGTGTTAGCTATGAAAATCTTTTTCAGGCCCCTACTGTTCCTTTTGCTGAGGATGTTGTTTCATCCCTGTTTAGTGAGGTTCTTTTTACATACTAACTCCAACCACTTTTTCTTCTCTTCCATGGCCATTGGAGTTTTTGAAGCTTTTGTGATTTCTTGTCCCCGGTTAGGTATTCCGAATACCTTGTTAATTTCCTTGGCAGAGTAGGAAATAGTTACAGCTTGATGAGAGTATTGAATAACCTATTTGTGGGCTTGCCTGTCATAGCCATCCACCATAGTTCACAATATAGATTCAAATTCCTTTAAGTAAAAAATGGGCATAAAAATGATTTTATCTACCTCCGCCTTACGCAGTGGTTCTTTAAGGATGTGCTTTTCTTCTGCATTCTCCCACCATGCCCGGCATTCACTTCCTATTATGCTTTCAAAGCTGATATTGGTAGCTGTAGTCTTCTCAGGAACATTCCGTTTGCTCTTCTAGCTTGTCATCTTCTTTGGATCTTCCCCTTCTTTACCTGCAGGACTGCTCTTTTTTGTTTGGAATCAATTATTTGCCCTTTGCTTGGATTCCCCACGCTGATTTTCACCATTTTATTTAGTCTTGTTAATGGTCTTCCTGTATTTTGTTCTGTTCCCCAACCATTTCCAAATGTTTTTTTCCTTCCTAACACGTGTTCTTTCCGCACCAATTTACTTCCAACCCAAACTGTTTGCACTGATTTACTTCCACGCCTGCTACTTGTTTCCGTACAGATCTTGATTCGTACGGATGGTGACTTGTTCTTCTTTTGTATGGCTACCATCCGTACAGCTGCCACTTCCTCGTCCGTACGGCCACTGCTCGTACAACTGTAGGTTGCAGTTCTAGTACGACTTTCTTCCTTGTACCGTACGGCCTGCTCATATTGATGTTTCCCGCCCATACGGACCTGTGTGTACGGTTGATTCTTTCCCGTACGGTATGGTCCTTGCTGCCAGTTCTTCGTACGTCCGTACGACGTACAACGTATGACCTGCACTCTTCTCGTACGGCCTCTTTCTTCTTCCCGCCTCATCCGTACGGTCGGCTACTTGTAATGTCCCCATTTTTAATAAAATTATTGTATTTGGGTTCCGATCGATTTAGTTTATCTCGGGCCCATTTTTATTTGTTGGCGTAGGTGTAGTTGTCGCCATCAGCTCTTTTGTGCACTCTCGGGAGTTTTCCTGACGGGTATTTATGCTCGGCGTGTAGGTTGGATTTTAGATGTTGAGATTTATATTTGATTTGTATTTGCGAATTCCTGTTGGGATTCTGCTGTTCGCCATTTTGGAGGTGAAAGACCCTCCCTATTTGGTTTTGTTGCAGTTTCGGTGGGATTCAACCCTCACCCTATTCTGCCTGTTTTGCTTGTATCAGATCTGGCAAATCTGAGACACCATCAATAAATTCAATAAGTTCTTTCTGGCAAATATCTTTGGTTCACGAGTTGTTTCTGTATCTGCGGAGGTCGTATTTAATCATCGGCAACAAGAAGAGACGTCATATAAACATTTGTGGAACATCATGAAAGACACCCATCCATTCCGCACTCTCCACCCTTCTGTATGCCCCCTCATTGGCCACTGTACAGCCAAAGCATAGCCATCGTACGACCAAACCAATCCCATCGTACAGCCACACCAAGTCACCGTACGACCATAGCCCTGCCACCCTGTACGGCCTGTCATCACTGTACGAATCACCCTGCTTCGTATGACCTCCTGCATTACCCCATACGGTTCCTCTGCCTCCCGTACAACCTCTAGCCCAGCTACGTACGGTCTCATCTGCTGCCGTACGACCTCCATCATGTCCTTACGACCTCTTTACTGCAACCGCACGGCCTCCAACATAGCCGTACATCCACTCTTAGAGTCAACTATTGTGTGCCGTACAACCCTCACATTCAGTAGTAACTCTCAGTCATCTCCGTACGCTCCCACTTTGGTCTCTGCAAGGGTAATGAGGGTCTGAAGGGAGAAATTCGTGATAACAGTGTGCGTGGGTACATTACAGTGGTATCAGAGTTGGTGATCTTGTCAGCCTGTTGGGATGATTGAGAGATTTTGGGATTCTGATCACACTATGGTGCCCAGTAGTGATGGACAGTGGTGGTTGAAGGCACTACAAAGGATTAGCAAAGAGCTTAGCGAGGGTATTGATCTTCCATTAGATATATTGGAAGTATGTTTGTGTAAGGTTGACCAATTACCTTCAAGATTTATACAGAGGATCCTTTCTCCAATTAAGGATGCCTTAAGTCAACCCAGGCTTGTGAGACACCATGACAAGGAAATGAAGTTGGCAACTGCAGCATGTCTTAGTGAGATTTTGAGAATCTGGGCTCTTAGAGAACCATATGATGACAACACAATGATAGAGATATTGCATTTGATCGTTGACAGCTTTCAAAGTCTTGATGACTTCAGTGGTGACCTTTTTGGCAGGAGATCTACAATATTGGAGAATTGTGCAAATGTCAAAGTAAGTAATCTCCTCTTAGATTTGGAGTTGCAAGACTTGATCCATGATATGTTTCATTACTTCTTGGTCACAATCAAGGAATGTCATGATAGTAAGGTTTCAGTTTCTATGGAGAGCCTTATGATTTCGTGCATTGAAGAGATGGATGAAATATCCCAACCTATCATATCTATGTTGTGGGCTGTTCGTAATCTTGAATGTGTTCCGTCTATGGCAGCATGTAGATTGGTCAGTAATGTATTCCAACATTGTGAAGAAAAACTAATATCTCATTTGCACAAGTGGGAGAAAGTTGATGACGGCGATAAAGGTGATGCTTTACACGGGCCCTATCTGTCACCGAGGCTCTATCCACCGTCGAGGCTCTATTTGCCGTCGAGGCCGTGTTTGTTGCCGAAATTGTGTCCGTTGCAGAGGCTTTGTTCGTTGCCGAGACTCTGTCTGTTGTTGAAGCCTTGTCTGTCGTTGAGGCTGTGTTTGTCGCCGAGGCTGTGTCCGTCGCCGAGCCTCTGTTTGCCACCGAGGCTCTCTCCGCCGTCGAGACTATGTCCGTCGTCGGGGCCGTATTTGTCGCCGAGGCTGTGTCTGCCGCCGAGGTTGTGATTGTTGTCGAGACTTTGTTCACTGCCGAGATTGTCTTCGGGTCGAGGTCCGCTTCGGGCTGAGATTGCCTTCGGGCCGAGTTCCCCTTCAAGCAGAGTTTTCCTTCAGATCGAGATTCCCTTCGAGCCGAGATTGCCTTCGGGTGGAGATCACCTTCGGATCGAGATTGCCTTCGTGTCGAGATTCCCTTCGGGCCGAGTTTGCCTTCGGATCGAGATTGTCTTCGGATGGAGATCCCCTTTGGATGGAGATCCCCTTCAGACCGAGATTGCCTTCGGGCCGAGGTTCCCTTTGGGCCGAGTTTTCCTTTGGATTGAGATTCCCTTCGGGCCGAGATTGCTTTCGGGTCGAGATCCCCTTCGGACCGAGATTGCCTTCGGGTCAAGATTCCCTTCGGGCCAAGTTTGCCTTTGGGTGGAGATCCCCTTCGGACCGAGATTCCCTTCGGGCCGAGTTTGCCTTCGGATCGAGATTCCCTTCGGGTCGAGATTGCCTTCGGGTGGAGATCCCCTTCGGACCGAGATTGCCTTCGGGTCGAGATTCCCTTTAGGCCGAGTTTTCTTTTGGATCGAGATTCCCTTCGGGCCAAGATTGCCTTCGGGTCGAGATCCCCTTCGGATCGAGATTGCCTTCGGGTCGAGCTTCCCTTCGGGCTGAGTTTGCTTTTGGATCGAGATTCCCTTCGGGCCAAGATTGCCTTTGGGTTGAGATCCCCTTCGGACCGAGATTGCCTTTGGGTCGAGATTCCCTTCGGGCCGAGTTTGCTTTCGGATCGAGATTCCCTTTGGGCTGAGATTGCCTTCAGGTCGAGATCCCCTTCGGACCGAGATTGCCTTCGGGTCGAGATTCCCTTCAGTTTGCTTTCGGATCGAGATTCCCTTCGGGCCAAGATTGCCTTCGGGTCGAGATCCCCTTCGGACCGAGATTACCTTCTGTTCAAGTTTCCCTTTGGGTTGAGTTTACTTTTGGATCGAGATTCCCTTCGGGCTGAGATTGCCTTCGGGTCGAGCACCCCTTCGGATTGAGATCCTCTTCGAGTTGAGATCACCTTCGGGTCGAGATCCCCTTCGGGCCGAGATTGCCTTTGGCTGGAGATTCCCTTCAGGCCGAGATTGCTTTCCAGACGTCTCGCAAAATTACCTCCGGGCAGAGATCACCTTCAGAACATTACAGTGTTGTCGGCGTTAGCATCTGTGTTTGTGCCCATGCTGGAAGAGATTGTTGAACATGAGGGTGTGAAAGATTTCATTGGTTGGCGTTGTTGGGATCCTGGTGAAGGGCATGGCAATAGTTATACCAGAGTGACGCAGTTAAAGCTTGATGACGGTTTACTCATCCCAACTAAATCCAACTATGTGCATATGGTCCAACAGCAGCACAGAGTTTTCAACGGATATTACTACCAACGTCCGCACTTGGCTTGGGATTTGAGCTTTGATGAGTTTGATGTTTGGTTTCATTGGGATCCTGGTGACTCTGGGCATGACAACAATTATATCAGAGTGGAGCAGCAGAAGCTTGATGGAGAGTTACTTTTCTCGCTTACTTCCAAGCGCATGCGCGTGGTCTTGTTGCGGCTTGAGGGCTCCAGTGGATCTAGTTATCAATGTCCGCGCCTAGTTTGGAATCTTGGAGTATTGATGATGAATTGCTTGAGGGCAAGCAATCTTTGGAGGGCGAGGATTTGTAATGTCTCCATTTTTAATAAAATTATTGTATTTGAGTTCCGATCGATTTAGTTTATCTCGAGCCCATTTTTATTTGTTGGCGTAGGTGTAGTTGTCGCTGTCGGCTCTTTTGTGCACTCTCGGGAGTTTTCCGGACGGGTATTTATGCTCGGCATGTAGGTTGGATTTTAGATGTTGAGATTTATGTTTGATTTGTATTTGCGAATTCCTGTTGGGATTCTGCTGTTCACCATTTCGGAGGTGAAAGACCCTCCCTATTTGGTTTCTTTGCAGTTTCGGTGGGATTCAACCCTCACCCTATTTTGCCTGTTCTGCTTGTATTGGATTTGGCAAATTCGAGACACCATCAATAAATTCAATAAGTTCTTTCTTGCAAATATCTTTGGCTCGCGAGTTGTTTCTGTATCTGCGGAGGTCGTATTTAATCATTGGCAACAAGAAGAGATGTCATATAAACATCTGTGGAACATCACGGAAGACACACCCATCCATTCCGCACTCTCCACCCTTCCGTACGCCCCCCTCATTGGCCACCGTATAGCCAAAGCATAGCCACCGTACGACCAAACCAATCCCACCGTACGACCACACCAAGTCACCGTACGACCATAGCCTTGCCACCCCGTACGGCCTGTCATCACCGTCCGGACCACCCTGCTCCGTACGACCTCTTGCATTACCCCGTACGGTTCCTCTGCCGCCCATACGGCCTCCAGCCCAGCTATGTACGGTCTCATCTGTTGTCGTATGACCTCCATCCTATCCGTATCGCCTCTTTACTACAACCACACGGCCTCCAACATAGCCGTACATCCACTCTCAGAGTCAACTCTTGTGTGCCGTACGGCCCTCACATTCAGTAGTCACTCTCAGTCATCTCCGTATGCTCCCACTCGGGTCTCTGCAAGGGTAACGAGGGTCTAAAGGGAGAAATTTGTGATAACAGTTTGTGTGGGTACATTACACTACTGCTGTGTACGGATCCTTAGCCATGTTCGTACTCAAGTTTGCTAGTTTGTACGGTTCATGCCGTACGACTCCTTGGTCCTCATCTCTTCCCTTCTTCCGTCCGTACAGCATACGGATGTCTTCACCTGTCCTCCTGCTTTGTCGTGTCTGAGCTTCCCTCCCTTCTTCGCACAGTGTGGTATGCCTTATGCCTCCATATTGGAGTCTTTTATAAACTTCGTGGGAGTTAGGGTTAGGTCTTATTATTCCCCTCTTGAAATCTTCTTTAGTCATTTCTTTTATTTCTTCCGCTATTTCCAAGTGACATACTAGGACTATCTCCTTTTTTTGGATGTAGGGTCTTAACTTTGATCCATTCACTAAGTCCTTTACCGGATTATTATCCAGAGTAGATAATTTTATAGCTCCATTATCTCTCACTTCCATGACTTTGTAGGGTCCCAACCAACGTATTTTGAACTTACCCGGTTTGATTGTATTTTTCCCATTATACCTGAGTACCAATTGGCCAGGTCTAAAATTCATCCTCTTGAGGTGCTTATCATGCCAAAATTTTCGTCGCTCCTGAGCCACCTGGGTGGCCCATTGGGCTAGTGTGCTCTTTTCATCGAGCTTTATTAAACATTAAGTCTTTCCTTTAAGCTTTCCGTCTCACCCAGTCTGTGTTCCACTGCTATTCTCAAGCTCGGTACTCCAAATTCCATAGGCATTACTGCCTCCTGCCCATACATTAAGTGAAAGGGTGTTTGCACCGTGGTGGCTTTGTAAGTCGTCCTGTAGGCCCACAGAACTGCTGGTAGTCTTTCCTCCCAATCTCCCTTTTCTACTCCACAAGTCTTGTATAAGATTGTTACTAGTATCTTATTTGTGGATTCTGCTTGACCATTTGCTCTTGGGTAGTATGGACTGGAGAATGAGTGAAATTTCTTATACTCACTCGTCATTGTTTTGATAGTCTGATTTACAAAGTGCACCCCCTTGTCACTTGTGAGTTGCAGTGGTATCCCAAACCTTGTTACTATATGTTCATAGAGGAATTTGGCAGTACCTCGGGCTGTGTTGTTTGGGAGTGCTCTTGCTTCTGCCCATTTTGTGAGATACTCTGTCGCCACTACTATGTACCTACATCTGTGGTTATTGCTCACAGGCAGGGGCCCCACAAAGTCCAAACCCCAGTGCTCGAACAATTCCTGCGGTTGCGATGGAAACAGGGGCATAAAGTCTCTTTTTAGGGGTTTTCCTGCCCTTTGACATGTATCACAGCTCAGAACCCATTCTCTAGCATCCGCGTACAGCGTAGGCCACCATAGCCCTGCCAACAACACTTTTCGTGCTGTTGCATCAGGCCCCATATGGCCCCCTGCTAGCCCTTCATGAGATTCCCTCAGGACTCCTGAGATCTCCTCCTCCATGACACACCTTCGTAAAATCCCATCTGGCCCCTTTTTGTATAGTTACCCCTCAATCAGCTGGAATGTCCCGCTTTTGAGTGCAATTTTCCTTCTTTCTTGTATGCTCATTTCCTTGGGAAGGTAGCCGTTGACAGGTACTGGCCTACCCCTTCGTACCATTTAGGTAGTGCGACAATTCAAAATAAATGGGCATCAGGAAAATCCTCATTTATCCCGCTTCTTGGAACTTCTCTGGACTTGATTTTGGATAATTGGTCTGTAATCACATGATTTTTCCCTGGCTGGACTATGATTTTAAAAGTAAATTCTTGTAAGAGGATTAGCCATCTGCTTACTCTCCCTTGGATTATAGGTTTATTCACAAGGTACATGAGTGCTTGATGATCCACAAAAAATTTAAAGGGAGTGGCTAGTAAGTAATGTCTAAATTTTTGTACTACATAAACCATACCTAGTGCCTCCCGCTCGGTGGTATTGTAATTCCGCTCTGCTTTGGAGAGAAGCCGACTGGCAAAGTACACTGGATGGTCCAGTTCTTCCTTCCCCATTTGTGTCAGGGTGGCTCCTATTACGTAGTTGGAAGCATCCACATGGACGTGGAATTCATTGTCCCAATCTGGATATATAAGTATTGGAGCATTTACTAGTCTCTCCTTTAGTTCCTGGAATGCCTCCTCCTATTCCCTCTCCCAACAAAACTTTTCCCCTTTCTTGGTGAGCTTTTCTAAGGGCAGCGATACACCGACAAATCCTTTTATGAACCTTCTGTAGTACCCCAATGTCCGAGAAAGGACTTCACCCCGGTGACGTCTGATGGATCTTCCATTTCCAGTATTACCTTGATCTTGTTTGGGTCTGTTTTCAGGCCCTCTTTGCATACTATATGGCCCAGGAGTCTGCCTTGAGGTACCATGAATCTGCATTTCTTTGGATTCAAGGCTAGTCTGGCTCTTCTACATCGATCCATGCACTCACCCAAGATCTTAAGGTGGTGTTCCTTTCCGCTATAAACCGACCAGTCGTCAAGGAAAGCTCTGAAATTTCCCACAGACATACCCTGAAAGATATGTAATATGATTCTTTGGAAGGTGGCTGGTGCATTGCACAGCCCAAATGGCATTCTATTATAGGCATACACCCCATCTTCCACCACAAATGTGGTCTTCAGCTTATCCTCCTCAGCAATGCTGATTTGGTTATAGCCTGAAAACCCGTCCATAAAGGAGTATATTTCATGGCCAGCTACCTCTTCAAGGATACTATCTGTGAATGGAATAGGAAAGGGGTCTTTTATAGCTACCGCATTCAAGCACCTGAAGTCCACGCATATCCGAATTTCCACGCCGTCCTTCTTCAAGGATATGACTATGGGGGACACCCAATCACTGGTTTGTACCTTGAATATGATCCCTGCTTGCAGCATCTTTGTAATTTACTCTTGCACCTTGGCGGCATAGTTCCTGTTCATTCGATATGGTCGCCTACGTACAGGCCTTGCACCTGGTATCAACGGTATCCGATGGACGCACAATTCCGGTGAAACACCTTTTAAGTCCTTATATGTCTATGCAAATACATCCTTGTATTCCAGAAAGATTTTGAAGGCTGATGTCTTCAATACCGGGTCCCAATCATCCCCTATTAGGATTTCCTTGCGTTCGTCCCTTCCTCCAAGGTTCACAGTTTGCAATTTAGCTTCCTTGTACTCCACCTTATCCTCAAATATGTGTGCAGGCTTATCATTTATGGTTGTCGTACCCTCCTTGTATTCCTTATACCCCTCCGAGTAACTTTCTTCTGTTTCTTGAACTTGCAACATATTGCACTCGGGCTGGAATACCTCATAGTCCCCCATCTTCCAATGAAATAGCCCGTTGAGGGAGCTAGTTTCATCTTCAGAGCATTCTCCGAACCGGAGTGCTCTTTCATCATCTGGTTCTGCTCCTTCTCGGTCCTCTTCCTGCGAGTCAGATGCCAAATCCTAACTCACACATTGGTTTTTCAAATCTATTACATATTTCCTCCCATCTACCTCTATGGATAGGGTGTTTCTTTTCCAATTGTGGGTGGCCTTTGCTGCAATCAGCCAACCCCTCCCGAGCAAGGCATCGTACCCCTTCTTTTCCAAGGTAATCACCACAAAGTCAAGGAAGAACTCTTGCGTACCAATTATTACCTTTTGTCCCACCAAGGTTCCTATGGGCTTGATTCCGTGTTGGTCTGCTCCCACTAATTGGAATGTGGGTGGCCAGAGTGTGGGTTTCCCTAGAGCCTTCCAAGTCTCTTCTGGTAAGACGTTCACACCAGACCCTCCATCCACAATAGTGTTAGATAGTTTACATCCCATTATCTCCATTTCCACTACTGCAGGTGTCCTGCCTGTTCCAATGGTGAATAGGGTATCCCTTTCCTCCCCTGGTTCCTCTTTTGGTTTCTCTATTTTCTCTTCCCTCCTGAGACTTTCCTCTTGATTCCTTATTCCTTGTGATATTGCTACCCGAAGCTGCGGTAACATCTCCAACAGATCCATAATTTTTACGGGGATGGTAGTTTCCAACACCTGTTTCATGATGTTCGGTATTGGCCCCTTGTTTGGGGTTTTAGCCGTACTTTCCCTCCTTTCCTTTGTATTATGCCTAATGTCTTTTGTGGCTTCTTGAAATCTTTCTCTTTCTGTAGCCATGTCAGGGTATTCAAGTTTCCTTGCCTGCATTCTTGTGATGGCCAATACTTCCCTCTCAGAGTCTGCAATGTCCAGCTTGTTTACCCCCTTTTGTTTAGGGCAGTTTGCATCCTCATGGTTGCCCGGTCCACACCATTTACACAACATTCCTTCATTCCCTCCCTCGTTTTGGCAATCTCGTGCGAAGTGTCCCCATTGGTTACATCGCCTACATTGGATCATGGGTCTTCCTTTAGAGTCGTACTGGATTGCTCTCCGAGGTGTGTTGTTATTACTGTTGTTATTGCTTCCTCGTCTATTGTTCCGGTACCCTCCTGGTGATGCTTTTGTATTAGTGTTACGTGGAGGCGTGACCGGTGGTGTGGATTGTTCTCCTTGTGTGAAAAACACTTGAGCACTCCGTGCCTTCAAGTTGTAAGGGTAGTCTTTGATTGTGTGTCCTAACACCTGACAGATGTCACAGAAGGCTTTGCACGAACAAGTCCCTTTTGTATGTCCCTCCTTCTCACAATCTGTGCACCAGAGTTCCCTACCCTCCTTTTCCTCCTTACTTCCTGCCACTTCCTTCATTAGCCGCATCATGTCTTTCCTCAGGGCTTGGATGGTCTTGGATTCATCCCCACTTTCTTCTGAACTTTCACTTCCGCTTCCTTGTTGTTTAACCTTGGAAGTTTTATTCTCACTTTCTATGTCCATAGCCCGGGTGCATGCTTCTTTAAAAGATGCTGGTGGCACTATCTTTATTTTTTGCTTTAGGGAGGGGGCTGATCCTTCAATGAACCATCTTTTTTTCAACCTGTCGGCAGGTTTGTTATCCAACTTCCCTACCAATTCTTTGAGTTTCCTTGTATAACTTCTAACTGACTCGTTTTTCCCTTGTCTCATGTTATAGATTTCTGTAACTATCTCATCATCATCCCTTAAGAGTTTGAATTCCTCCTCGAATGCAGTACGGAGGTCCTTCCAGGTGGCTCTCTGACCAGCCTCCAAGTCTGTATACCAATCAATAGTGATCCCTCTTAGGGTGGCCGGGAAGGCTTGTAACCATTGATTTGCTTCATTTTCTCCATTGGCCTACCATATGGTGATGCACGTTTTACAGTGTCGTGGAGGGTCCTCTGATCCATCTCCAGTGAATCTGGGAAGTTTTTGCTTAACTGCTGCCATTCTCTTCCCTCCTATCGGGATTCTCCCTCCTGCCGGAATGCTTCCTCCTGCCGGGATGCTCCCTCCTGCTGGGAGGCTTCCTGCCGGGGCACTTCTTGCCAGGACGCTTCCTCCTGTCGAGGCGCTTCCTGTCGGGACGCTTCCTCCTGCCGGGATGCTTCCTCCCGCTTGAATGCTCCCTCCTCCTGCACTAGTACTCTCTATTTCCCCTTGCAATTCTTCTTGCCCACTTCATGGTTGTTCCCGGCGTGTCGGAGTTTCAGGATTCTTCCACCCTTCCTTCCTTCCTAAGGTTTCTGAAATGGCTAATTTGGCTAGACCTTCTATTGTGTGTTCAATAAGCTTTTCCTCAGTTTGGCTTGTACTCTGATATTGATCCGCCAAGCCTCTCAAATAGCGACGCCTCTCTTCCTCTTGTCGTAACCCTAGGATCCGCCTTGCGGCTTCTCCTTCAATTTCTTCTTCCGATCGTCATTTGGGATACTTATTTGGAAGCAGGGGCATGAATTATTTTAGTTCCTCCTTGTCTTCCTTGGTATATCATGCTCCCCCACTTCCTGTGTACTTCTTTCGGCCGACTGGTGGAGTACTTGTTGTCTCCTCTCCCTTCTAGTCTCCTCTCTTTCTTCCTCCACGCGTACCAGATTGCATGCCAATAGTCGAGGGATTTGTCCAAGTAGATCGTACACTGCTGGTGGCATTGAAAGCTTGTCCCGTACTATGCTCTTTGGAACTGCTCTCTCTCGGGCTTCCCTTTGCACGTACTGGTCAACAAAGACTTCCCAGTCCGACACCAGATCTTGTGTCACTTGATCTTCCCTTGTTATTTCCTCCTCTTCTCCGTCACTATTCGTTATCAGTACACGTGGTAGGAAGGGCCTTCCCATTACTCCATCCTGCCCAAGCCGGGACCTCCAGGTTCGAACTTAGGCAACGACGCCAAAATGTAGAATAGTTATACAAACAGAGAATATAAGAAGAACTTATTGTAATGATACCAACAGTACATTAAACATTAATACTAAGAATCATAATACCATAATACCAAGATACCAATTACCAGGATGGCGAGGAAATGCTACTTCTTTATTGATACCAAAACCCAACAGTTTTACATCAAAGACCAAAGTGCTTATAAGGTAGTCGGTTGGTTGAGAAAACCAATAGACAGACCTCCTCGCTCCTAACTACCCACTCAACAAGACATAACTAGAAGTAATACAATATTACTTTATTTGTACTACATAAATTTTTAAGGGACAAAATTATAGACCCAAAATATATATATACTTTTTAGGGACAAAATTGTAAACCCACCAAATGATTTTTTATGGGAAGAAATTAAAAAAACCCTCCAATAATTTTTTATGGGAAAAAATTAAAAAAACCCTCCAATAATTTTTTATGGGAAAAAATTAAAAAACCCCTCCAAAGATTTTTTTATGGGAAAAAATTAAAAAAGCCCCTTCAAAGATTTTTGATGGGAAAAAATTAAAAAAACCCCTTCACAACAAAAACTTTTCCCTTTGGGAAGAAAAATACCAACACCAAAAAAAGCATCTCTATTTCTAAAAACAAGACAATCATTTTGCCTCTGATAGGCACAAAAATCCTAGCTGTAAGTTCTGAAAATCATGGAAATGCAGAAAAATGGCTCACAAACCCTCATGTGGAGTTGTCGCGAGCTGCAAGAATATGCCAAAGACTTAAACTTTTTCATTTGTTTTTTAGGGAAGACTGCAAAGAACATGACTCAGTCAGGGTTAAGATGGGTTGTGAGTACCCCATTAGAACTCGTCGGTGATTTAGAAACCAAGGTTAAAATCCGACAGCGCATAAAATGACTAAGTATTAAAAGATTTTAATGGAATCCAATAAAAGTGACATCATTTAGGAACTCCCAAGACTTCTAAACTAAGTTGCCGATTTGGGTGTGGATGCGGGATGCGGGATGTGGATGCGTCAAATTTTTTTTTTAGGGGATGTGGATGCGTGTATATATATATATATATATATATATGAAGTGCAAGAAATCTGAAATATACAAAAATATTAAATAAATCATTTGATAGTATGAATCAGATTATCAGAATAATGATACTTCACCATTGATCAAGTGACAAGATTCAAGATATTTCATATTCGATAGCTCAACTTCAACTTAAAACTTCATAGACAAAAATATTCAAATAGAAAGAAGTTCAATAACTAATTACAAACTCAAAACTTAGTTCATCATTCAATGTTTCATTGTTTATCAATCAAGGATTTAAGAGTCAAGACTCAAGATTCACTAATCAGATTGAGAATCATAAGGATTCTCAAGAAAATCTGCATTCTCATTATCTCCAACTGCTGCAAGTTCAAGATCATTTGAACCAAGAACGGTTCCACTTGTGCTAGATGCACCATGTGTCATGGTATCATCACCATCATCTGTGACTGCAGTAAGATCATGAAGCGTTGCATCCAAGTTTGCACACTCAGGGACTACATCCCAAAGCTTGGTTAACCCTTGTATTTATTCTGGTTGCGTGACAAAAGACGCAAGTCGGTATGAATGTAAACCAAGTCCTCAGCTTTCTTTGAGCCCAACCGGTTGCGCTTCACTGAATGGATATAGGAGTATGTACTCCAATTCCTTTCAGCAACAAAAGAACTTGCAACCTGGATAGTGTTCACACAATTAAACATACAAATGAAAAACAATTTAAAGAATGTTAAACGCTAAATTGTAGAATACATGTGGTAAACAAAAAACAAAAAAAACCTTACTTGTGACAGGATCTTGATTGCAAGAAGTTGTAGATACTTGTATGGTTGACCATACATGTACCACCAAGTGATAGCTCCCATTTTATATTGGTCCTTTATTGCAAATGGAGACATTTTTGAATCCGAAGCAAATAAGCCAAATTCTTCCCTAACTGTGTCGTGCATTTGATCATCTGGGAAGAGCCTTGTAAAAGCTTTGTAGCACCCATTAGCAACTTCTTCATCCGCATATGGTGCAACTCTTCCTGGCATACCAAGTACTTGCTGACTATAGTACCTTGGAGATAATGCATATGTGAGGAGGTGCAATGGGGTAGTCATCTTCTCCCAACGATGATCAATGATTGCCTCCACCTTATTGCATAAGGCTTCACATTCTGTGGGGTCATTCTCATGTTTTTGTATGGCAACTTTTACCTTCTCAACCACGGTGTCCATGCCATCAGACACATCCCCCAAGCAAGGTGTATCTGTATTGGCAAAGCGGAGCATGCTCATGATAGGGTCCGTGAAATCCAATACAAATTGCACACAAGCCCATCAACTGTCATCCAAGACCAAAGCCTTGACCTTTTGGGCTCTTTTTGAATTTGAAGCCTTCCATATACCCCACTGGTTAGAAATCACCATTTGGCTTAATGCTGTTTTCACCTTCACAAGTTGTCTCATAACAATAGTATGAGACGCAAAACAGGTCTCAGCAACCTAAGCATAAAGCAAGTTAACAATATGTCAATAAATATTAAGCAAAGTTATATACAATTTGTAATTGAACATGAACATAAATAAATGAAATTTACTAATTTAGTAATTACAATTTGAGTTTACCTTCAACAGCTCCAATTTGGAGAATGATCTAAATATGGATTGTGACATGTGGTGGTTCGTCACAAACATTTGTATCTCCTCTCCATCTTGGTAAATTTGCTTCACCCAATCAATTTGAGTGCCAATTTGTTGCATGATCAAGTTTAGGGAGTGTACTGTGCATGGTGTCCAAAAATTATGGTCATACCGACCCTCAATCAAAGCACCTACACCCCTACAGTTTTTGGCATTGTCTGTAACCACCTATACCACATTCTCACTCCCCACCATCTCTATGGCCTCAATGAGAATTCTACAAATGAACTATGAATCCTTCACCTGCCTTTCACAATCAACAACCCTCAAAAACATTGACCCTTTGGGGGACATTGCAATCACATTAATCAATGGTCGATTTCTTGTATCTTTCCATCCATCAAACACAATAGTTATACCTGAAGTTTTCCAAGAATGTTTAATAGGTTGAAGAGCCCTCTCTATAGCAGTCCTCTCTTTTTGCAACAAAGTGGTATGCACCTTTTCATACCCGGGACTTACGTAATCAGCTGGGGCTTTATTGATGGCTTCCACCATTTCCTTTCAATATGGTGATCTTACCAAGTTGAAAGGAAGACCATTAGCATAGAGACAACATGCAATGGTTTCATCAGCAAGCTCTCTTGCCTCCATTTTAAATGCACTATCCAATGGGCCTCTTTTGCGGGCTGTAATTTCTACTTCTTCCTCTTCCTCTCCCGGTACATGTACTTCCAAGAATGGATGTTTGAAGGAGACAACTGGTTCATTGGGTAATTGCATTTTGTTCTTTCCGGATGGAGGTTGATAAAAACTTTTTTTTGATCTTTTAACCAAACAATCAGCCTCTTCTTGTTTTTTTACAAATGAAGCTATTTGTGCATTAGAGAGCCCCTTCCCACTTGTGCCTTTGCACATTGCAATACCTTTTCCAGAAGGGCCCATAAAATGAAGTTTGACCCTGGAATATGAGCTATTGAATGGTTTTCCTTTGTTACTTTGACAATAATTGTACTTCCAAAGATACAAGCCACATCTTGAAACCTGTGATACTCTTTTGGTATGTCTCCATAAAGGAGATCCTACATCAATATTAAAATTATCGTTACTTTGCCCTCCCATTGAACTTTGACTACCAGTGGCGGCCATTCTTGCACAATACAATCGATTTCCTTGCTATAATAAAAAAATAAATAAATATAATTTAGAAAAAAACTATGAACATCAAGCTTACAAGTGCAAAACAATGATACAAAATAGTCTAAAACAAATAGCTAAACTTGTTTCATTATTTCTTAAAAAAACAAAAAAATAAAAAAAAACTTGAAATATTTCTACCCAAACTTGAAAAAATCCATCAAAACCTTAAAAAAATCCATTAAAGAACTCAACAATGGGATCAAATGCTTACCTTTGATGCTGAAAACTCCTTTGTGGATGCTATCTCTCAGCCCACGAACGATCCTCTTAAAAAACAACCACCTTAGCTTCAAAATCGAAAGTGGAGAGAAAATGGAAAAAGAGGCAAGCTGCATAAGAAATGAGAAGAAAAATGTTTGAATGGCCTCTTCTAGGGCTGTTTTAGGGCTTAGAAGTCAAAGAATGAATAAATATTCATTTAAACACATGTTTTAATATATTTTTGAGTTACTTTTTTGCAAAAACGGAAGTCTGGGCCTGCGTTTTGGCTTTGACGCGTCTGGATGCGTTCGGATGCGCTCGGATGCCCTGTGGATGCCATCCGGAAGCGCATCCTGGGCGCCCGGATGCGTTGTGATGCGCTCCTGTGAGCGCATCACAACGCATTCGGGCGCCCAGGATGCATCCATAGGGCATCTGGATCCGCATCAGCACTTGAACGCATCCGCATCTGCATCTGGCAGAATCCCAGGCACATCGGTATCTTAGCTTCTAAACATTGATCTTGCCAATAAATGGGCAAAATGATGGTTTCTGTAAAGAGCCTGCCTCACTCTATGCTTAAAGATAACTTTTCTTGGATTGTTTGCAAGTTTTGTTTTTTTGTTTTTGATAATATATGATTTTTTTGAATAATTTTTCAACATTAAAAAAAATAGTCCAACAGCAAACTCTTCCTTAATTTTTCATTGAATGATGAAAACATTAATGTGCCCGAATTTATTATTAAACAAATACAATACTAAATAAGCACCTGGCATTTAGTATAGCTGCTAAGAGGAATCGCAGCCTTCAGATGTTTTGACGCAGCCAACAAGGAAGAAAACGTGGCTTCTTTGCATATCACGCAGCCACTATAAAATGTGCCTCAGCCTTTGGGAATGGTGACGCAGCCCCAAGGAGTGGTGACACAGCCTATAAGAGTGCACACGTCCCCCTTTAATTGAAACGCAGCCTCCCAATTAAAAATCGCAGGTCATGGGAAGGTGACGCAGCCTTTTGGAAACAAACTCAGCCTTCACCATGCAAGCATAGCTGGTTGGAAGATACAACAGCCTTCCAAGAACATGAGAACCTCTGAGAAAATCGAACCAGAATTATGAATACCTCTGTAACAGCAGCAATTAAACAATTCTCCTCAAATTTGGTATACAACAACACCAAATTGGCATTCACAGAATCAGAATTGAATTTCCAGAATTCAATGGCAAAATTCAGCACCAACAAATGATGATTCAAAGTGTAGAAGAGAGGAATCAGTCCTCAAACCCTTGCCAAACTTCTCCACTTCCAAAACTTCATAAAAAATGCAGAAGTCAAGAATCAAAATCGATTTTTCTTCAATAGCTCTTATAAAAGCATTAAAAAAGGTGTGGCTTCTTCCACACACTTTTCACTTAAGAGGCTTCTTGTTTACACTTAAAACATAAAGATTTTTATTTAATAAGATCAACTTAATAAACAACTTTAATATCATGAAGCCTCATTAAATGCTCAATAAATGCACCCAGCTGCTCACACCTCTGAACTACCTCCACTGCCCTACTAAAAATAGCAACTACTCAAAATAGACTTATTAAAAATGGTAAATCTATCACAGAGACCCTCAAATCTCACTGTCAGCTAACGAGGGTCACAATGATGAACTGACCATGCCCAGCTACAGGAGCCTGCTAAAACGAGAACATTACAGTTTCTTTAAAATGGGGTGCTAAAAATCAAGGCAACACTAGTGACAAGATATGCCAACGGGATATGTCCTTGTGGAACATAGTTTTGAATGGTTGGGATTTTCCCCATGTCTTTCAGTTTAGGGAAATTCCTCAATACATGACATATTTTTTACAATTGTACATTTGAAAAGAAGACACTCATGTCTACTTCTTGGCTCCACACTCTATAAAAAGAGTAAACTAGAATATCTATATCGTCCCCATTTTCACAGTTCTCTCGTAGTGTTGTCGGTGTTGGATTTTGGGGGCTTTTCTGATGCACCAGTGAGTTTATATGGATTAATGGAGATGAATGACACCTTCTAGAGTGATTTCAGACAACTTGTTCGAGACTTTATATTTTTAGCACTGACCATTTTTAGCACTTACTATTTATAGTAAGGTTCAATGTATCTCAGATTGGACTAGTTTGGTGTTTGGACACAGTTACGATTTTTAGCAGTTGCTATTTTTAGTAAGTGTCTATTTTTGGCAGTTGGGCGGGTCTCCATTTCCCCAACAGTGTAATATATCATTCTTGGACATTGGGTAGTTTAATCATGTTAAAAGAAATATATTTTGATTTTTAGTTACTTAAGTCTATTATATTGTCACGTTACAACTTAAGTGAATTGCACCCTTTGGCCTAGTTGCACAACATTGTTTTAAAAGGCGGCGCTTTTTATGTTCTTATGTGAGGCTTATTTACAAAGAAATGTTTTATCCCACATGGATTGGTGAAGAGAGTGAAACCTCTTGATTATTTTATTAAAGCAAACTTGTGGAGTTCATTTGGCAGGTTTTGATTAAAGAATTTGGAGACATCGTGAGCTCTTTGGAGAGTTCATTTCAAGGGCTTTTGAGGATGAAAACCCTCATAGCTAACAATCTCTATGCTGTTGCAAACTTGCAAGATACAATTTGGAGATTTAGTTTGGTGCCTGCACGACTGGTATGATCTTTGTGCTTATTATAATTATATACTATTTTCTGGTTTATTATCAGCATATGATTGTAAGTTTGAAGGGGTGATTTGAGGAATAGGAGCTAGTGATTGTGACATACTCCTTGCTGGAGCTTATTATCAGAAATCTGGAAGTGACTTTTGTAGTGGCTGAAGCATGTTTTTGATTACAACTCTTGGAGAGTTTTAAATTCGTTTCTGGCTATTATCTTAAAGGAATCCTTGCTGCTAGCTGATGAGTTTCCATATACCACACGAGGGTTTAGGTTTGGCTTTTAATTTCTAGCACAAAATTGCCACTAGAGGTGAGCGGCCAGCTTGGGTGACTGATATGTGTTTATAGCAAGGCTTTCCCCTTCTCTGAAAGATTGCAAAACACCCAATATTTGGTGTCTAGGGGTTCCTAGCAGGCCTGAACCAGTATCGAAGGATTTAGAGGTGACTGGAGTTTCTTTGGTGAATCGCCACTGTGCCCTTCTTCCTCATAGCTTGCTGGAGTAAACTACTGAATCAATTTTCTGAGTGTTAAAGGGCTTGTTATGGTGAATGCTGATTATGGTATGACTGAAACTCATGGTGGACCTGTAGTATTCTTGTTTTTGAGTGCTTGGTGGCGATCTAGAGGTTTTTCAGACCTGTAGCTGCAAGAAGACACATTATTTAAAAGGGAATCATGTTCAGTTCAAATGCCAAGATCATATATCGGTTATTATGTTCACGTTGAATGCCAAACTATCTTGATTTGAGAATACCAGTTTGTATGGTTCTTGTATTTCAGTTTTAATCAATGATAATGATGCTTTCCATTCACATGTAATTGCTATGAGTTGAATGAAACCAATCAGATCAGAATATTGCTTGTTTATTTGGTATTGACAAAACATTGTATGTCCAAACTTTCAACAGGAAAGACATAAAAAATCAGGGCCGTCCATTACAATATCTTGAGGTGTTGGTAGAGCCAAATTTACCTTTACTAAAGTTTAAACCCTTAGGTATAAAGTTTTGTATTCTGATTCCCTTTAGAAATTTTAATTACTTAATGAACTTGGCTTCCTAAAGCCTTCAAGACATTTTCATGTCTATCTTTTTGGGCAACTTTTTGAATCGACTACATTTGGGCTTCAATGAGGAGCTTTCCCCAGAATTGAAAAGTGACATCCATGACTTGAGAAGGCCTGCAGTTTTGAAAAACCAAAGGCCTTAATAAAATATGTTTGCCTTATCTTCTATGTTTTGAAAGCTTACTTTGGAAAACCCTTTGGATAAAAATCCAAATCTCCAATATTGCACAACTCCATTTTGATGCCATCTGTTTCTTGCCTCAATCCTTAGCCATGGACGTATAAATTTATGTGCCAGGGCTTGCATGTATATATCTGGAACTAGATGTGTTTGTAATATGTGAAGAGGAGGTTTCCTAAGAAACTTGAATAGAGATATCACCAAATTTAACTTCTCTGTTTATTTACTTCCCCGGGTTTTATAATTCTTTTTTTCCTAATCTTCCGTCTTTCTCCATATTCAATATTGCTGAAGCTTCCGCTAGATCCTTTCCTCAACGCTCTATAACTTATTTTAGGTTTCCTTGCTCAATCTGCCAACCCTAATATCCTCATTTGCATCTGCTTCCATTTTGTTACTCATTTCTGTCATATCCCTGCCATAGCAGATAAGCTAGATGTCAGAAAATTTGTCTTATAAAATAAGACTTCACAATTTTCTGAAAGAGAGACATTAAACTTAAGGAAGTAAGCAATATCGGAAAGTTTTGAATGCTATGATATTGGTGTTCCATATTATTTATATCCGCTAGTCATATAGTGTTGAATGTCTCCGTAATTCATCGGTCAATGTTATAATCATTTGTGGCTGGGCATCCATAAAATTATAGTTGCGATATATATGGTTGAGTCATACTTCAGCGATTAATTTATAGCGGATAATATTAACAGAAGACACATCTTTAGACCAAACATGTCGAGCTACCTTTTGGCTTCCAGAATATGGAAATATAATATAATCTATCAAAGGTGCCAATATATGATTGCGATCCCATTGGATAATACAAGTCAGATATGAATACTAGTGATTCACATAATATTTTGGCAATTAATATCTTCTGGCATCAAAGGCCTTTCACAGCATCTGTCGAATTTCATATATTTATTGGGCTTTGGTAATCCTTTAGACATTTAGTATTGGAGCGGATTAATCCCATTGGGAGCCATAGTCAAGGTCATCGCAATTAGCATTGAAAACATATCAAACTGGTAATATTGAAATATTGAGAAGACGACAACATACTATAAAACGATATGCAGCTATAGAGAGATCTGATTTGGGTATTTAGGAAGAGTGCAACTTCTTGGAAATTATGATACTATTTAAGTCATCTCCTTATGCAGAAGCAGGACAATGCCTATATGCTGTTAAACTACCATTGCTTAGAAGAGTAAATTCATTGGTTATGAAAAGATATGTATGAAACAAGAGTTATAACTCTTTATAAAACATTGCAGCCCTTCAAGTTATAACTATTGGTGGAAGAGATATAAATTGAGTTGAGGATTGCAAAGAGAGGGCATCGGGAATAGATAAGAAGAATATTGATCAGAATTAAATATCTGATCAAGAGCAACAGAGGGATAATAATAGGAGTAGCAGATAGAGTGCAGCAAATATATATTATTAAAGGAGCAATCCTCATAAGGGAATGAAAGTAATTCATAAAGGGCAGAGCATAATATATGAAAAAGGTGTGATTAGCAAGGAGTTATAATCTGAACCCTATTATGAAAGGTTGTGTCTATCATCATTAAGGAGACATAAAAATTGAGTGGGAAGAAAAGGAATAGAAGAGAAGAGCATCAGATTACCAGGAGAGCATGATATTTTCAGCAAATCAATTTCTTATTACCAAGAGGAGAATAACTGTATTCAAATCTGAACCTAGAGTGTCAATATTACCCTTGGTAATGTAGAAATGGTGATTAATATATTTATGTGACTTTATAATGCGATCTTGGTTTATTATTAATAAACATTAAAGATATGAACTAAATCAGACATTAGTCTGTCACAAGGAAATGGGAGAAGGTTTGCAATTGAGAGAGAACTGCTAAGGGAAGCTTATTGCAGTGGTAGTTAAGAGAGAACTGCTAAGCGCAGCTTATTGTAGTGGTGCTTAAGAGAGAACAACTATGAGGGTACCCTATTGTACTATTGAGTGAGAACCGCTAAGGGCACCCTATTGCAATTGTAGTTAAGGGGGAACAATTGGGAGGACACCCTACTACATTGTGATTGAGGGAGAACCGCTAAGGGCACCCTGTTGCAAGTACCTTCCCAACCTGTGCATCAGGGGACTAGTGGTGAATCATAGTTAACTCCAATCATAGAACGGAGGGGGACGTATGGAGGGAGAACTGCAATCTTAGGGCACCCTGCTCTGCTTCCTTACTCCACATCTTCTATAATTGGAATTCACATATAATCTAAGTATTACATGATTATTAAAATATATTCTCTTTACTCTAATCCTTGATCAATTTATGAATAATGTTTGCATTATTGAATATATGTATATATCCTTTGTACGTATTGTGCTTTTGTAGTGGATGTAGGATTTCAAGTTATGGATTACATAATTGAAGAAACTCTATGTGTGGTAAACCCTAAACCTAATCTATGCAATTGTGGTTTTAGGGCAAATTAGGAGAGGGGACATTACATTTCAATAATTTGATTTTTTAAAATTTGAAAGGCATGTATTTTTCACCAAGAAAAGTTGATGAAAAATTAGAATACATAAGCTAAGAGTCTCGATTATGGTGTAATCTTCCAAATTTAATGTTGCAAAATAATTTTTTTACCCAATTTATGTCTTTTTAATTTAAATCACTTTCTTGAAGGTTTTTTTCTTTAATGATATTCTTAACTTTGTTGGTATCTCGAAGAAAATGGACTGAAATGGGCTCGAAAAATGGCTTGCCATTGTTACACAATTGTAATTGCTTGATTTTATTCAAAGGATGAAATGTACATATATAGGCAATTACATTGTTGATGTTTCCTAAAGAAACAATGGATAACTAAAGACAAAATTAGAAACTATCTAAAAAGACTAGTATTACATTATTGACCATTAACTTAATAGATATGTAAATTTTATTCTAATACCCTCCCTTAATGGTCAATCTGTCAACTATACCAAGTTCCCCCTAAATTTTACAAACTTGTTCAGGCCCAGAGACTTGGTGAGAATGTCTCCAGTCTAATCCTTAGTTGGAACATATTGCAACTATACTGATCTGTCTTCTACAAGCTTATGGATGTAATGGCAGTGAAGCTCAACGTGCTTGGTCTGCTAAGGGAAGATAGTATTTTTGGCAAGTTTGAGCATCTCTTGATTGCCACAAAAGAGAGGTGAAGGACCTGCTTGAGGCATGTGCATATTAGAAAGCATCCTTCGAAGCCAAACTGCCTCACAAGCTGCTTTAACAGTTCCCCAATATTCAACTTCAATCAAGGAAAGAGCTATTGCCTATTGTTTCTTGCTAGTCCATGTGAATGCACCTATTCCTAGACTGAAGACATACCCAAATGTAGACTTCTTGTCATCAACAGAAGTTGCCCAATCAAAGTTTGTGAAACCAACAAGTCTAGGATTGTTGTTCCTTTTGTATAGAATGCCAAAATTGGAGGTGACCTTCACATATTGCGCCACATGCTTCTCTCCAACCTAGTGTTCAGCTCTAGGGACTGTCATGAAGCGAGAGATGTAACTCATGACAAAACTAAGGTCAAGTGTAGTGGTAACGAGATAGATGAGATTGCCCATGAGTTTCCTAAACATGGATTCATCCACCAGAGGTGAATCTAATTTGGCAGACAATTTTAGCCCTTTCTCCATAGATGTGAATAGAGGTTTGCAATCATGCATCCGAGATTTGTCTAGTAGATTCTTGACATACTTTGACTGAGAGAGAAAAATACTATCATTTGTCTGCCAAACCTCAACACCTAAACAGTAATGCAAATATCCCAAATTTGTAGTGTCAAAGGACTAGCGCAAATTTTGTTTGATCTACTCAATCAAAGGTGTTGAACTACCATTAATAATCAGGTCATCTGCATAGATGACAAGTAGAAGTATATCATCACTAGTAGTTTTGACATACAAATTAAAATTAGGACTTTTATGAAATCCTTGATCACTAAGTTTCTTATCAATCTTTAAGTACCAAGCCCAAGGAGTCTGTTTTAGGACACAGAGTGCTTTCACCGGTTTGCATGCTCAGTGTTCTTTACCAACAACCTTGAAATTAAGAGACTACGTCATAGGCTTCTTGCAAGTCACTATTGAGGAATGCATTCTTGACGTCCATTTGATGGGCTTTCCATTCAAACTGGGCTGAAATGGAGAGGACAAGTCGAATGGTACTCATTTTGGCCGCAGGAGAAAAAGTCTCCTCATAATCAATGCCCTCTTTCTGTGAGAACCCTCTAGTAATTAGCTGAGCCTTGTATTTATCAAGGGTTCCACTAGCCTTGTCCTTAACTCAATACACCCATTTGCAACCAATGGACCTCTTCCTAGATGAAAGATCAAAAATGACCCAAGTGTTATTTCTTAGAAGACTACGGTGCTCTACTTTCATAGCTTGTTCCCACTCAGGTATACCTTTAACTTCTCAATAAGATTGAGGCTCATAAATAATGTGAATATTGGCCATAAGAGAAAAGTTTATTGTATTCTACTGTTTGCTCTTGTTTCTAGACGATCTACCCTCAATGAGCTCATCATCATGAAGATCACCTATGGTCTTGGCTCACCATTTTGGCCGAAGCGTAGAAGTACCAACATCTAATTCAAGAGGAACAATTGGACCTAGATTGGCTGGAATAGGTTCATCAAGATGTAGATCAATAGGTTCTTGAGGAAGGTTGGGTTGTGCAATATCAGGCCTGGGAGACTCCACAACTTCATAGTTAGAGTCATTTGAATCCCTCCCATCAGGTGGACCTAATGGAAGACTAACAACCAATTTCTTTGCCGGTAAAGGTGGATCCTCAGTGCTCAAAAAAGGAGAAGAGAGCTGAAAAGGTCCTCATTCTTCATCAGAAACATTCCGATTGACTACGAGACGACAAGTGTGTACATCAATTAGTCAATATGCTTTGTGGTTTTCACTATATCCTGTGAACACAAGCTTTTGGCTCTTGGAATCTAGTTTTTAGTGCTTGGCATGTGGAATCCAAACAGAAGTGGAAGAGCCAAAGTTTTTAAAGTGAGTGATTTTAGGCATCCTGCCAGACTAGGCTTCCTCTTAACGACTTGTATAGGAGACTTGTTTATAAGATACACATCATTGTAGACTGCTCCTGCCCAAAATTTCTTTGGAACATTTCTATGTTCCAACATAGACTGAGCCATCTTAGTGATTGTGTGGTTTCTCCACTCAACAACACTGTTTTTCTAAGGGGTGTAAGGTTTAGTAAGTTGACGCTTGGTACGGTGATGTGCACAGAAGTTGGAGAAATCAAAAGAACAAAATTTCCCCCATTTTCTGTTCTAAGAGTTATTATTTGTTGACCCAACTCTTTTCTACTAATGCCTTAAACTTTTGAAACATACTAAACACCTCTAATTTTTGTTTAAGAAAATACACCCACATTTTACTACTAAAATCATGAACAAATAACAAAAAATACCGACTCAGTATTTGAAGGAGTGTTCATTGGTCCACATATATCAACATGAACCAATTGTCATACCTTGGAAGGTCGCCAAGAATTGCCATTCAAAAATGGAGTCTAATGCTGCTTTCCAGCTTGACAAGCTTCGCAAACTCCATGATTTTGAGTTTGAATCTCAAGTAAGCCAACAACCAGATCCTCTTGAACTCGTTGAGAAAGATAATGTATGTTTAGATGCCCATATTGTTGATACCAAAGATTGCTGATGGAAGAACTTTTGGGTGCCATGGTATGCTTGTGAGAATCGCAAGTGTCAACGAGTCCATAAAGACCATGATCCTCAATACCCACAACAACTATAGTGCGAGACTTACGATCAACAATATTGTATTTGTGTGAACTGAATATCACATCCAGTTGAGGAGAGTGTCTCATAATTTGGCTGACAGAGAGAAGGTTGAGTCCCATGCCTGGAACGTAGTATACATTGAGGAAAATTATATTTCTCTCCCCAGATTGAATTTGCATATTGCCCTTTTTGACAAAAGATACTCTTTTTTCCCCTCCAAAAATAACTGAATCAGTGAATGGTGTGTAGTTAGTAAACTAATCTCGACGATGAGTGTGTGTAGTTAGTAAGCTGATCTCGATGATGACTAAAGTGCTCAGAAGCACCTGAATTGATGTACCAGGCAAATGATTTGATGTAATCCGCTGGGTGTTTTTCCATAAAGGCATAGAAGGAAGACTCCTTTTGCTCAATGTCCTCAGTGTGTTATGCTACATTGGCCTTTTGTTGAGACCCTCCCTGCTTCTTCTATTTAGAAGCCAAATGGTGCCAACAATGTTTCTTCATGTGATCTACTTGTGGCAATAATTGCACTGAATGTCCTTTTTGGAGCTGTCTTGGGATTGACCTGGGCCTTTTTGCAAAGAGAATTGATTGTTCCCCTTGTCTTGAGAATTTTTTTTTGCTGTGAAGGCCTATTCTTTGGAAGATGAACTAGCATCGCTACCGAATTGCTATCTCTATCGATCTTGCTACATAATTTTGGTGCAATGATCTGGAAACATCAAGTCAACACTAGTTGACGTAATGTTGGGTGTCTCAATAAAGTGCTCATAAGATTTTGATAGACTTTAAAGAGTGATTACTACCAAGTCTTCTTCTTCCATTATCCTACCAACTGCCTCTAACTGATGACAAATGTTATTGATTTTTGTGAGATGCTCTTGTAGGGACATCCTCTCATCCATCATGGTTGAGAAAAGCATGTTCTTAAGAAAAAATGCATGGCTCTTGTTAGACATTTCATGTAGGCCTTTCAAATATTCCCATATTTTAGCAACTGTTTTGCTTGAAGGTACTTGAGGTACCTGATTGTCAGTGACTAACAATTTAATTAACATCATAGCTTCTTGATTTCACTCATCAAATTTGTCCTGATCTGGAGTTGGCATTGTAGGACAAGTAGACTTTCCCAGAATAATCTAGTCAAGGCACCAATACTCAAAATTCGTTATCATTTGCTGCTTCTAGGTGTTATAATTGTGACCGTTGAACTTCTGACTACCTTCCAACAATATGTTGGTTAAAGAAGCCATCTCATGCTTTTCGAGGCATGGAAAACAAGATAAAATTGTAGAGGCTTAATTCTAATTTTTGATTGCACAAAAGTTGAGGCATGAATCCCAAAACACAGAAACAAAGGCAGATTCAAGAACAAATCCCGAGACAAATAAATGTCCAAAAAGCAGAAGCCTACAAACCCTAGTCATAGGGATCTTCAAAAAATTGAAAGCCCTTCAAAGTTGAAGAAACCCTAGTTGAGGTTGAAGATTCGGAAATGTGTATAGGGAAACAAAAAACTGTGCAAAAAAGAAAGCTCGTCATTGAAACCCTAGATGAAATCACGATTTTTAGAAAAATCGTAAAAAAAGACTACAGATTCCCATGCAAAAAATGGCTCCAAAGATGGTAAAAACAACACACTGGGTTTAGCAGAGGTCATAGAGCACGTGAAGAAAGTCGCATGGACAAAGAGAGTGCAAAAAACGTTGTGCGCGTCGCTAGCAGTAAACATCGAGGCATGGGATGAAATACCAAGCTGTCGTGTGTAAAAGAAGGGTGCATAAAAAGACACAAACTCACACGTAGAATAAACGATCACAGAAAGAAAGGTCGCGCAAGTAGAAGAAATAGCACCTCGTCAGGATTTTCTGCGTGCACACTATTAAAACTTTGAACAGAAAACTCATGACAAAGAAATGTGATCAGGAAACCTTTCAGGTGGGATTATAGAATTTTGTAATTTTATCACCCTATCACCTCCCCCCCCCAAAAAAAACTAAAAATAAAAAAATTCTTTGAAATTTTTCACTAAAATATTCCTTTCGAAAATTTAGAATACAAAAATTTAATAATTTTTTTCTTCCCATTCTAATACCATGTTACACTATGGTAATTGCTTGATTTTATTCAAAGAATGAAATGTACATATATAGGCAATTACATTGACATGTTTCCTAAAGAAACAATCGATAATTGGAGACAAAAGTAGAAACTATTTAAAAAGACTTAATACTACATTATTGACCATTGACTAAATAGATATGTAAATATTATTCTAATAGCCATAAAACAGTCCTTTTACTGGTATATTTTACTTAGAATGTGATTGTAGGGTGACTTCAAGGTTGCCATCACTTTCAATTGAGAAGGCCTTAGAACCACATTATATCCAAAATCTCCTTCCTTTTTAATAATCCAAAGCAAGACCAAATTAAGAAAAGAGTTAAATAACTTTCTCTTCTTCACATTATCGTCCAGAAACCTGAAGCAGTCTTTATGATATTTTATCAAACTTTTGTACTATTGTGATTTTTATTTTCAAACTGCTCATAGAATGGAATTTGTATTTGACTTTTCCAACAGTAGAAAGAAAAGAACATAAATGCATTGCATCGAATTTTTTATCTTTTCAGCAAGCACTTACAAGTTTTATATCATGGGGTTTTTTCTTAATGTATCATTGAATTGCAATTTCAGCTGGCCTAATGGTGAAGGCTTCTATTGTCTAAAGTGGAGGTGATAGGTTTGAATTTGGAATAGTATGGTTATGCACCTCATGTGAATCATGATACATAAAGTAAATGGAAAAGCAATCCCTTGTGGAATGCCTGCATAAGGGAGGATTGCATACACCAAATTGGTGTCCCACTAAGCAGTGACCTAAAAAATTACCTTTACCTTTACCTTTTACAATTTGTTTACTAAAGATTTCATCGTGTATTATGTGCTTTGGCATGTCTGATTTCCATCAATGTATACAAGCAACTTGTCTGTTTTTGGGAGTTAATAAATATTAAATAGAGAAGTTATATTGAACTGTTATTTGACTTATTTCCCGAATACATCAACAAAAATTTGAATATTTTAATTTTAGAGAAATATTAAGAAAAAATGCCATGATGTTGGCCTCATAAAGCCAACAGCAATCATCAATCATTTCAACTTTCCAGCACAGGTAGATTGCAGAAAGCAGATAAGACGTTCTGAATTGAAAGCTGATGGAAGGGTATTGTTGTTCTGATGCAGATTGAAGAGTGTATCCTGTGGTTGAGCATCATATTTATTACTATAATGTGCACCCCTCAACCAACCATTGTTCGGTGGTCAAGGAGTTTGCCAGTTTCTGCAGATGTTGAGTTACAATGGAAAGGCTTTTGTGCCATCATTGCAAATGCATATTATACTCGAGGAATGGCTTGGTAAATAAATTTCCAATGCACTTGATCAATCAAATGTTCACGTTTTATTAGTATCATTATTTTTTCATTATATTTTTTGCATTACCAGTCAATAGATTGTCACCAAATGATTAATGAGTTTTTACAAGTAAAAGAACAATCTATTTCTATTTCTTTTATTTTTGGTTTCAGATTTCCATGCGATTCTTCCTGATTCCAGTGCATATAGTTCTAGGAACAGTTCATTAACTTTAACAGCAGGGTACAATTCCACCAGCTATTGTAATCTCATATCAACAGTTATGAAATATGTATGATTCAGGACATACAAAGTATGTTGTATTTATAAATAATTATATCATTTTTATTCTCAAGAGTCAAAATATTCCATGTTTTTATTTGAATGATGCAACTTAATTGCAGGTAGTTTCAAGTTTTCATTTAGTTTATAAGCCTACACCAAATATGGGTTATAAGCTAAGTTGCCAGTTCAGGTTCGGGGACGGATTCGGGTTCGAGAATCTGGTTTGTGGATTCGTGAATTTTTTTTTCCCATTATGATTTGTATGGATTCGTGTGTGTGTGTATACAAAAAAATAAGAGAAATATACATAATTGTAAAACTAAATCATTTCATAGTATGAATCTATGATGCTTGATCATTGATCAATGCCAAATGTCAAAGTCTTCATAACTAGGTCTTAGGTAGTCTTTGTTGGTGGCTGTTTTCAAGTCCCTAGGTCCGGCAAATGAGGTTTGAGTGATTTTGGCCTATTGGGAAGTCATGTCTGTCTGGGATTGGGGTCGAAACCAAGTGCTTTGTGATAAAACGAGTTAAAACCCTTTGAGAATCCTTTTGCCAGCTTCAGTTTGACCTTAGAAAGCCATGTTGGATTGTGGGAGGTAACCCTGTTGAAGGCTTGTTGAATCCTGAAATTTGGCTAAGTCTGGAATTTTTCGAAAACCCCCAAAATCTAGAATTTGCATTTTAACTCCTATGAAGCTGGAACCTATCTCAAACATCCTGGAAAGTATTTATACAAATATAACTTAAAGTATAAGAAATTAAATAAATCAAACTTACCCGCGGATCCGGACGGACCCACAAGTCCACACACGGACCTTGCCCGGATCCAGCGCGGACTGGTCCGCGAATCCGGACCCGGACTGAACCCGGACCAGGACCTGGTTCGGGGGGGCAGGGTGCAAATCCGGCTTCTCAGGTTATAAGACAAAGCACAAAGATGCTCAAAGTGTAATATGCACTCATTTCCTCCAATTTCTGGTAAGAGGCATGAGCATTTGGGCGGGGTTCACTAGGACTCAGCATGAGGTCACTCTCATATTAGTTTGTCAGATACAATGTACACTGTTGAAAATCCTGGCTTTTCACATGCCTGTTGAAAGGTGCCTCAATGCTTACAAAGAATGAAATTCCTCTTCATTGTCTGTCCGAATGAGTCTTAAGTTTTAAGTTTTAACAGAATGCTTTAGCTATTTAAACAAAATTGATCAATGTTAATGTATTTCTCTCTCAATTGTTACTTTGCTTTCCAGTCTCAGATACGCATTTTCCTCATCTGACAACAAGAGCGTAGAATGTGTGATAACTGATAATCACAGAATATGGCATCTTTTGTTTTCCTTTGACTGTCAATACTTCAAATGTGTGCTCTGCTCCCATATGTCAGATACTCTCAGTTATTGATTGCAAGTTTTGGCTATAATCTGCTCATGACTGCTCCCTCAAAGTGGACATCCTTTTATAACAACCCCCTAATTAAGAACTTTGAACTTGCAGTCCAGCTGATTGTGGTTGTTTATCCCATGTAAATTTCAGTTCCAAGCTACTTACAATTGTGATGAGATTTGATAATATTCATATGGCACACCACCAACACGCTATGCCATTTTTCGATCTTTACATTAGAAAACACATTCTTATACCCCTGATTTTGCCCTCAAAATTTTTCTTAGTGCAAACCTATCATATACACATTTTTCTGAAGATAACAAGATGTATGCTATCCTATGAGGATTCTTAGTGCATGATGTTTCCGTATACCGGTGGTTTTGGTCTCAAAATTGGTTGTACTGCAACCTATCATATACACTTTTTTGTGAATGAACAAGATGTATGCTATGCGTTTAGTATTCTTCAGTGCTTGATTTTTCCATTTGTGTCTGTGGTCACATCAGTTTCTTGTTGATTTAGCATCCTCAAAGATGTAACTATGTATGATTCCTTAGCCAACTTAAATATAGATACTTGATGAAGCTCAGCAGAAATCAACAACTTTAATTTGCTCTTGTATGTATATATATTTGAAATTTATGTTATTAATGTTTGGGTTGATTAGTCATGCATCATGTCATGAAATATGTAATGTCCCCTTTTGGGATCACCTTATACTTGCCCTAAATTCACAAATCCAAAATGAAACAGGAGCAAAAATGTAATTAGAGATGTAATTCTTACTTGAATAAGATGAGATAAGCTGTATAAATATCTGGAGTCCAATTTCTCATATCAGGTTGATCTCTTAGATTGATCTCCTTTATCAAATGGAATTCTTGTGCTCAGTCTACTCCTAAAATCTAAATAATACTCATTTATTGTTGCTCCTTTTTTGCTTGGAATAAAATATCCTTTATACTTTATTGGTGAAAGGATCACCACCTTTCGTTAGAATTGCGTCACCATTTTTCATTGTTTCCTTTGAGAATAATATATTATTCTCCATATTGCTGTCCCTTGGATGTCCTCAAATGAAACATTCTCCCCTGTATATCTTCCAATGTGGGGGATAGTCACACCTCTTCATCATGGCTGCCCTTTGCAAAGTTCACAACCTTCCACAATTACCACCTTTTGGATGAGTCACAACTCTTCATCCAGTCTTCCCGTTCCAATCTTCTTCCATTGATCCTTCCTTAGTTCCCATGCTCCTCTCTTTCTTCTTTTCTCCTTTTTCCTTTCCAAATGAAGTTCTCTTCTTCCTTTTATACCTCATGTTTGATGGAGACACAACTTTTCCATTCACGCCTTTTGACTAGGTGTTGATTTTCTTCTAAGGGGGTAGCGTTTGACACATAAAAAAGGAGATTGTTGTATGAGCTTGCATTCTTTATTAAAATGTTTTTACTTTACATTTTTCAAACTTGTCACCATTTAAAAAATGTGTTAAAGAGCCTAAAGCTTTATGCCTTAAAAGGCCATACTGTAATAGTTTTGTTTGTTTTAAAGATATTATTTTTCAATTTGTAAAGAAAGGGGCGCCTTAAAAAATATCATTGGTAGTGATATATAATTTAGATATTGAGATTTGAACTAGAGGGGTTGTAAAAAAATAAAATAAGCCTCTTACAATTATATATATTTTTAAAGAATAAGTGCATCCTTTGTAATTAAGTGTTTTATTGGTCAAAACCGGCACTTATAATTTATTCCTCAATAAAACAATATAATTTTTTTAATGTGTGTGTCTCATTTGAAGGGGTAGGGGGATATCTGTTTGCAAAGATCTCTTTGAAAAGTGTGTTGAATTTTTGGGTCATTGTGCACATTTTTTTACTGTAAATATGGTAAGAAACATAATGTTGGGTATGCTAAGTCTCATCTTTGAAGGAGACAATATTACATATTAGTTTATGAGGATGCAAACCCTACACATAGCTTTGTTGGAAATTGTACAACAAGAGTATGTAGAACTAGCAAATTTACATGCATTTAATGTATTAAATGATCAACAAAAGATGGAGTATAAAGTAAATGTAAAGAAAGAAAATGAAGCTTTGTTTTTTATTCAAGGCACAATTAATCAAACAAATTTCCCTCGGACAAGTGGTGCAATTCTTTCTAAGCAAGCATTACAAATGCTCAATAATGCATATAATGGTGCATGACCAGCAAAATTGCAGATAATAAAGAAGTATTTTTAAATGTAAAGATGACCACTAGTGAATTTCTGAATGATTTTCTAACAATGTAGGTGGTCTAGTAAGTCTAATGAAAGTTTTAGGTGAAGTTGTTGATGACAAACATGTCATCAAGAAAATATTAAGGAGCTTGACTCCTAAATTTGATGATGTCATCTTTATAGTTTAAGTTTCTAAGATCTCACAACCATGCAAATAGATGAATTGAGTGGAATTTTGCTAAATACAGAAGGATTGAAAAGTAATGAAGAAAGCTTAGAGCAAGCATTTTCTTCTAAAGCAAATATAAAAGGAAAAATAAACACATTCTTCAAGAATCATAATAAAGGTAATTATAGCCATAAAAATGAATACAAAGGTGAATCTAGCAATTTTAAAGAGGTAATAATCTTAGAGGAAGAAATAGAAACTTCAGAGGAATAGGATGAGGAAGAGGTAGAAATAATGGGGGAGAGAATAATAAAAATGTCCAATGCTTTCATTGCAATAAAAACGTTGGAGTAAACAAGGTGAAACAAAAAAATGAGAAATGCTCAAAGTACTATTGAAGATAAACAAAATCTGTCCATTTATATGGTGCATTGATTCTAGATGTTCTTCACATATGACATCTAATGAGAATCTATTTATCAATTTGGATGAAAAGCATCAAAGTACAATGGTATTAGGAGATAATCAGTCTCATGGGAGCAAAGATAAGGGTGCTGTTCCATTTACAATAGAATATGGTGAGGTAAATCATATCAATGAAACGATATTGGTTCTAACACTCGAAGAATGTCTGTTGGACAAATATTAGAAAAAAATTATCAAGTGACTTTTGATTACGATTAGTATATAATAAGAGATAAATTAAAAAGGAATGCAATTATTGTAAGAGAAAAGATGAGAGGTGATCAGATGTTTCTCTCTACATCCACGGAAACCAATCATTAAGGACTAATGAAACTTATCTATGTAGAATCTGGTGCAAGAGATGTGGTCGCCTCAATTTCAGTGGATTAATTTTTCTCAAGAGATTAAAAAATGGTTGAAGGTTTTCCTTTCATTAAAGAAACAAAAGTAGTGTGTGAAGAATGTATTGTTGGGAAATATCAAATAAAACAGCGCTACCAATTGGTAAATCCACAAGAGCTGAGCAACTTCTTGAGATAATCCATATGGATATGTGTGATTCTATGAAAACAACATCCTTGAATAAATTAAAGTATTTTTTAGCCTTCTTTTGGTATCAAAGCTGGGCTAGTAGCCCTAAGCACTTGCAGTGTGGCTTATGTAGCTTAAGGGTGGATGTTGGAAATAAGCCACCCTCGGATCGATGATGGATTTGGCCATAAAGGGACCAAAAGCTTAGCTGGAAAAGCACTCTAGTAGCAAATGGAAAGTCCTAGGTTCCTATCTGGTCTATATGAACTATAGCTCAACATTTAAACTTGTCTTCTCATGGATATACATTATGCGAGGACCCTAAGATATTTTTTTTTCTCTTTTTCCATTTAGTAACAATCTAAAACAAAGACTCAAGAGCCATCGTTTATGACCCCTCATGTATTTTCCATTGGATTTACACATGTAAATTCATATTGGGTGAGTGGATGCTACCTTTTGCATTTCAGCATTTAGTTTTTTGGGTTATATTTTTGTAGATGATTTTCTATTCTTTTTGAGGACTTCGTTTCTTAAATATCTAATGATTTCACATTTTCATAGGAGAGTGAATTACTACTTTATGATAAAGTAGTAATTATCCCACCACCTATGTTACAGGAACATGTCCCCACCCCTCTAACCTCCATCCCAATCCTTTAGGCCCCGTTTGGTTGAGGAATTAGAATTTGATTCAAAATCTGATTATCTCAAAATAAGGTTTTGAAATTCCGGTTTTGTGTATTTGGAAGATAGTTTGGACTGTTTGGTTGACCCAGAAGATGATTGAGACAATCCATCTTCTGCGTTTGGTTGCCAATTTCGAAATTACAATTGGAACTGAGAAATTCCTATTTCTGTATTTGATTCTACAATTTCAAATTGCATATATTTCACAGATTGGATTTTTAAGATTTTCAAAAGCCTTCTTAAAGATCAATCTGTTCAATGAGGAGAACAAATTCCTCTCGAATGAACGGCGTACCAAAATTTATATTCCTATGATAAATATAGAATTATAAATCAAAGACTGAGATTTGATTCAAGTTTGGCCTGTTCAAAAACGGTGGAAAGACAACAGAATGATGTATGAATCGATTCCATGGATGAAATTGCTCAAATGCTGAGTTGTAAGTAGCCGGTTGTAGATCCATAGCAAAAAAGTTAAAACACTAAATGACATGAGAAGCCTTGATCAACACCTGAAACCAGTTTACAGGTCAAAGACTGAGTAATTCAATGCATCTTTAATTTTGTGTACCGCCATTCTTAATGGTGTTTTTAATTTCTTTTCTCAAGCTTGCTTAAAAACAGATTGTTATTGTTCATCAATGGCTCTTGGTTGATAAGCGGAAGGAAGACATATGGCGAAATTCTACTATCCAACGCCCAGACTCCAATCTTCAACCAACGCCCAGACTCCAATCTCAGTAATGCCCAGACGACAGAATGTCGAGACTTGTTTATCAAGTCAGGAATGGAGGCTCATAAATCAGGAAAGGGGAGGGTTTTTTAAAACGGACCCGACCGGACAATTAAATGGGGTTCACAAAAACCCAAAACCAGAAGACGATTTCAAATTCCACCTATTGGGTGGGAAGATAGTGCCGCCCATTTTGGTGCCTAAATCGGATTTTGAACTCCAAAACCCGAATTGCAGTTTAGCATTTCAAACAGTGGATTTGGCAAAAAAGCGGAAGTTCCGCACCCAATTCCTCCCCAATTCCACTAACCAAATGGGGCCTTAAGGTGTTTTGTGGATGGGGGGACTAGGGGATGTCCCTTGGTTGTTCGTCCAACTAAAAAAATGTGGAAATGTCTCGGAACATGTCCCAAAGTTGGGGATGGCAATAAACACCAAGGGGACGCTTGGCTGTCCTCAAGGGAACCAGGGACATCTTAGACGTCCCTGGAAAAGCTGGGCATCCCCTGTTGGATTTTTTTTAAAGAATGTTTAAAAGACTCATTCATATCATTTAAAAAAGACCATTAAATATATCATGACAACATTATAACAGCAGTATAACATGACAGCATTATAATAGCATCAATAAATATATCATGACAACACTATAGCAGCAATAAAATTAATTATGACAGCAGTGACATCAACTATAGCATAACAGCAATAAATGTATCATGATTCAGTTTCATGGTTAATAATATAAATTATATAACAGTTAGTTTTAAAAGCAATAATGTGGAATTCTGATTTCATTTTTCTAAAAAGCATCTAACTTCAAAATTCTTGATATGATATTAGAGTCAGTTATTGTTGTCAACTACATAAGAGATTAAAAGTGCATTTGCCATCATCCAGTACAGTGTGGTATTGTGTGAGAAGTGCAATCTCTCTCTCTCTCTCTCTCTATATATATATATATATATATAGATATATATATATATTGCCATCCCCACGCCATCTCCAAATTATGGCTTTTGGACTGCTGTCCCTGAAACGTGTCTCCTGTCGTCCTGCTGTTCCCATCCTGGAAATGTTGTGGAACATAATCCATTATTAACCATTTTGTATTTATCTTTTTTCTGTTATTGATTTTGGCAATAGTTTTGATATAATATTTGTAGATTATTTGATATTTTGCAGAAGATTACTAATTCAGTCATCCTTGTCTCCTGTACTTTTGCTTACAACTATAAAAGTGTTTTTTGATGCCCATAAAATTTCAGAACAGCACTGACCTTTTTGTTTTTATTATTTATTGGCCCCTTACCATACTTGAGTGGCCTATCATCAAATTCCTGTGTAAATTCTTCTTTGGATTCAAAGTAGGGAAATTTGCCAGCTATACCATTTTTGGAGTCTGTCAACCAAAATGATATGATCCACTCTTCTTGCAATTTTGTTGGTTCAGTACAACTTGAATCCAAGTTCTTCTGTAATTGCTACTTTGTTAAATGATCTTCAGACATACAAAATGATGCTTTTTCTGTGTACTATATGGCAGTTCAATTTTCTAGCATCAATGTTTGTTTTCTAATTTTTATAAACATAGAGCAACTCTGTGGAAATTTATTGTGGAATCAATCAGGAATCATCTTGCATGTATTTTTTATATTGAAAAGTGCTCTTTCTGTATTAATTTACCTTAGACTCAACTCAAAACATACGAAACCTGGGTAAAATGGCATTGCACCTTGGAAGTACACATCAGGAGTAGAAAAGATACAAGGGCAAAAGCTTAACTGGACAAGAAAATTATCAGTTACATATTGGGTACAGTGATACAACCACCAGCACAACAATAATAAAGTCTAAACTTCAAGCCAAGGGCACCCCAACTACAAAGAAAAAAGACAGAAAATTAAATTGGTGGAGACAACCATTCCTAGAAAATCCAGTGGTATTGACCTTATGTTTGAAACAAGAACTTAGAAAAACCATTCTTTTGCCACTGATTTATTGAAATTGAAAAGGAATGATGAGAAAGAAGAGGAATCTCTTAGGCTTCTCTGTATTCTTATTTTCTAAGGTGTTTAGTGTTTAATTACAAACTAGGGACAACAAAACTAGATATGAGTACTAATATATATAAACCATTCTTTTGCTACTGATTTATTGAAATAAAAAATCAATGATGAGAAAGAAGAGGAATCTCTTGGGCTTTTCTGTATTCTTAGTACTCTCCAAGTTGCCGAATACTCTATTTTTTTGCTGGGCAAGTTTTCACAAATTTAACCTTTGTGTTTCATCTGAAAATTTGATTAGCCACTGTAGGTATTTCATCTGAGATAATTAATCTTAATTACCTTTAACATCTTTGAATTTTTGAATAGGAAATTTGGAGAACCTATGACATGAATATTGTGCAGGCTTCCTGTAAAGACATTGCAGTTAGAGCAATTAGCCGTTATGGGAACTGCAGAAGAGCCAGCGATGGTTGCAGGTCGAATGCGATTAGTCTTTGTAACACTAGAGGTTTGTATCTTTTATTTCTCAACAGTTCTATGCTTTATAAATGAAAATTCGAAGATCAGAGAGTTTGTGACTTAATTGAGTATGGAATGCAAATTGAGATAAATTTAAGGTGTGTCAGCTTGTTCTTACCTTTTACCTCCATAATTATTTAGGCAGGCAATAAACAAAAGCTCTCCCCTACTAATTCCTTTCATTGTGATGATAGAGTAATCTTAAAGATCCTCTATATTTATGAGATCAAACTTAAAAGATTTCAACTCCCTGAAATTCTGAGAGTGATGTGAAATTCTAAGCATCCATCTTATCCTTAAAGAGACGTGTCCTTTTAGAGTGGCCCAATGTTACAGAATGCAGATTATGAAGGTCATTATCGGTGGTTATAACTTTTTAACTTTTGTTTCTTATTCCTTAAATTTCTTGTAATCATCCTTTATTTTGGATAAAAATTGCAAATTGAACTTGATAGTTATGGCAGTTTTTTTTAAGTTGAATTTTGTTTTGTAAAGAAATTATTTCGTTTACTGTAAATCAAATGTGGCGGCATATTAGCTTCGTTTTCTGATAAATGCATACCTGATCCTGCATGCCTTTTTCAGAAAATAAACTTGCATTTCTCCCGAGTCAGTTTAGACTGGGAGAGGTTCAAAATGTTATTTTTAAGTTCATTATTTCTTTGGAAATTTGGTCTTAATAGAAAAATAATTCATTTCTTTGGAAATTTATGTCGAATTGACAAAATAGTTAAAGGAAAATCTCTCCCTTTAAAAGCAAGGAAAGAAATGTCTCGTCCTTCAAAAGATACATCTTTTTAGAAGAGCCCAATGTTTCAGACTATGAATGTCTTGTCTTTGGTTGTAACTTTTTAATTGTTGATCTATTTTCCTTTAATCACGTGTAACTGATATTTGGATATGAGTCACAATTAGAACTTGATATTTGTAGCAGTCATTTCTTGTCGAACATTTGAAAAATGTCTTGTTTGCTGTAAATTGATTGCAGGGATATAATATAGCTTCCTTTAGTGTCAAATTCGCATCTGTTCCTGCATGCATTTTTTCATAAAGAAACTTTTGTTTTGCTCTAGTTGCATTTGGTCCACCACTAGAGGTGCAAAAGCACAGTTTTTAGTTGATTTATCTTTGGACTTTCAGTCTTCATAGGAAAATGATATATTTTCTATAGCATTGACCAGTTTTTGGAATTAGACTGTTTCTCTTTTCTCACATCCTTTTTCTGTATTCCTTTCATTTAAGAAATTCTGGTTTTGTAAAGGAGAACATGTTATATGGTTGATGTGGCTTTGCTGTTCCATCATTCATTCATAGTGCATTTTCTAATTTGTTTTGCTTGGAAATGTGCTACTTACATTTTAGAAAGGGAACAAGAAGTTAACGTCAATCAAACAAAATGGTTACAAGGAAAATATCTCCCTATTAAAGCAGGAAAGAAAGCATTTGGACATGCACCACGATGGGTGCATAGTCAGCATCTTTTATGGAAAAGGTGCAAATCAGATTAAACAATCAAAGCTATCTTTTTGTTGAAGTCTTAACTTTTTATGGTGAGCGCATAAAAATAATTCTCAAAGGTAGATTGTATCATGTTTTCCACAAGAATCTCATAAGGGCCAAATGGACAATATGCCAAACACTTTTTAGCCTTGCAGCTGTTAATGTTTCAGACTTTGAAAGGAAATTTCAATCTATAGATGATCTTTCAAAACTAAGATTTAATCCCTATCCAAATATAAATAAATAAAAGAATAGATAATACCCGGTTTTGAATTCTGTAGAGTCTCCTTGATGATGCCTTCAAGCTGACGTAATTCAACTTTTATGTCTGCTCCAAATCTGCTATATTTCGTCCTCTAAGTCTTCTATAATTTGCTTCTCAAGTCTACTATAATTCGCTTCTCAAGTCTTCTATAATTTGCTTTAGGTCTGCTATACTTCCTCTAGGACTGATTACAAACTTAGTACTAAATGCTACTGCTATGGATCAGATTTATGGGTCTGCTTGACTGATGCTATGGTGCGAATTAGGCAGACATCTTATGTTTTTGATGCTTGCCTTAATTCATACCACGACTCCTCATTTATATGTGTTCAAGAGGTGACATCTCAACAAGGTCGACAGTTAATAATTATTAATTATTCAACCATATTCAGGTTGGTCCTTGTTACAATTTCAACCTTTAAACATCCAAGTCGTCCCTCCTTATTAAATACAATAAGCAAGTCGTCCCTTTTTGATATGCAATATGTCCAATATTAAGTCGTCCTTTTAGGACAATATAGAGATTTATTTTAGAGTTTAATTATTTAGCATGTTGATCTTTCCGAAAAGACCACAAATATCAACACTCCCTCTTGGTCTCGAGGGAAAATCAAATAAATCTCATAATGTCATCACAACACTAGATTTCATTCTCAATGAATATGAAACTATTAAAAAAAAAACATAACATAATGTATTCACAATGTATTTATACATGATGTAATCATTGTGATTAACCATCCTCAAGATGTCCCAACCTTGGTAATGTCATCTACTACAAGATGTAAGGTTATTTAAACATTGTTTACATGTAATAAGAGATAAGAAGCATCATTGACATTATTCTCATGATGTATACAATAATCACATATAGATCTCAACTTTATGTATTATCTCAATAATAGATCTCAAATCCATGTAATAATCATAAGAGGTATCATCAACATAACAATAGATTTTTAATCTATAATCAAAAGAAGCATCATCAAAACTTTAATAATGGAAGCATCTTCACAAGATGTAAATTCAAATAAAACACTAATTTCAAAGTGTAAATCTCCTCCTAATGAAATCCCATCCACAAGCTCTCGGAAGTCATATCCACAAGTTCTCTGAAAGATAGTCTTCATTGGTGATTCTATCCAAGAGCCTTAATGCTCTAAATATGCAAGAGCCTCAACGCTCAGATATGCAAGAGCCTCAACACTCAAAAGTGCACGAGCTTCAACACTCAAATATGCACGAGCCTTAACGCTCAAAAGTGCAAGAGCCCCAACGTTCAAAGATGCACGAGCCTCAATGCTCAAAAGTGCACGAGCCTCAATGCTCAAAAGTGCAAGAGCTTCAATGCTCAAATATGCACGGGCCTCAACACTCAAATAACCTGCAAATATGTTTGTATAACAAAATACTCACATAATAATTTGATCATTACTTTAACATAACAAAGAATCATATTCTCAATGGAAAGTAATATTTAATTTATTTACAACAAATAATGTTAAAAATCTAACAAAGAATTAGAAAGAGTTTATAACATGACTTTTAATGTTCAGGAAGGCCCATATCTGAACTCCCTCTCAAGGTGAAGACTAAAGGACAAGACGTTTAGATTCTGTTTCTTTTATTTCAGCAATAGAGACTTGAAGATTGTTTCATTCAGGACAATTTGCTGCCATGTGACCAAATTTGTCACATCTATAGCATTGAACCCTAGACAGATCTCTCTTTTGAAATTTGTTGTTTTGATAGTCTCTCACTCTCCATCCGTTATTGTGAGAGTTTTCTTCTTGCTTGTTTTGATAATATCTCTTTCTTTTGTTCCTAAAGTTTCTTTCTCCTTTGTCTTGAAATTTTCTTTTGAAGTCGTCTTTCTTTCTTGATTGGGACTAAGTTACCGGTTCGAGTTCGGTTCCAAGTTCGGGTTTGAAGAACCGGTTCGCAAGTTCGACAAAGTTTTGAAAAGGGGTTCGGGTTCGGGTTCGAAAAAACATGTAAAAATATAAATATATATATATATATATATATATATATTTATTTATTTATTTATGAAACCTAGAAGCATGAGTTAAAATTAGAATGTCACATAGTATTATAAAAACAACATTTAAACAACAAAAACACCATAAACTTATAATCATAGCATCATGAATCGTGATCATACCATCATATACTTCAAGTTCAACATAAAAAATTCAAAACATTAAAACTAAATCACAACATCAAGTTCACGTATCATTGTTTCAAACTTTCAAGTTCAACTAATGAATTAAAAATATATTAATCTTCATCTTCATCTTCTTCTTCAACATTAGTTGACTCAGCAATAGAGCTAAGGCCAATGGGATCAGCAGCAACAACAATAGTATTGACATCAAAATTTTCAAAATCATCAAGTGCAAGCCGAGAAGTGGAAGCATCCAAGTCTGCAAGCTCTGCATTTACATCCCACCTCTTTGTATCCCCTTCTTTGTATTGTTTACTCTTGTGTGAGAGAAGACGCAAGTTGTAATGCACAAATACCAAATTCTCTGCTCTTTTTGACTGCAATCTATTGTGCTTCACTGAGTGGATGAAATAATATGTGCTCCAATTTCTTTTTGATGCAGATGAACTAGCAACCTATGAAGACAAGACAAGATAAACAATTAAAATAAAATTAGAAAAATTACTTGCTAGTCATGAAGATAAAGTAAGCTAATTTTTAAAAAAAATTAAAAATAAAACTTGTGATATAATTTTTATTGCAAGGGGCTGCAATGTTTGGAATCTTTGGCCATGGAGGTACCACCAACTATGAGCATCCTTCTTAAACTGATGATGAAGAACATCATTACTTAGACCTCTTGGATTCACAAACTGTACGAACTCATCCGTAATCAAATCTCTCATATCATCATCAAGAAAGAGTCTTTCAAATGCTGCCTTGTATCCATCAGACACTTCGAAATCTCTATAGGGTGGTAGCCTTCCTGGTAGATCAAGATATTGGTTGCTATAATATTTGGGCGTCAATGCATAGGCAAGAAAATGTAGAGGAGTGGTCATTTTGTTCCATTGTTCTACAATAATTGCTTGCAATTGTTTGAAGAGGGTCTCTTTGGGATCTTGCTATTTTTCATTTACAATTTGCTTGATCTTTTCAAGCATTGAGTCTATGCCATCATAGATCTCTCCAAGGCAATGCCTATCCATGTTAGTGTAACTAAGCATGCTCATAATGGGCTTGGTGAACTTAATGATATATTCCACACATTCCCACCATAAGTCATCCAATATCCTTCTCTTTATTTTGGCTGCCCTCTCATTGCTGCTTTGCTTCCATATAGCCCAATTGTTGCTGATTACCATATTGCAAAGTGCCTCTTTCACTTGCACAAGTCATCTCAAGACGATTAAATTTGATGCAAAACAAGTTTCAGTAACTTGTAACATAAATTAGAACAAAAAAATACAACTATTAGATACATACTTTATAAAAAAATACACATAACGCAATAAAAAAGATGAAAATCAGAATACACATTACTAACTTTGGTTCAAGTTCACTTACCTTCAGTAACTCCAAACGTGAGAACATTCTGAATATTCCTTGAGTCATGTGATGGTTTGTGATGAACATCTAGATGTCCTCAGCCTCTGCATACACCTCCTTGATCCACTCAATTGTGTTCCCAATCTTTTGTAGCATAAGATTGAGTGAATGGACTGCACAAGGTGTCCAAAAGATATGCTGATATCGCTCTTCAACCAACAAACCAACAACTCTACAATTCTTTGCGTTGTCTGTTATGACTTGGACAACATTACTAGCACCCACTTGTTCAATGGCAGAGATGAGAGTATTAGCAATAAATTGCCCATCTTTTACTTGTCCCTCACAATCCACCGCTTTAAAAAACATTGCCCCTTTACGGGACATTGATAGGACATTGATCAAGGGACGGTTTCTAGCATCTTTCCACCCATTTGAAACAATTGATACCCCTTTCTCAATCCATGAATCCTTTATGGGCTTCAATTGATCATCAATCCACTTGACCTCTTGATCCAACAAGGTGGTTCGTACTCTCTCAAAATCGGGGCCTTGATACCCTCTTGGAGCTTCATTGGTACTTTTCAACATCTGTCTCCAATATGGAGAGCGAACAACATTAAAAGACAGCCCATTTGCATACAAGCATCTTCCCATATCAATGTCGGCAATTTCCCGACTTTGATTTTGAAATGCAGTTTCTAGTGGTCCCTTTCTTTTGTGTGTAAGGCCAAGGGGTTCTTTTTCAGGCTCACGGGTAGCTGAGGTAGTAAAAAATGGGTGGTCTTCTATCACAACATCTGTGGGGGGTTGTGTTGCCCTTGCTTTTTTTTTACTTTTACTTCTATTGCCAATGCCATTAGTTGAATTTTGCCTACGTTCTCTCTCTTCTGCTACCTCATGCTCTTCAATATACTTTGGTACAGTTTCGCTAGGTAAAGGTACACCTCTTTTTCTAGGGCATTTCTGGACTCTTCTACCAAGATATCCACTCAAATGGCTTACTACACGAAAATATGAGCTTTTTTTTTCTATATCACAACCCCTATATTTCCAATGGAATGCACCACATCTGGAAGGGCTCTTATAATATCAACATGTTTCCACAAAGGAGAATCAGAGTGGGGTTCTATTCTTTGTTCGGTATTGCCTACCGAGGAAGAGGTAGATGCCATTGTAGTTCCTTTTCCTATGAGAAAAAATTTCAAATTGTATATATATTCATTATTCAATATAAAACTTAAAACTTTAAAGTTTAAAAGCAAGAGAATGAAAAATTATCGAAAAAATGGCTAAGATCTTATGCAGAATGAAAGAGAAATGAAAAAAATAAAAAACTTAAACAAAAACAAAAAATAAATGAAACAAGAACTTACCTCTACTCATTGTAAGCTTGCAAAGGTGTACGTATGAGGCACAAACACTTGAAGAAAGCTCACAAACTAATCTTCCAACTCCTCCTTGCACAACCAAGAACTTGCTCTTTTGCTCTTGCTCAAGTCAAATAACGTACTTGCACACCACAAATGAGAATGAGAAGCAAAAATTAGCCTTTCATAACCAACTCTTAGGGTTCTGGATGCCAAATTTTTTTTTTTTTGCAAATTTTGTCACTTAAGTGATGTCCAAGGCTCGAAGTTCGCCCAAGTTCGCTGGGGTACGCGATTTTTGGACCTGGTTCGCCCGGGTTCGACCGTCTGGGCCAACAGTTCGAACTGGGTCCGAAAAATCGAACCCTGCCCAAACCCACAGGCGAATCGAACCCGGACCACGGACCAGTTCGCACTCGGGCCGGTCCAGAGGGGTCCAGGGGTGAACCCGGTAACTTAAGATTGAGAGTATAAAATTTGAAGGTCTTCTTTAAAATTTGATCCTCTAGATATCAGTCTCGATTATTCTTGAAGACGAACCATCTTTAATTTATCAAATTTAGGCATTTTAGGACGTGCACTGATTCCTTGAGTAAAGGAGTCCCATGAAAGAGGTAGTCCATTAAGTGCTATCATAGATAGTTCATTTTCGTTGTAGGTGTGCCCAATAGTTGCTAATTGATTTCTTAATTCAGTAATTCTCATAAAGAATGATGTGATAGATTCTCTTTGTCTCATCTTGATTCGTGAAATTTTATTTTTAAGAGTCATAATTCTACTTTTATTAATTTCAAACATCCTCGATAATGTACAAAACATTAGATAGGCTGACTTTAGACAGGAGATTGTGAGTATGATGTGGTCTTTTACACTGTCAATTAGAATTCTCATAGCTTTGTTATTACCCTTTTTCCATTCACGTGTTTCATCTTCATTTATTTTAGTTTTAGGTAGATATTTTATAATTGAATCTAGTTTTAGTTCTCTGAAGGCAAGTAGAATTCTAATTTTGCAAGATAGGAAGTTTGTGGCTCCTTCGAGTCTATCTTTTGGTCTAACTCTACTTGTCATATTGAATTTCTTAGTTTTAAAAGTGTTCAGTTGATTTCCTTAATCTGAAAGTTGATCTTTCACTCATCAAGGCTTTGATACCATGTTAATATTTCAGATTTTGAAAGGAAATTTCAATCTATAGATGATTTTTCAAAATTAAGATTTAGACCCTATCTAAATATAGATAAATAAAAGAATAGATAATACCCGGTTTTGAAGTCTGTAGAGTTTCCTTGATGATGCCTTCAAGTTGACGTAATTGAACTTTTATGTCTGCTCCAAATTTGCTATATTTCGTCCTCTAAGTCTGCTATAATTCGCTTCTCAAGTCTTTTATAATTCGCTTCTGTAATTCACTTTAGGTCTGTTATACTTTCTCTAGGAATGATTGCAAACTTAGTACTAAATGCTATTGCTATGGATCAGATTTATGGATCTGCTTGATTGCTGCTATGGTGCGAATTAGGCAGGCATGTTATGTTTTTGATGCTTGCCTTAATTCACACCATGACTCCTCATTTATATGTGTTCAAGAGGTGACATCTCAACAAGGTAATACAACTGACATACCTATGCAAGTCGACAGTTAATAATTATTATTTATTCAACCATATTTAGGTCGGTCCGTGTTACAATTTCAACCTTTAAACATACAAGTCGTCCCTCCTTACTAAATACAATAAGCAAGTCGTCCCTATTTGATATGCAATATGTCCAATATTAAGTCATCCCTTTATGACAGTATAGGGATGTATTTTAGAGTTTAATTATTCAGCATATTGATCTTTCCGAAAAGATCACAAATATCAACACTCCCTCTTGGTCTCGAGGGAAGATCAAATAAATCTCATAATGTCATCACAACACTAGATTTCATTCTCAATGAATATGGAACCTTTAAAAAAAAAACATAACATAATGTATTCACAATGTATTCATACCTGATGTAATCATTGTGATTAACCATCCTCAAGATGTCCCAACCTTGGTAATGTTATCTACTACAAGATGTAAGGTTATTCAAACATTGTTCACATGTAATAAGAGATAAGAAGCATCATTGACATTATTCTCATGATGTATACAATAATCACATATAGATCTCAACTTTATGTATTATCTCAATAATAGATCTCAAATCTATGTAATATTCATAAGAGGTATCATCAACATAACAATAGATCTTTAATCTATAATCACAAGAAGCATTATCGAAACTTTAATAATGGAAGCATCTTTACATGATGTAAATTCAAATAAAACACTAACCTCAAAGTGTAAATCTCCTCCTAATGAGATCTCATCCACAATCTCTCAGAAGTCATATCCACATGTTCTCTGAAAAATAGTCTTCATTGGTGATTTTATCCAAGAGCCTCAACGCTCTAAATATGCAAGAGCCTCAACGCTCAGATATGCACGAGCTTCAACGCTCAAAAGTGCACCGAGCCTTAGCGCTCAAAAGTGCACGAGCCTCAGTGCTCAAAAGTGTAATAGCCTCAACGCTCAAATATACATGAGCCTCAACGCTCAAATAACCTGCAAATATGTTAGTATAACAAAATACTCACATAATAATTTGATCATTACTTTAACATAACGAATAATCATATTCTCAATGGAAAGTAATATTTGATTTATTTACAACAAATGATGTTAAAAATCTGACAAAAAATTAAAAAGAGTTTATAACATGACTTTTAATGTTCAAGAAGGCCCATATCTGAACTCCCTCTCAAGGTGAAGACTAAAAGACACGACTTTCAGATTCTGTTTCTTTTATTTCAGCAATAGAGGCTTGAAGATTGTTTCGTTCAGGACAATTTGCTGACATGTGACCAAATTTGTCACATCTATAGCATTGAACCTTAGAGAGAGCTCTTTTTTGAAATTTGTTGTTTTGATAGTCTCTCCCTCTCCATCCGTTATTGTGAATTTTCTTTTTGCTTGTTTTGATAATCTCTTTTTCTTTTGTTCCTAAAGTTTCTTTCTCATTTGTCTAAAGATTTGGAGATTTTCTTTTGAAGTCGTCTTTCTTTCTTGATTGGGAGTATAAAATTTGAAGGTCTTCTTTAAAATTCGATCCTTTAAATATCAGTCTCGATTCTTCTTGAAGACAAACCATCTTTAATTTATCAAATTTAGGCATTTTAGGACGTGCACTGATTCCTTGAGTAAATGAGTCTCATGAAAGAGGTAATCCATTAAGTGCTATCATAGATAGTTCATTTTCATCGTAGGTGTGCCCAATACTTGCTAATTGATTTCTTAACTCAGTAATTCTCATAAAGAATGATGTGATAGATTCTCCTTGTCTCATCTTGATTCGTGAAATTCCTTTTTTAAGAGTCATAATTCTACTTGTATTATTAATTTTAAACATTCCTGATAATGTAGAGAACATTAGATAGGCTGACTCTAGATAAGAGATTGTGAGTATGATGTGGTCTTTTACACTGTCAATTAGAATTCTCATAACTTTGTTATTACCCTTTTTCCATTCACGTGTTTCATCTTCATTTATTTCAGTTTTGGGTGGATATTCTTTAATTGAATCTAGTTCTAGTTCTCTGAAGGCAAGTAGAATTCTAATTTTCCAAGATAAGAAGTTTGTGGCTCCTTCAAGTCTATCTTCTAGTCTAACTCCACTTGTCATATTGAATTTTTTAGTTTTAAAAGTGTTAGGTTGATTTCCTTAATCTGAAAGTTGATCTTTCACTCACCAAGGCTTTGATACCATGTTAATATTTCAAATTTTGAAAGGAAATTTCAATTTATAGATGATCTTTCAAAATTAAGATTTAGACCCTATCCAAATATAGATAAATAAAAGAATAGATAATACCTGGTTTTGAAGTCTGTAGAGTCTCCTTGATGATGCCTTCAAGCTGACGTAATTCAACTTTTATGTCTGCTCCAAATCTGCTATATTTTGTCCTCTAAGTCTGCTATAATTCGCTTCTCAAGTCTTCTATAATTCGCTTTAGGTCTACTATACTTCCTTTAGGAATGATTGCAAACTTAGTACTAAATGCTACTGCTATGGATCAGATTTATGGATCTGCTTGACTGCTGCTATGGTGCTAATTAGGCAGGCATGTTATGTTTTTGATGCTTGCCTTAATTCACACCATGACTCCTCATTTATATGTGTTCAAGAGGTGACATCTCAACAAGGTAATGCAGCCGACTTGCCCATGCCAATCGGCAGTTAATAATTATTAATTATTCAACCATATTCAGGTCGGTCCGTGTTACAATTTCAACATTTAAACATCCAAGTCATCCCTCCTTATTAAATACAATAAGCAAGTCGTCCCTATTTGATATGCAATCTGTCCAATATTAAGTCGTCCCTTTAGGACAGTATAGGGATGTATTTGAGAGTTTAATTATTCAGCATGTTGATTTTTCCGAAAAGACCAAAAATATCAAAAACTAATAATCTAAGAGTCTGTCAGCAAAGTCATCTCCAAGACATAGGAGCAACAAAGAGGAAACAAAATTCATATTGAAGTGAAGCCCATGGCAACTGATCTGTGGACCATCTTCCAAAACCTATGATTAACTCTCTCTTTAACACCTGATAAAATGCATAAAGGATCTGTGATGTCCTCCTTTGCCAATCTTGCAGGTATTCATTTATCTATATTTGGATGTCCTCCTTTGCCAATCTTGCAGGTATTCCTGTGCTTGAAAAATATCCTTGCAAACCATACAGCTTGCTAATGTCTTTGCCATTGAACGTTTGAATTCTTGGTTTGCCACCATTGAAGTTCCAAGCATAAATATTGCAAAAACCATAGTATGTTGCTGACAATAAACAAAATGTTATATGATATTATTTTCATAGGACTATATTTTTTGATTTTACATTATATTAGATTGGTTTGTAAAGCTTTGTTTTCCCTTACTCAACTAACTACCACATAGTTAATATTTGCTTTATTTCTATACTAAAATTTGTTTTAATTTATTATATTTAATTATCTAACCTATACCATACTAAAATGTAGTATTTCAATATTCTCCTCTTTATTATACTAGAACCAGTCAGAACTATATATTGGTTAAAAGCTTCTCTTTTGAAACAATTCTTGGACCAAATAGATTTCCATCAAGCTACATCATGATCATCGTAAAGGTGACAACTCCCAAGTTGAATTCTAAGTTCTTGGATTCCACATCTCCAAACTCCCAAATTACAAATCTTTCAAATTATTAAACAACCATTCATGTTGAGCTACATACATTGCTCCATCAAGTTGTCTCAAGATCCTTGTAAGGGTATAATTCTCAAGATTCACAAACTCTTTAACTATCTAAGCACCCATCCAAATTGAACTTCGTCTATATTAGATCTCTGCCTGTCTTCAAAGTGTCGAGTTATATCTACAATTACAAAACTGCCTAGTCCACTCTCGTTCCATGAAGGGACACGAATGGGGAACTAGTGCTTTGTATAAGTACGACCTCCGAGCAAGAAGCTATCTTGAGATGGAAAAATCCCTCCAATCTCTAGTGTCCACCAACCTCTTCTGTCTCTTACACTCTATTCATATAATATTGCACTGGAATCTCGAAAGCTCTTTCAAAGTAATTTTGTACTACTGAACGAAAAAATTGACTTCATTTGCCTGTAGATGTTTGTCAGCAGCACTCTGGTTTTATTTGCAAAATGTCCAGGCTACCACAAACTATTAAAACTATTTTAAATAGTAAACAAACAGGATCTACTCGACTCACATCCATACTCATGCAAATTTTGCTAACCAATCTACTAGCACTTAATGATCAAGAAACTCATAGCCTCCACTATCCAATACAACCATTCCAAACTTCAATGCAGGCTGTAAAGACTTCTTTGAATCAGCAACGGAATATGTAAATTTTATTTTAAAAAAAAAAGGTTCAAACAACTGTTGTATGAGATGATATATATGCACTTCATTCTCTCTATAACGAATGAATTCAAACAACTGTTGTACATGGTGATGTATATGCACCTCAAACTCTACTCAGAGAACGCTGGATGGTCAAAGCTGGAGAAAGTTTGTCTAATGTTTGGTTGAACTTGCTGAAAGTGCATGATATTATTTTTATGGGATCGCATTGATTTTAGATTGCATGACATTGGCTTATAATTGATTTTAGATTGCTTGACATTGGCTTATAAAAGCCTTGTTTTCCTCTACAAAACTTTTCCACCAAATTAACTTTATAATGGTTATTTTATTTTTATTCTCATGATTATTTATTATATTAATTATATAATTTACATTTACTATAGTAAGATGTAATATTCCAACACCCACCACTTATTAAGACAGGTATAAAGCTACTGTATTCCTGATTTGATTGTAGAAAATTTTTGTCACATAGTTACAAATATGTTTTCTATTGTTTAACTTCCAAAACACTCTAATAAAGACCTGATGCGTAGTTACAGTCTACAAAGGAAGTTTTGAGAAATAATTTTACAGAGTTTTTGATGATCAATTTTATTAGTTGCAGTTAAGACTCGAGCCCTATTTAGATCATATTAAATATGCTATTGTTGAAGTTCCTGATTATGCTTATCATTCCAACAAAATAATCCATTCCTTGGCAAAAGCTTTCTTGTGAGCAACAACTTGTTGGCTGAAAGTTTTGTAAGTCACTAAAACTACAACTTACGAAATTGTGATTTTAGATGTCTCATGAGATTTCTCTCTCCTCTCAGCAATAGGGGAGGCTTCCTTCTTACCGTAGGTGGCTTCAACAGGGACTTACCTCGAATTACAAAAAGAGGTGATTCTCTTAATCAAACCCTCTTTTTTCAGGAATGATCCTCAAACAACTACAACTTTAAATTGTACAAAAAACACCTATTGATACGATAATACTGGTGGCTCGGTGGTTGATGTAAGAACAACTCCTAAGATTGCAGCTAACTATAATATTTTGGTGGAACAACAACAAGAACCAAAAGTCTCCTGCAATTAGCCCGAATGTATGATTAAATAAAACAATTAGCAAGGCATAAAGTCTCTTACTAATCGTTTTTGAATAAAATACTTTAAATTAAAGCTCAAAGTTTTTAGCTCTTAATAATTTGCAGCCAGTATTCAACTATAGCAATCTCTTCTCTTGAAGCTCAAAGTCTTCAAGAAACTAAATTGAAAGCTCGAATGATTTACACGAGAAATATAAACTGAAATAAAGAAAGATCAATCGATGCAACATACGAAAACACCAACTAATCCCAAGATCCACAACAAAAAGTTTGAGAACTCTTGTTTCTTCTATTCAATTCAGAAACTTTACACCATGAAACACAAAGTCTTCAAGACGAGATCATATCATAGTCTTCTTGCCCCAAAACAAAAGATGAAAAACACAATGGGCCTCACTCCTTTATATAGGAAAAGAGGAGAGAAAAAGGTGGAGAGAAAAGAGCAAACCCTTAACCACCTTGACTTATTAAAAAACAAACTAACTTTGACTTATTCAATGCTGCAAGGCCTAAAACGCTTGCAACCTAATTGCATGAAGCAACTATACAGGTACATTTTTTCCTGTATTTACAAAGTGCTTATGTTTTACATGCAATCTGCCATAAAAACTACATCTATCCTATCAAAGCATGAGGAAAGAAGTGTCCAAGACACTTGAGAAGTGCCTTCAAAGAGTGCCAATGAAATTCTCGAACTTCTGCAGAGACTCACGTATAACTGTTGGATCTGGTTCACCTGTATGTTGGGCGATGACAATTACTTTTCGGATTGTGCTTACACCTTCAGAGATAACCATGATACTCTGTCAATTTGCTCTGTAGAAAACTCAATGAAGTTTTGTAGCCTGTCAATGTATCAATCATGCTGAAATCAAAATCATCCGCCTCAAGCTGTAGACGAATAACTCTTGTGAATTCTGTCAAAACATCTTCCTCTTCGATTAATTCACCATTTTCAGCAATAAGTTAACATGTCAGTTCTTGAAACTGTTCATTGATCATGTGCTCTTGATCATTAAGACGATCCACTACCGCCTTGATTTCAGCCACGAGCCCTTGCATAACTTGTTCCTTATTGACCATCAAATTCAAATAGTCATAATACATTCCTGTAGAATAGATGATCTCACACCCGCACATAATATCCCAATCAATTTCTGTCATGCTCCTCCAAACACCTAGATCCCCATCAAGAATCTCAAGCTGTTGGTTGAATGAAGTAAGGAGCTCATTCAAGTTGGCTATCATATCCCTTTCATGCTTCAACACCTTGTAAGCATCCCGAATCACTTGCACACCTTGTGATTCTATGTAGCTACACCAGTCATCAATAGCCTTGACCTTCTGTTTCATCCACTCAGTATGCTTAGAAAAAGATGTAGGAATAGGATCAACCCTCTGACAAGAGTTGTTCATTTCAATAGTCTCAAGAAGACATGCATTTTCTTCTTTCAACCTGTTCTTCCTCTCCCACAACCTGTCATTCCTCTCCATGAGCGAGGCAACTACATCTTGTGCATCCTGCTGATAACCTAGTTGCGTCTGCTTACCAAGTTCAACCCTGGTGAACTTGTAGTCGATGGATTGCATCTCCTTGGTTGGTTTGTCAATTAGGGGCTCAACTATTGTAATGTCCCCATTTTGAGCAAGCATTAGAGTCAATGGATTTAGCCTATCATTGGGTCCTTGTAGACTAATACTAGTGATTAGAGAACCTTGTTGTGGAGTTATTTGGCTCACCAGAGGACGATTGTGAGTGTTTATCTCTCCAGACCCTCCATATATTCTAAAGCTAGGTTGGTCAGTGGGTTTTGGCTCCGTTTTGAGGGACTTACTATTTATAGTAAGTCAATGAATGATTCCAATGAGCTCAGATGATTTAGAGGAGTTATATGATGTTTTTAGAGGTTATTTCTGATTTTTGGATTGGGCTCCAAGATTCTTGGAGGGAACGTCTATTTTTAGAAAGTCACTCAGTTGGGATCATTTATCATATTTCATCATCACGATCACTCCTGTGAGGTCAGATTTCACTTCCGGTGTGGTTGGGCCATTTTCACAAAGTTAGATGCATTATTAGTTATAATTTAATTATGTGCACTAAGGTTGCTTTTTCTATTGAAATTGTTTAATGGACACCTTAGTGTTATTGTAATGTCCCCTTTTCCAAGATTTAATAAGAATTGAATATAAGAATAAATAAAGAAATAATGAAAAATAAATAAATAAATATAATTATAATTAAATCATAATAATAAACTATAATATATAATCAATTAAATTATTATTATAATAACGGAAGAATATATTATTAATAATATTATATATATAATATTATTAATAAATAAATATAATAATTAAATAATATTATCTAATAAATAAATAAAATTATAATTCCTAAATAAATAATAATAGATATAAATTGTTAAATAAAGATAAATAACAATATTAGACTAATAATAATAAATCTATTATAAATATGATATATTATAATATATTGATAAATAATTAATATTAATAATATATAATAATATTTCTAAATAAAAAATATTAAATAGATCAATATGATCTATTAATATTATTATGAACTAAAAAATATTATATAAAACCTTAAATACATATATCATTAGCTATTCCGGAAGAGTCACGACTTCTCACGCAGATCTATGAGATTATCAGCGACCTCTATAAGACGAGGATTTAGAAAATCCGGAGAGATCATCAGCGGAAGAGAAGAAAACAGAACAGTTTGTATAAGCTTGCGAATTTATAAGAGGGGATTTGCGTAGGAATGGCAGATTCAATACCGTGCGAACATTTACGTGAGTGTTTCATCCGTCTGTCTCACCATAGGCGTCAGGAGGAGATTTATAAATTAAGATCCACTAATCATAGAATTACCATAGTATGGTAGAACAGGCGACAGCCATATAGGAGGACGGGCAAAGGAAATAAAAAAACATAAGAGTATTATCGGTTTCAATAAGGCGGACGATATCAACAACCAGCAACGGGAGTTAGAAAAATAATCGTTTTTCAGGGAGAAGTAGATATTGCCGGCGGTTCATATACCACATACTGGCAGAAGCATAAAAAGGGAAGAATACAGAGCCTCTCTAAGATCTAAATTGTCCATAGATTAGGAATGACACATTATCAGCTGGACTCATCGAATGTGATATAGGATGATCACCGAATAGAAAGGATTCCTCTCCAACGTCACGACAATTGGAATATTATATACACAACAAATATAATACATTCTAATTTTATCATTGGGAACTTAAATCTCATCATCGGATATAGTTCTTCTCTTATTAACCATTGAAGACTTTAAATACATTAATTAGAGAAGGCATTAAGACATCTGAAGATAATTTCAGAGAGGTGATCTTTAACCTAATTCGCAGTAGTATATCATAGAGAATGAAATCATTAAATTGGTAAGATTCAAGTGTAGACGAAAATATTAAAGATATAGATTCCTCAGCGGTATCAATATAACCTTGGAGTATTATATGATGTAAGATCAATTATTAGAGCCATTCAAATTCATTGCATTCTATTCAAAACAGTTCATAAATTAAGGGCGATTGATTAAGTTAAAATATTATTATTGCATTCTCACAAAGCCTTGAGATATTGTATCCTTGCCTGATAAGTAAGATTACAAGAAGAGTTCTCTGGCAATTGAAATCCAAGTATAAAGTCACATAATCTTAAGTGATTATAGTAGGGAGTGATAATCTTAGGGACATTACAATAAAGTGATTGCAATAGGGGAGTATAAATTAGTAAAGTGACTTTATTATATGTCAACTTTAAATTATAACTTAAATTTGCTCTTGGAGGGAAATATAATAAAATATTATATTTCAAACTTTGCAACCAAAAAAGGCACATATGTAAGTTATGTGAGGTGTGTGTTGGAAGATTCAAGCTCAATTTGCATTTGAGAATTATTGTGCATTTGCTTTTGTGGATTTGGGTGAAGAGAAGAAACAAGGGTTTGAAGAATTTCAGCATGGTGGAATTGTGAATTCTGCACAGGCTTCAACACTTTGAATTGGTGAAACATCCAACTAATTGTGCAATACAACGATGGCTTTATACAGAAGCCATGATTGTGCTTTATGGTGAATGAATTGGGGTTTGGTAGCATTGTTTTAATTCAGATTTGTTTGCAAAGGTTTGAGAGTTAGCAAATAATCCAAATCGTAGCCCAAAGACCAACATTTGGAATTGTTTTAAGCAGTGTCATGTCCCCATTTTAAGATAAATTTTTAATAATAATAAAATAATAGAATATTATTCAATAAATGATGATATATTACAATTAATACTAAAATAAAATAAATAAATAATAATAAAATATTATTATAATATAAATAATAATTAAATAAAATATAAATAATAATAATATGATATAATCTATTATCAATAAAATAAGATTTAAAATTAATTAAAATTAAATAATAATAAAATTACAATGAATGAATAAATAAATAAAATTAACTACAAGAGACAATATTTTAGAAAGTATGTTACCTTTCTAAATAGGATTTAGTAATAAATGATAATAAACATAAAATAAATAAGTAAATAAATAATATAATATAAAACAATATAAATTAACTAAATCTAATGAAAGGTCAAGAGATATGTAAGAAAGAGATATGCCTCCTTCAAAATAAGATATAAAAGGGAGGAGAGTTCATTTGAAAAAAAGGAAGGAAAAGGAGGAGGGAGTTAAAGAAGTATTAATGGAAGAGGAAAGGAATGTGAAGAAAATAAGGAAATTACCTTTTCAAAAGGTAGCAATGATGAAAGGATGTAACTCTTTGAAATTGTTTTAATTATGAATGGTTGTGACTCTTCAAAAATAGTTGTAATTATGTAGCGTTGTGACTTTTTAAAAGGATTATGATTATGAAGGGTTGTGACTTTTTGGAAGGGTTTTAATTATGAAGGGTTGTGACTTTTCGAAAGGAGTATGATTACAAAGTGTTGTGACTTTTGGAAAGAGGGTCAATTATGAAGGGTCACAACTCCTCCCGAATTCAATGAAAAGGCGTGACCTTTCAATTGTATAGGTGGACAAACACAATCTATTAAGACCATGTGCAATGCATCTATTCTTCAAATCAACCAATACACGATTATAATAGGAAACTAGGATAAGTGATATGAAAGGGACATTCGAAGTGGTATTAGAGCATGATCCTACCATCCTGCAGGGTAAAGATAAAATGAGGATAATCTTAAAGGAGGAATGGAATAGGTCAGGTTATAAAAGGAATAAAAACGAAGTCGCAAACAAGACACATACTGCCGAGTACTAGCAGCGTATCACAAAGATATTAAGGTTGAGTCTCAGTTTTTATTTATGTTTAATGTCAAGAGAATGTTGTTGGAAATGATGAAACATTTCCAAAGACATTTTGTGGAAAGAATATAAGATATATAAATATATATAATTAATGCAGTCTCAATATACAGACAGTCTGTGCAATATTAAGGTTGAGTCTCAGTTTTTATTTATGTTTAATGTCAAGAGAATGTTGTTGGAAATGATGAAACATTTCTAAAGACATTTCGTGGAAAGAATATAAGATATATAAATATATATAATTAATTGAGTCTCAATTTGCAGATAGTCTACTTGCTAAATTGTTTGTAAGTTTGTTTGTTTCCTAATTTGGCCTTTAAATCCATAATGGATTGGGAGTATGTCGTGGATAGGAGTAATTTAACCACCCTAAGGCAAGACCATAATGGGAGCCTATGGTAGGTTGTTTCCATCCCAAGATTAGTAATTATACCGTCCATTGTAGGTAGACATAATGGACTGGGAGTTTGTCATGGATAGGAGTAATTCAACCACCCTAAGACAAGGCCATAATGGGAGCCTATGGTAGGTTGTTTCCATCCCAAGGGCAGTAATTCTACTATCCATTGTGGGTAGGAAAAGAGCTAAGAGCACCTTACTATAAGTAGCTTTCCTACGAAGTCTGCAATTAAGGGAGAATTGCTAGGACACCCTATTGCAGTACTAGTTAAGGGAAAGACGGTCAGGATACCCCACTATAAGTAGCTTTCCTACGGAGTCTGCAATTAAGGGAGAACTGATAGGACACCCTATTGTAGTACTAGTTAAGGGAAAGATGGTAAGGGTACCCCACTATAAGTAGCTTTCTTATGGAGTCTGCAATCAAGGGAGAATTGCTAGGACACCCTATTGCAGTACTAGTTAAGGGAAAGACAGTAAGGGTAATCCACTGTAAGTAGCTTTCCTATGGAGTCTGCAATCAAGGGAGAATTGCTAGGGCACCCTATTGCAGTACTAGTTAAGGGAAAGACGGTAAGGGTACCCCATTGTAAGTAGCTTTCCTACAGAGTCTGCAATTAAGGGAGAACTGATAGGACACCCTATTGCAGTACTAGTTAAGGGAACGACGGTAAGGGTACCCCACTGTAAGTAGCTTTCCTATGGAGTCTGCAATCAAGGGAGAATTGCTAGGGCACCCTATTGCAGTACTAGTCAAGGGAAAAAGGGTAAGGGTACCCCACTGTAAGTAGCTTTCCTATGGAGTTTGCAATCAAGGGAGAATTGTTAGGGCACGCTATTGCAATACTAGTTAAGGGAAAGACACTAAGAGAACCTTTTCGCAAGAACCTTTTGACTTTTAGACAAAGGAGGTGAGGCATAAATAGATAAGCAAAACAATCATTCCACTAAGTAGACCACCTCATGTGGATGCCTAACACCTGCCACCGAGGCCAAGGGGGCCAAAGTTCCACCTTTGGGCTTAGTATGGGATTGAGTTGGACTAACTTATCATGAATCAAGTTTTCTTTGAATCTTATATATGCATATGTGTATGTACTTATGTTCACTTGGTGGTTGTAGGGTTCACAATCAAAAGCATAATTAAGAAACAAATTTTGTAAATCATTTCCCTAACCCTAGCTCATTGAAAATTGTGAATTGTAGGGTTTAATCAAGAATGCATGTAATACATGTCTACATTGTGTCTTCATGCATTAATGTGTATACATTGTGTATTCTTTGTGTTTTCATGCATCACGTGTCTACTTCATGTATTCTTTGTGTCTTCATGCATTGTACATTCATTTATTCATGTGTATAGATCTCATATTTTCAAGTATATGTTCCATGGGTTCTACGTTGACCATGTTAGAATATAAGTTTTAATGAATTTGAGGTATGAATCTATATTGGAAATCATAAAGTGAAACAAGTTATACTCAAGTTACACAACAAAAGCTACTCACTTAAAAGGAGTTATGTAAAACCATCATTGCTTGAGGACAAGCAATTTGAGGAAGGGCGGACTATCATGTCCCCATTTTAAGATAAAATTTTAATAGAAATTAAATAGTAGAATATTATTCAATAAATGATGAAATATTACAATTAATATTAAAATATAAAAAATAAATAATAATAATATATTATTATAATATAAATAATAATTAAATGAAATATAAATAATAATTTGATATAATCTATTATCAATAAAATAAGATTTAAAATTAATTAAAATTAAATAATAATAAAATTACAATGAATGAATAAATAAATAAAATTAACTACAAAAGACAATATTGTAGAAAGTATGTTACCTTTCTAAACAAGATTTAGTAATAAATGATAATAAACATAAAATAAATAAGTAAATAAATAATATAATATAAAATAATATAAATTAACTATAAATTAACTAAATCTAATGAAAGGTCAAGAGATATGTAATAAAGAAATGTGACTCCTTCAAAATAAGATATAAGAGGGAGGAGAGTTCATTTGAGAAAAAAAGGAAGGAAAATGAGGGAGTTAAAGAAGGATTAATGGAAGAGGAAAGAAATGTGAAGAAAAATAAGGAAGTTACCTTTTCAAAAGGTAGCAATGATGGAAGGATGTGACTCTTTGAAGTTGTTTTAATTATGAATGGTAGTGACTCTTCAAAAATAGTTGTAATTATGTATGTTGTGACTTTCTAAAAGGATTATGATTATGAAGGGTTGTGACTTTTTGGGAGGGTTTTAATTATGAAGGGTTGTGACTTCTCGAAAGGATTGTGATTATGAAGGGTTGTGACTTTTGGAAAGGATTGCGATTATGAAAGGTTATGATTTTTTGAAAGGACTATGATTATGAAGTGTTGTGACTTTTGGAAAATTGGGCCAATTATGAAGGGTCACAACTCCCGGATTCGATGAAAAGGTGTGACCTTTCTATCATATAGGTGGACAAACACAATCTATTAAGACCATGTGCAATGCATCTATTCTTTGAATCAATCAATACAAGATTATAACAGGAAACTAGGATAAGTGATATGAAAGGGACATTACAAGAAGCCACACCATTTCCAGGAAGCCGCGTGAGCCTTGAAGGGGTGACATTAGGCATTGAAGAGGCACGTTGGGGTTTAATATTGCATTTGTTCATTATATATTGGCTCCTCTGTCAGCATTCATCAGCTGCGACTTATTTTGGGACTCCATTTCAAGGCTGCGATATTATTCCAGGTTTTATTTTGCAATAAAATTATTCAACATATATATACTGCTCTTAATCAGCATATTAGTTCTTATGCCAAATGTTTTTGAAAATGTCCATTGGCTGTAGGTGCACATTTTACATGTGGAAATCATATGTATGCATTCAAAAGGTCAAAAAGGATTGCATTTGCATTTTAATTCTTTCCCTAGATAGCTTAGAAATCATTTGCAATCATTTAAACTACATGTGAAACCATTCCAAGCAAGCAAAAACAATCTGAAAATAAATACAAGATAGAGGTTTCATGACAAGTGTTTGACAAAATGTCAAACATAGAAAATTGAAGCAATTTAGTGTTTATTAGAGTTAGAACTCATAGGGGTTCTTAACTTCTTACAACTACAACATATATGATATCATTCTCGTCCACTATGACCTTAGCAACTGTCTTCACTTTTTTGCTCTTTGTAGTCTTAGCTTTGTTGACTGGTCTGATATCAAAGTCCTTAGGTGGAATCTTCTTTCTTCCTCTTCTGTGTAATGGAGCTCAACCATGGAGGTAAGGAGAAAAAAGATGACCTAGATACTGATGTTGTTGCTAATGTAGTAACTACCTCTGATTGTGCAACAATAGTGACTATAGGAGAAGCCTCTGTTTGAATAGCAACTGGCATAGGCTTGCTTTGTGTAACCTCGGTCATGAATTGCTCAAACTGAGCGGTAGTAGTATCTAGTAATGTCAAAGGTGGAATAGACACGGAAGAGAAAGTAGAATATGTGTCAAACACATTCTCAAAACTGCCATATTGGTCCTCCGATGTTAATGTAGGTGCAACTGAGGACATAAGCAAAGAAGGTGTAATCCTGACAGGATCCACTGGAGGAACATGCACCATGGAGAATGAATCCACATCTGTATCTAGCGGAGAGTCAGGAGACTCATTTGACACTGGTGTAGAATCTGAGAGTGTTGTCATGACTAATGTGTCTATGGAGCAAGGCACCTCAGGAACAGGTTCCTCAAGAATAGGTTCCCGCATTTCATCATCACTGGACCCAATGAGAATCCTTTCAGGCTCTGCAACTCTTATCTCAAGGACCTTGCCTGTGGCCTTGCCCCTTTGATGGTGAGTTTTGGAAGTGATGGAGTTGGAGCCTCAGATGTAGAAGTACCATCTTTCCCTTTACCTCTGATTTCAGATCTCAACCCAATTGGACTAGCATGTTCAAAACCTTTGCCTAGTTTGATGTTTATGGTCTTAAGACCCCTTCTCTTTAGCTAGACATTTGTGTTTGCCAGAATAGACTAAAATCTATCCCAGATGGACACGCTTTCCTTTAATGACCATGAAGGTGGTAGAATTGGTAGACTCTCCACATGATGCTTTACATAATCCGGATCAAGAATCTCTCCATCATCTTCAACCTTGTCAGGGATCTCTGCAAGGTTAAAGTCAACTATCTACTTGATGGTTAATCTACAGTAGTCCAACTTCCAAATGTCCACTTCCGTGCGCAAGTCAATCTAGAGGTCCTCGAGGCGATGCACGTGTACAAACTGCCTCCTCATTTTGTCATTCAGGCCCCTCTAATTAAAACAACTCCTTCCCATTAACTTTTTGAGATTGATCTGTTGGAGTTCAAATTCCATGTTCTTTCCTTTGGAACTGTGTCCAAGGAGTACCCACCAATCTTGAGTAGATTTTGTGAAGAAACTCCCACTCTTGGCCTATGCAATGTGGATTGATGTGTTTGTACCACCATGAGTTGCCTTGCCAACTCCATTAGAATGATCTTGTCAGTAGGATATTGTGGCAAGGTATATGGTTCACCTTGGAAATAACCAACTCTCAAGTACGTGAAGCTGGGGAATTGAAAGAACAACCATACTTGTTTACCTTATTCCATGTTCATCTAAAACACACTTCTTAGGAAGCTCTTTATCAAATAGGCACATGTAATGTCCAAAGAATGCATCCTGCACCCTCCTGTAATAACCCCGGCTAGATCTTAGAGGCAACATATCATAGTACTCCCACACAGGCACAAGTGTCTTATCTCCCTTGGTTGAAAGGCCAGAAAATGATCCAAGGGCAGCAACAATGTATACCAAGTACGAGTTCATATAGAATGTACAAGTGGAGGCAACCTGAGACAATTTCTCACACAAGATGTCACTAATTATCTCTCCCCAAAATATCTTTTGTTTAGACCTGATTATCACGAATATGAACTTGTGCATCCAAGGCTCGAAAGTGTTGGATTCCCCGAGTCTTGTAATCCTGCTGAAAAATGTAATAAGATCATTGATCTCTTCCTTGAACTTTGAACGATGTACACCTTTTGGCCATCTTGAAAGATTAGGCCTCTTGTTGATCAACCAATGATCATTGACGTACTTGATGCAGTATTGCCTATATTTGTTCCATCTCTCAAGAGGCTTTTCTTTTGTAACGTTCATACCCACAGGAGTGGATGTTACTCTGAATATTCTATCCATGGTATTTGGATCCAAGCGTAAGATTGTATTTCCATCTTGGTCTCTAATAGTTTTGGAATTATAATCAAAGTTCCTGGCACATGCTGAGATGAACTCCGGTTCTAGGGCAATGAGAGGAAAAGTTGAAACCATGTGGATATAACTCTGTTTGATGTAATGCATGTTATCTGTTGCAGCTGCTTCAACCCTTTTAGAAAGTCTTCCATATCTAAATGAGCAAGCTCAGTATCTTGGATCTCATTACAGTATGAAGTAATCTAGGAAGGAGGAATAGAGTTCCGAGTTTTGTCATACTGATACTTTATCTTTTTCTTTTCTTTTCCTTTGGATGGAGTAGCTTCGCCTGACATGACAAACTCGTGTGCATGAGCAACTGTTACATGAAAATCCCAGAATGTAAGTACATCTTTATAAGATGGATCCATAGAATTTTTATTTTGATGCAAAAGATATAGATTTGGAAGCGCACAAGTGGGGAATACAATTGGAATGCTTTGGAGCAGCAAAGAGTAATTGATTTTGAGTGAAATCAGCTCTTTAAATGGAGAGAAAAACCAAAAACGGGTTTTTCTAGGAGCGGTGCATATATGGACAGCAAGCTTTTCGTGAGGGAAATGAAGAATGAATGGGTATATATACACGAGGAAAGTTATTTCGCTTATAGGTGGGGTTTTTATATCCCACTACAACTCAACCAGCAATCATTTGAAAACTATAAACGAGAATTTTAAGTTCCTTTGTAGCCTTGGGAAAAGCATTAAAAAAAAGGTATGCAATGCGCTTAAAAGTGGGTTTTTAACTTGCGTTTGCACATTGGACAAATAACTTGCTTCTTTGTAGTAGTTCAATTTCTTAGAATGGGGTTTTTAATCCCGACTGCATATGCAAGTGAGATGAAATCCTTGCATATGCATCTTAGAGAGAAATTAAGACGGAAGTAGAAGGATTCAACAAATATACAAAAACATGCAAATCTGAAAAAGAAATGAAAGACTTGCCTTCTTAAACATATACACAACATGTAAAACAAGGCCCTAGAATTGCACAAGAAAAACTTACCTCTTTCCTTGAGAAAATAAGAGAAATGTTCTTCCCAAAATCTTCAAGAAAATTTGAGAACAAATCCAAATGATTTTCGGATTTAGAGAAAGATCCCCAAAAAGATGTTATATAGACCAAGATTTTGACTCAATCTTGTTGAGAAATGAATGCACATTTCAAGTCAAAATCGAATGATTGACAAATGTAGATGATGGAGAAACAAAATGCATGATTCTAGCTACAAGATTGAATGTTTCAAACCTGCAAATTGTGACTCCTTCAAACTGATATGCTAATGAGAATAAAAACAATGCCTAGAGGGAATAACGCATTTTGTGGAAGCCAAACATAAGCAAGAAAGAGCTGTTTTTTCCCTAGACAGACTTCTTGATCCAAAACCTAGGTGTTTGATACTTGAAATCTCTCATACATATGCCATTTTGAGCATTGGAATGCCCTAGACGGGTTGTTTGAGAGAAAACACAGGTATAAAATGCTTGAGGAAGCATGTAATCAAGAGGAAAATCACCACCTCTTGTGTTTGCATCAAAACACAAGCCTTTGTTCTCTTAAAAGTTAAAACATGTTTTTATAAATCACTTACATGTGTTTGGACATGTAAAAGCACTGGAAATTGGCACCCTTAGGTATTGATAAGAAACATAGCATAAGGAGTATAAACACGTTTTGCATATGCATTTGCATGTGTTTTTAAAGGCTTTGAATATATGCAAACTTACCCAAAATCGCCGCCCAATATATACTTATCAAAATGAAAGTATATATACCTTATAACAGGTTTTTAGAAGTTACATACATATGTTTAAACATATGCAAATGACTAAAAAATTGCTGCTCAAGAGAGAGAATGGACTTTGAAAGCTAAACACATATATGAGATACTTATTCACGCGCTTTGGAAGTGCGAATACATGCTCATATATTCATAACATGTTTTTACATATCATTTGCATATGCAACTTTGATCTTTAAAACATATGCAAACCTCCTCAAAATCATCACCAATCACTATGGACGGGCTGTTTGAAGCCAAATACATATTTTTAATTTTGTTTATAAAGCATATATGTAATGCTTCAAAAAATGCCACCATGTAGTCATGGATTGAAAACATTAAAGGTGTAGTTTTAAAATCAATTTGCATGTTCCCAAGTTAAGCATATGTTTATGCGATATCAATCAAAAACCCCACCAATGTATTCAATTTTACATGTAACTTATAGTTTTAATGAGGGATATGTAATGGAACTTAAAAAGTTCACCTTTACATTAGAAAATCATTAAAAACTATAATCAAATCTCATCCAAATCATGTGAAATTTTAAAATGGGGTTCTAAATCCATTTTACATGTAAATGGCACCTTTTATTCCATGTAATTGCCAAGGAAAACCCCACTTAATGAGAAATTTTAATTAAAGAACAAGGATATGCAGTCAGGCTGAAAAACCCCACTTGCAGGATGCTTAATTCCTTAATAACTTTTGATAGACAACTCCGATTGATGCCTAAGATAGCTCAAAACGAGCAGAATTGAAAATGTCATGACCCTAGGGCAAAAACTAAACTAAAAACAAAATGCAAAACCAAGAAAACGAAGAAAACACTTAAGGTCACACCAAAAATCAAGTGCCTGCAGTTAGAGAAGGATAACTCGTTCTGCCAGGCAATAAGGTGATTAACTTGACGGAAACATTAAAAAAGAATACATAGAAAAGCATGAAATTTAAGACAATTCAAGGATAATGAATCGCCTTTATAACACACCATTTAGAGTACCAAAACTCAGAGGGAATAACTACAAATTCAGGAGAAAATTGTGTAAGGTTGTCCTCTATTTTGTGATGTCAAAATTAGAGACAACACAACCCAATCATCACGCGGGTCTTGAAATTACCGATGAAGTAGGGGTGAGACTGCTTGCCAGGCTATCTATATTCTTCCAAGGGATGAAGACCTGTGGCTGTTAAGCATAACCTCTTTAGCAGTACCAATAACAACACACAACTAAAACAGGCCTTTGATCTTTGTAGATATACAAGAAGAAGAAGAAGAAGAAGCTGCTGACGGCCACTCTACAATTCACTGACTTTCCAAAACCATCAAGTTGAAGAGAGCAGTGTTGCATCTTTGACTTTTTTTTGGAGTGCTTTGAATTATGTGCCTTTGCATACTGGTGTGGTGAGCACCAGAGGATGCATTGAGAATTCTTTACATTTTTTATGCTCATCTATGAGCTGAGTGAGTGAAGTGTTGTAGGTGTTCCATCAGTCATTCCACATTGCTTTTTGGATTTTAAATCTATTTCAATTGATTAAGAAAAAAGCCTTTGTACATATGGTCCGGTGAGCACCAAAGGTAGTGTTTCGAATTCTGAGCATTCTAATGCTCATCTTTGGGCTGACAAGCATCAAAGTTTGGTAATAAACAATTCCGTGTTTGTTTCTTATAAACATAACTTTTGGAGGAGCCTTAACTAGAATATGTTTTCAAATCAGCCCTGGAATTTAATGAAGTTACATTATCAATAGTCATGGCTGGCATTTTGAAATCAAAAGCTTCTTCAATGTCTGTGCTCATGTTTGCAGGTGGTCAGTCCTTAGTAAAGGTATTGAATAAGATTATATTATCCATAGTTGTGGTTTGTGTTTTTGAATTTAAGAGTTTGTTTTTGTTTTGTGCTCATGCATGCAGGAGGTCAGTCCCCAGTGGCCAAGGGTTTAGGATCACTGGTTTGAGAGCATGTCAGGCATAATTTTTCAAAGATGAAAAGTATTTCCTTACCAGCATCGAAGGATTCAACCCATAAATATTTCTGTTGCTATTTGTAATATGCTACGAATGAAGCATTCTATGAACTGAACCAGTTGAAATTATTATTTTCTTTATTCAGTTCTCAAAATGTATATACATGACTTTCTGGCTTTATGCTCGTTATAGGTCATCTATTCTTGTATTGGAAGATACAACGTGATAAACATATTTTAGTCAAATAAAATCACCATCCTTGACGATCTGAATTTCACTTTTCTCCATATTCATTCTTTGGGAAATAAACACATTTCAATGGATTTTTTGTCAATGTCTTTGCGGCAACTTTGAAAGTGGGGCACGAATAAATGAAAAATACGAGAATTAACATGGAGAAAATGCACATTGAGATGGGTTCATTAATGTCTCTTGGTACATGCAATGTGTTATTGGATGTCATTCAATTTTCTTTATGAATAAACCCACCTTCCAATGCCTTTGCGTTCGTGCAATGTGTGTTCAATCTTAAATGCTTTGATTATAGTAGTGTCTTTTCCCAATTAAACAATGCTAGAAAGAAATTCCCCTTCATCTGAATTTTTGGTTCTTAACAAGTAGCATTATGCTTCCCTTTCTTCTACAACTAGTAGATTATCATGCATCTTTTGTTTTATAATTGGGTAAAAGTAATCAATTTACAAAAAACAGCTGTAGTAGAATCAACCAAAGAACGGATGCAACATATGGGTGTTTAATGAGCCTCTGTAGCTGTAACTGTTTCTATCAGCCTAATATTCTTATGGTCTGTTATAAGTGCTCCGTCTTGCTGCAGCAATTGTATCGTCTGTCATGTATTGTTTCTTGTGGCTGTAGGCTGCTGATAATACATCATATTCTTTCACTTGTGGATATGTTTGATACTTTCTCTTCTATTCTATTTGAATTTTGTACTAATTGTTCATTTGTGACAGTTAAACTTAAGTATTTAAATAGGAGGTGCATACAAATCATTTTTATCTCTTAGAGTAATTACATCTTATTCTTTTGCTCATGGATGTTCAATGCTTTCTTTTCTATTCTATTTGAATTTTGTACTAATTGTTTGTTTGTGAGAGTTAATCTTAAGGAGTACTTAACGAGGAGTTGCATACAAATCATTTTCATCTCTTAGAGTAAATAGCCGATGTATCAAAATTAAATAAGTTCTTAGAATTTTAGGATTTTTAGGGTTAGATATAAGTAATTTTGTGCCAGCCAAGAGTTTTAGTTTTCGTGTCATTGTTGCTCTTTTTGAGAACCTTTTTATTGTCTTCAAAGAGAGAATTAGAATTAATGGAGAATGATCTTGATATTAAAATTCATATTTAGGAATCACATAAGCTATACTATAATTAATGGTGAATCAAGATTTTGAGATTATCATATTTAGAAATCACATTGGTTAACAAATTTGGTTTTTCAAAAATTATAGAAATGAATGATTTTATTTGTTAAAAAAGACAACTATAAGTGAACCAATAGTTTGATAAACAATATAAATTGTCTCCTTTTGAATTTTAATGTGGTATAGCTCCCACTTAAGATTAAACTACCTTTTTTGTATCATTGAATGTAAAAGGTTTGGTATCATTGTAACCGCAAAGCAAAAAAGGTATCTAATACTCGTTCATCAGCATGAAACTAGCACACAACTATTACAAAGAAATGAAACTATCAAAATATCTCAAAATTTGACTTAAACAATCCTTTTAATTTTCTTTCAATGTGAAGATTGAGGGATTTTAAAAATCTTTCACATAATCACCATTATCAATTTTAATGCATAGATCAATTTCCAAAAACAATAAAATAATATTATAGCCATAAATTTGATAATTTTTGAATAAAGATATTTTCCATATAATACTAGCACACAAACTAAACTATTACAAGAAAAAGATCTCACTTCTTACACAGACAAAAGAGGATTATCCAAAGACACCAAACCGAAATATCTTTCTATTTCATTCAATTATTAGAACTATCTAAAAGGATGTTAACATGCTACTAAATTTCTCAAAAGTCTGGATCTTCAAATGTTTGTTTAGTACATATGTATAGATTTCAAATTGTAATTGTTGACTTTTGAATAACTGATTCTTTTAAAAATTAAAACACTAATATATGTAAATTCAAATGGTTGTTTGTAGTTCTCCCGCTCTCACGACAATTTCAAAGCTAGAGCTTTCCTTGTGCCTGCTCGTCATGTTGGAGCTCTCCCTACACCCGTTGGGTCTCCTGCGACTGTGCTGGAGGCTGCCAGTGGCAGTGGGTCCTTGCTGTTGGCCTTTGTGTGCTCTTCCATTGCCATTTGTGCTTCGATGGCGGTGGTTTGTGGGGTGTCTTCTTGCGAACCCAGCCTGTAGTCTTTTGTGGGGGTTGGCCCGACCTTTGCTGGTGCCTCCACGAGGCCTTCTTCCTCTTCGTTGGTTCCTTCAGGTGGTTCGGTTGTGCTGTCTGAGGGCTCATTGGCTGGGGCTGTGAAGAAGGGGTCTTCCCCTGTTTCTTCAACAGTGCTTGCGACGACGACGGTTTCCTTTGAGGTTCTTGCAGTGGATGGTTTCCCGTCCTCTCCATCTTCGTCGTTTGTTGTTCCTGCCTCCACGTTCACTGTGGGGCCTTTGCCGCCCAAGGCTCCTTGGGCTCCCTTGAATTTTGCGGCTGAGGATGCGAAGAAGGCTTCTATTCCTTTTCTTGTTGACGACTCTATATCTCTCTTTGGATATGGAAAGGTGGAGGCGATTGAGCACTCTTCTTCTATCTTTTTAAACCAGGTGACTATCTGTAGATTTAGGGGCTTTTGGCCAAGTCTCCCAGAGCTTCATTCTTGGATCTCCAAATTTGGGAACCCATCATTTCTGGAGCAGTCCATATCTTCCCTTTGGCGAAGGGTTTGTTCATAGCTAAATTTGATATTTCTGAGGATAGAAATCGTATTCTTTGTGGTTGTTCTTTTAGTTGGGATGGTTGTTTTGTGCTGATGGTCAAGCTATGGCATGAGGACTTCAATCCCTTTTCTGATTCTTTTAATAAAATGCCTATTTGGGTTAGGCTTCCAAACCTACCTCTTCATCTTTGGGTGGATCCTTTTCTTGAGGAAGTGGGTGAGGCTTTGGGGGACTTCCTGATGGTGGACGCGAAATCTTCAGACATCCTTCACTCCACTTATGCTCGTATTTTGGTGGATATTGATGCTTCAAAGGGTTTTCCTGTGAAGATCAAGCTGGTTTCTCCTAAGGGTAGCTGGATTCATCCTTTAGACTATGAAGGGATTCCTTTTAGATGCAGAAGGTGCTTTAAAACAGGTCATGTTGCGGCTAAATGTGTTCTGGATAATTCTAGGCATTCTAGTTCTTGGTGGAATGGCGCGTCTTCCCAGCACTACATAGTTGAGAAGAGGTCTTCTCCACAGAGCTTTTCCCAAGTTGTGGTGTTAGATTCTCCTACTTCCTCTCCAACCTCCTCTCCTTTGATTGTGGTGCCTCTGATGGTGGGCATGTCTCATGAGGATTCTATTGGTCTTGTTGTTGATATGATGAGTCGGTTCCCCCCTTGTTGTATCTAACCACGTGTTGGTTTTAGATTCTACTGGCTGTGCTGGATTTGTCTCTGATAGTTCTTTGCTGACTGGTTCTAGTATTCCTGTTGGTACGTTTGCTGCTGTTGGTTTTGTTGGTCCTATTGTCACTCCATCTTTGGTGGATGTTGGTTTTGGGTGTGTTCTGGCTTCTGGTTCTCTATTGGCAGAGACTGTGCAGTGTGCTAGATCTTCTCTAGGTGTTGAGAATTCGGTTTTGGATTCTTTATGTTGGCAAGTTGAGGCTGCCAAAGTGGAAGAAGGATGGATTACAGTTAAAGGTAAATCTTTCAAAAGACCCTCGCCTTCTTTTGATATTACTCTTCGGTCCCATAAGAAGGGGACAAAGGGATAATCTTGTTTTTGGTTTTATCTTTGGGCCGCCTCTTTCAATGTTTACTCTTTGGCAACGTTCTTTTGAGTTCTTCTTGGGGGACTGGCCTTTTGTTCTGGCTAGTCTGTTGTGTTTTGGGAACTTGTAAAGCTTTATCTTAAGATTTTTCTTTGTATAGGGTTTTGGGGTCCCTTCAAAACCTATTTTTACCTTAATAAAAAACTGATTCTTTTAAAATAATCAATTTTAAAAATTAGTCTTTTGGAATACCCAACATTCCACTTTAAATACAAGGACTTGTTAAATAATAAAACTTTAAAACTTACTCTAATTAATCATGGAGTAATGGTCGAGAGGTGCTAGTGTGGGGGCTTCGAGTTCTTAGAGGCCGTTTGGGCGGGGTTTTCAGAAATCGAGTACAATAGGGCAACAGTATGGACTGTAGAGAACCAATTTTAGTCGACCAAATGGGTGATGACCATTTAATCGACGATCTTAGACACGATTTCAATCACAACATAGAGGGCTTCAATGGAAGACGAGGTCTGCTTCTAATGCTACTCTCAATAGATTGTGAAACTTTGCAATGAATGGTAGGGGTTGGGAGAATAACAGACAAAATGCCTTCAATAATGATGGCTTTTGAAGACTAAGCTAGGTTTTGATTTTGAGACAATAGTGCATAAGTTATGAAGGCCAAAAACCTCTCAAACAAGAGTAGATGGTGCACAGTCGGTAAGTGATAATGTTTTGTATGGAAAGGGATCCTCTCTGCTAGTAAATAACATTGGCTGGAGTCTATTTCCTTCTTAGAAGATAGAGCCTTCTTAATAAAATGGTTAGGCTCATGGCCTTCTATAGATAAGGTTAGAAAATGGTGTGAAGACCAATGGGGATGTGATTGAGTAATGAAAATGTTGCCAAATGGTTTTTATCTAATCACCCGCTCCTCAAGAGAGGAGAAGGAGTCAGTCCTCAATGGAGGTCCCTATTTACTGGATGGAAAAGGGATTTACTTGAGCGACTGGTCTCCAAACTTTAACCCTGTCAACGAGAAAGTGAAGAAGATCCCGATGTGGATTAAACTCCATAACCTCCCACATGAGTATTGGGATGATGAAACTCTGAAGTTGATTGGGGATAGTTTCGGTTCTTTTATTAGTGCAAAGGAGGCAGTGGACTTCCATGATTATTCAGTTTATCCTAAAATTTTGGTTTGGGTGCAAGAATGCTCCCAATTGCCATATTTCATTATGCTAGGGTCCTCAAAAGGGGAATGGTGACAACCTTTGATTGTGGAGAAAGGTGACGATGATGCTTCTGGAGTGAGGAAATTTTGTGATAGGATGAGGGATAAAGGTAAGGGATTATAGGCTAATAAACATCTGGATGTAATCAAGGAAAATATGGATATTCTTAATAAAGATGCAGCCACAAATTCGGTAGACTGGGAAGAAATGATGTTCATCAACAAGTCAAAAGACAACTCGGTAATTTCATTGATGTGGAATGAGGATGAGAGGAATGAACTAAATCATATATTAGAAAATGAATTTTTTGTTGGGTTTGGAGATGTTGAGAGTGGCTCTACTCAAATGGTCAAGGAGACCCAATTCTCATTGATGTCAGGAGTGCAAGATTGTTGTGTTGACGATGATAGTAGGGGTAGTAAATTGGCGGGGGCTAGCCCTATTGGGCAAGTTTCTGATGAACAAGATGATCCTATAACCTATGGTGGACAATTCTTTCACCCTCAAAATGAGATTGGTCAAGGTGCACCTGCTCTTATAGACTATGTGTTGGATACTTTTGCAATAGATGACTCTTTGGCCGAGAAGTAATGCAATGGACTATGGGATGATAGGAGTTGCAAACCAACAGATGAAAATGGTTTGCTTCAACAAGGGGAGGTCTTAACCCTAGGGCCTCTTAAGTCCTATACTATCTTAGTAGTGGATCCTGGTTTCAAGGACATTAAAATCTCCTCAATCAGGAACTTAGATATCTCTTTTGATCACACTCGAGATGGTGGTGGTAGTAATATTGGGAGTGAAACTGATTATGACTCTCAGGAAGATGATCTTGGTGTCTGAGAATCCAGTTATTATGGAACAAAGAATTGTGGAACAAACTCCTATTACCAATCCGAAGATAGAGGAGAAAAAGAGGAGGGGAGTGAAGTCCACACGTACGAAGTTGGAGATTGCAAGTAATGTTGTTGATCAAGGAAAACATTTGAGATTAGGAAAAGGCTATGCCTTTTCCCGACAGCAATGAGGGTCCTTTTTTTAGAATATCAAGGGTTGCAATGCCCTTCACAAGATTCGTCTGATCAAGAGAGGTCTTGATCATGCGAGACCAAATTTAGTGTTTTTACAAGAAACTAAAATTAAAAAGGATGATGTGGATGCTTCTGTTAGGAGATTTTCTAAGTGGAAAGAGACCTTTGTGGGAGCTGAAGGGGCTTGAGGGGGTCTTGGGATTCTCTGGAAAGAAGATACTACAAATGTGCAAATTTTAGAAAGTGGTGGTAATTGGCAGTTGGTAGAGGTTGGATCGAAGCAACTCTTTTCAATTTTTTTTGCTATAAATGTTTATGGTCCAAATAATCTGGCATTAAAAAAAATAGGTGTGGATGGAATTATTATGGAAAAACTTGATTGGTTTCTTCTTGCAGGAGATTGGGAAAGTAGAAATTGGTTATATCATGCTGAAATTCTTCCTTTATGAGGCTCACACCATTTTCCAATATGTTTTTGTATTCAAGAGGATGGAACTTTGGAACACGCTCCCTTCTGGTTTGCATCTATGTGGTTACGAGTGGACAACTTTCTAGAACTGATTGCCCAATGGTGGTCTGAGGCTCCTCGAAGATCAAGTAACAAAGCTTTTTTGTTCTTTAAAAAACTCCAATTTCTCAAGGATCAGTTGAAAGTTTGGAACAAATTAGTTTTTAAAAATATATTTGTAGAGAAGTTTAATTTGGAGCAAGAATTAGAGGAATTAAAATTGAAGATTATTGATGAGGGTATGAGAGAAGAGGAATATTATAAAGATAAAGAGTTATCCAAATGATATTCAGAGGTGTTGGCAAGGGAAGAAATTTTTTGGAGGCAGAAATCTATAGAGTCTTGGCTAAAGGAAGGGGATCATAACACCAAATTCTTCCATAAATCTATTAAGATAATGAGATCTAAGAATATAATCTTTTCAATTTAGGATATTGATGGTAATATCCTCGAGGATGATGAGGCAATAAATAGGGAGGTTGTCAATTTCTTTTCTAATATTTTTGCTACCGATCCTGCTGCTTTGCTGACTGATTATAGTGTTTTAGATGTCATTCCAAATTGTATCTCTAATGCATAGAATGAGAGTCTAATGAAGGAAGTGTCGTTAGAGGAGGTAAAGCATGCACTTTTCAGGTTGAGGAGTGATAAAGCTCTAGGATTGGATGGTTTTCCAACCCTTTTCTTTCAAAAAGCTTGGGATATTGTGGGAAAGGAACTCTGGGAAGTGGTGGAAGATTCTGGGCGGGGGATTTTAGTTTAAAAGATCTGAATAATACTTTTATGGCCTTAATCCCCCAAAAAGATGAATGTCCCTCCTTTGATGATTATAGACCAATAGCTTTATGTACTGTTGTTTACAAGGTTATAATAAAAGTGATAGCTAATAGACTCAAGAAGGTCCTCCATTTAGTAATCTCCCTAGAACATAGTGGTTTTGCCCCATATAGGTCTATATTTGAAGGGGTTATTATAGCCCATGAAGCTATTCATTTAGTAAAAATAGCAAGTAGTAGAATGATGATCAAATTGGATGTTAAAAAGGCTTATGACAATGCGAATAGGAACTTCTTGCCTAATGTTTTGGAGAGATTTGGTTTCTTAGCTTGATGGGTGAAATGGATTGGCAGTTGCATAAACATCCCTAGAATTTTAGTTTTAGTGAAAAGAAGCCCCCAAGGTTTCTTTGAAACTACAAAAGGAATCATAAAGGGTGACCTGATTTCTCCATTCTTATTCATTATTCTTGCTGAAGTGTTAGGGAGGCTAATTTCAAAGAAGCAAAATAGTGGTCATTGAAAAGGCATTAAGGTAGCAGAGAGGGTTGAGTCGTTATCTCATCTTCAATTTGTGGATGACACCTATCTAATGGGTATAGCTGACTTGAGAGAAGCTAGAGTGATCAGATCTACTATTGACCAGTATAGTGCTGCCTCTGGACAATATGTGAATAGGCACAAATTATAAGTTTTCTTTTTTAATATGGACCTTCAAATTCAGAGACAAATATGTTAGATCCTTGGCATGCGAATGGGTAAATTTCCAAGTAAATACTTAGGTATTCCCCTTTTTGTAGGAGCTGGTAGATGCAACCTTTGGAAATGATTGATTTATAGTTGTATCAAGAGAATGGAAGGGTGGAGAAGTAGATGGTTAACCTCGGCAGGAAGGATTTTGTTGTTGCAATCGATCATCTCAACTATTCCTATTTACTCAATGAGTTGTCTTAAAGTTCTCATTAAGGTGCTCAAGTATTTAGAACAAAGAATGAGAAAATTCTTCTGGAATGGAGCAAGTGTTGATGATAAGATTCCTTTTTTATCATGGGATAAAATTTGCAAATCCAAGAAACAAGGTGGGGCTGGGTTGCGAAATCGGCAAGTTATGAATCTTGCTTTAGGGGCAAAATTGGTATGGGACATTTATTTTAACCCTGACATGCTATGGACAAGAATTCTGAGAGAAAAATACTTGGATAACAATGATAAGGAGAGGATCCTCACAATAAGAGATCCCCCAAGAGGGTCGGCTCTATGGAAGTTCATCTTAGATTGTAGGGAGATCATTACTAATCATTTGACTTGGTAGATTAGCAATGGAATCCGAGCTTCTTTCTGGAATGACTCTTAGAATGGGTGCCTGACCCTCAAAGATGTAGCTGAATTCCAAGATATCGAGAATTTATTTATTAGGCGGTGGGGTGACAAACTCAGTGATTATATAGAAGTAGGACAAACTGTTTTGGGACTAAAGTTGGGGTGGAAATGTTTAGATAATTTGGACCTTTCAGACCAGCAAATGGCTGTGGAAAACTTATTTCAGAGTAGAGAATGTGTGTTCCCAAGAAAGAAGGATAGGTTAATTTGGTGTGTAGCAAAAAGTGGGGAGTATTAATTTAAATTGGGCTATCAACTGATGACAAATGATATGACTTTTTGTTGATTGGTCAACACGATTGTGTTGGGGAAGAGACTGTTTACCTAAGGTAGGCTCCTTTGCCTGGTTAGCTATTCAAGGAAGGATCTTGATAGGAGAGAGAAGAAATAAGTTTGGCTTTGTTGGATTGACAAAATGTGTCTTATGTGAAAATGCTTCAGAAGATGTAGATAATCTATTATTAAGATGTGGAATTGCTAATGAATGCTGGGAGATGGTGAGAACTAAACTTGGGTGTCTCGGACCTTTGTAGAACTCTCTGAGAGAGGTTTTTGTTGGATGGCCTTCTGATCATAAGAAGACGGTGTTATCAGTTTCCTGACACATTTGTCCCTCAATCATTATTTGGGAAATTTGGAAATAACAAAATTGTAGGATCTTTCAGGATAAAGAGGAATTTGTAGAGAGGATTAAAGACATGACTAATATCTCAATGGAAGAAGTGTTGACTACTACTATAGCCAACCTCAACTCTTCAGTCCCTTACACATCCTTTGATAGAAGAATTCAGGTAGAATGGCTAGAGGTTAAAATAATAAATAGGAACAAGCTAATGTCTTTGGGTGATGGGGGTGGTAAGCTTACCACTCTTGTTTGGAAGCAACCAAAGAGGGGGTGGTGTAAGGTCAATTTTGATGGATCAACACAAGAAAACCCAGGCCCTTCAGTGGAAGGGGTCATTGTCAAAGATTGGCTGGGGAGCATAGTAGCTTTTCTAGCTCATAAAATTGGTGAAGGAACCGATAATATGCCAGAAGCAAAGACAACTCTATTGGCTTTGAGGGTGAGTAAGAAGTTGAACTTGCAAAGAATTCACTTGGAAGGTGATTCTCATATAATAGTGCAAGCTATTCAAGAAGGGGTGATTCAAGCTTGGCATCTCCAAGGAGTGATTAATGTTATTTTAGAGGAGTTAAGATCTTTTGAGGAATTTAAAGTTGGACATGTGAGAAGAATGGGGAACACTGAAGTGGATGTGCTATCGAAATGGGCTCTTTCATTTGAAAATGTTGATGAAATAAAATTTGAAAACATGCAGTTTTAAAATTAAATTTAAATTTTAAAAAGGGTTGGCAGTTTGGCCATGGCCATTGGAGCAAAGCTAGGGAAAATCATTAGAGGGTGGTTATAAATGATGATGTTAGAGAAGGGGGCGTGGTGGCTTGGTAAATGTGAAACCCCTCTTTAAAAAAATATGATTAATTAAACATGATTTAGGGATTGGTGAAGGTAGTCATTAATTTATTTGGAGGTGGCAGTGGGGAGTGTGTGGTTTGTCTTTTCATAATTCGGAGAAGATATGTGCTTTGATAAGACCTTTAAAATAACGATCCAAGAAAGGTGTGAAAGAACATGAAGTGACGAGACATTCATTACTCACAGAAGGTAAATGTTATAAGATTTTAAAGGATGATTAAGTAGTTTGGTGGTTGCAAGGTTTTCAGATAGTTGCCTTCGACCTTCCACTTATTTTTTTTTTGCAAAGAGAGAAACAATGGAGGCTACCTTCTCCGTGGACACTTCAAGGCAACATAAGGGTTTCAAGGGGCCTGTGCGATGAGAAAGAATGATGGGTCTACTAAAAATTAAAGATTTAAAGGTGGCAGAGGCAACTATCACAATTTTAGGAAGTCAGTTTCAAGAAAGAAAGAAGAAATGGTGAGTAAACTTGGATGTGATTTCAATGTTAGTTTCATGGGCTCTGGAGGTGGCTGAAGAGACAATTGAGGTGGAGAAAATTATAAGAAGCATGTTTGAAGACGATGTGCTATTAGTACTGGAGTCAATATTGGAATGGGTTGTCTTGGGGTTTGGCTCAAATTACAACGAATGCTTTGAGGATGAAGAAGGCCAAGTTTATTGTCTGGTGCCATTCATGCATTGGTTAGGTAAAGTGAATAAGGAGGAATATATAGTGGAAATTGCTAGAGCATGGGAGAAGCTGAAGAAATTGGTGAAAGAGGAAGGGATAAAGGAAATGCAAAAGAAAAGGGTGTTTGAGGTTTCAGTTCCAAGAAAGAAATGAGGAACACACAACATAAAACAAAAAAGGAATGAATGAGGGCTCTATGTCATAAGGAGAAAATTTTGCAATTTTGGAAAAGGGAAATTGATAATCGATAGTTTTTGTTTATTAAGAAGTGGATGAGCCCTAGTAGATGACAAAATTCTTCAAAGGTGTGAAGGGCAGTTTTGAAGATGCCAAAGTTTGTTTTTGTAGTAGGGTTGTGGTGATGGCGACCTTAGAAGCTTGAAAGGCTGCTGGAGCAATGGCGACAGGCAACTGTACACTTATTTTTTGCTACATCCTATGTAAAATTTGGTTGAAAGGGTTAAACCCTAAATAACTTTAAGTTCCAATAGTAACTGTGCAGATATAGGGATTTATTTTTAGCAATCTGTAAAGATGATAAGTAGTAGCATGATAAGGTGTAGTATTGGTTTATGACCATAGTAGATAAAATCTTGAAGTATTTAGCAGTTGTAGGTGGATTGTGGTCTACAAACTTGATGTAATCTTAGTTGTTAATATTAATAAAATGACTGTTATAGATTTAAAAAAACCTTTAAAAACCAAAGTCTTTAAAATAACTTGAAACATTTAAAACATTTAAAAAGAGCTAGTTAAGGTTGGATTGACGAGGTTGCGTTTGATTGGACAAGTAGAGGTAGTTGAGAGGTTGCAAATTGATCCTTGAAATCCTTGCATGTCTTCAATATTGGAGCCAATTTTACATGCCTGGGGATGACAATGGATTTCAATCTAATATCCCATACCACTTTTCCCACCTTAATTTGGTGTCTATTGGCTTGAATACTCACACGTTGATCAATGCTACAATTAAGACAAGCACTAATATTCATTGTCTTCTAAAAGTTGTCTTTATCAAGTGCTTGTTTGTTGAAAATGCATTTGACATTATTCTAAATTTTTTCTTTATTTTCATACAGCGATGTCTCCTCACTACTATTTTTCTTCTTAAGTTTGAAGGCTACACTGTTAGACAATTTCATTATCTTTGCATATACTTTGTTGCACTCCATTATTTTGTTCAACTCATTTTAATACATTTTTTAACAAGTTGAATTCTCCATTTTAAGGCCTCAAACCACATCATGCACGTCACATCATTCAAATCTATTATAATCTTCTATGAGACAACATGTGAAGCATCCATCATGATCATTTCATTTAACTCTACAAGAAACTTATCCCATGAAGTTTCATCTTGTTTTAATCTATGGATTTCAAAATGAACAAGTCTCTTTAATTGAAGCATGTTATCATATACCTTTTTGACCTTCTCCAAGAACAAGGTGCCTTTGGTACAAAGATCTTGAATCTATTCTTTGGTCAACTTGCCAAGGGTGTTATCTTATTGTACCTTATTGAATATAGCTTGGGCACTTGGAGAGGTGAGGTCCACACTTGATTGAGCTTGATTGACCGAAAATGAAAAATGATCAATAAAATTCTTTAGGCAATTTGTTAAAACATCTATGTATCATTTAAGCTCTTCTTTAAATCCATTTTATCTCTTTATAATATTTCCAAGATCGTGCAACCAATCACCTCAAAATTATTGTTGTCTCCTTCTCTACTAGGTATCCCTAGATCAACTCTTGAAACATTGAAATTAGCTGGAGTAGCTTGAATATGGTCCTTATTGATGGTTGGTTGAATAATCTCCATATAATCAGTGTAGTGTTCTCATCCTCCATCAACCTGGATGTTGTTTTCAACTTCTTGGTTCTGGGTGTTTTTTGCAACAAATGCCCCACTACATTGTTATCAGTCATCTTGTAAGGTACCATCTTCATTTTCTCTGATAATGAAACCTCTAAGAAATATGAAGAGCTTACAGTGTCTACTGATGTAGTAATTGGAGTAAAAAGATCTAAAACTCTCTTCATAGGAGACTAATCATATCCTATTTGACCAAAAGGAAAACATGGAGGAGTCCTATCCTTTTAAGTTATTGATGGTGATTCACTTTCTCCTAAAGATGGCATTTGATTTGTATGTAAGAATTCCACTTCTACTTCTTTGCCATTTTCTTGTTGGGAAAAATCTCCTAAATCAGGTGCATAACCATCACTACAAGTCTTCTCTGGAGTTTTATTCTTGTTGGGGTCTTTACCATCTCCTCCGCCAGCTACTCCTTATGAAATAAATTGTTGAGAAACAATACTTTCATTAATTGTAGGCTTAGAAGTGGTTGAGAATCCATTGTTTGAGTATATTTGGTACTAGCCCCATGAGTATCACCCCTTTTCTTAGCTAAATGCTCATGTGTTCTTCACAAGACTACAACTATCTTGGCCATGAGGTCATTGGACTCACTTAAACTCCAATCAATACTACTGATTGGTGACCCATGTATTCGAGAGTGGTAAATAGGGTCAACTATATTGGTCTCACCCTCCACAATACCTTTTACATCCCATTGAAGCTTGTATAGATGGATTTTCTTAAGACCAAGTTTCATCTAGCTTCTTCTTTTGACTTCATAACCATTTGCACAATCCACCTGGAAGTCTTCAATATGTGGAATGTGGTGGAAAAAAAACTTAACTATAAATGATTCTTTATGTAGTCTTATTTTTCATAGAGAAATCTCCTCTAATATATTGAGTATGCATATTTCACAGTAGCTCTTTCTAGGTTCAAGGCATCTGATTATGAATCATAGGAATACGATCCCAACTCAATAGGGAACAAGATGCAAACCTTCTTCACATAATTTTTTTTATTCACCTCAACAACATATCTACAAACTTTAATTAAAATGAATTTGTCCTATGGGTAACTGGATAACCAATGGGAAACCCAATGTAGCCAACTATTTGATGTATGTGAACCTTTGATACTAGATGAAAAAGCTGCCATAAGTTTTTATTAAAGCCTTAGTTTTGGGTGATATCCTTTGGCCAATATCTCCTTGAAACACCCTAACCAACCTCATACTGATCAAAGACATCATTTAGCCTTCTAAACTTTCTATATCTCTTCTCCAACTGAAGACATTTATAATTACCTTCATGACCAAGTTCTTCTCCTTGACTTGTCAAATAACCAACACAAAACCTTTATATACCAAACCTCCTATTATATTATCTTTGGTGATAATATTGTTGTCACCTAATAATGCACCCTTGCCTCCACTCTCTTATGCTTCTTCTCTTTTCTCTTCCTTTGTTGATTTCTTTTATTTTTTGATAAATTTGTGAGAATTTTGTCACTTCTCAAAAGAGTTGTCACAACTAAAAACTCATTTTAATTTGAAAAATTTATTTTTTTGTTTTTCCTTCAGTTGAAAACATTTAGGTTCTTGGTTTAGTGTTGGAGCCTAACAAGGTTGTGAGAACCTTGTCATCTCCTAACAATGGTTTTAAAGCCAAGTGAAAGAACCACTTTTGTGAAGAAAACTCAAAATCCTTCGAAATCCTTTTCCTTGAATAAAAATATTTTTAGAAGGGGACAAGGTTCTAGAAACCTTGTTAACTCCCAAAAAGGTTGTCAAAACCAACATTTTGACTAACTTTTAAAAGACCTAAAATTTGAAATCTCTTAATGAAAACTGCAAATATAAAAGCTTTTTCAAAGTTGAGATAGGTTGTGAGAATCCCATTGGGGTCTAATGGTAGTTTTGAAACTAACTTAAAAGGTCAATTTGGAAAAAAATTACTAAGTTTTGAAAGACTCAAGGGGACTCAAATGATATGAATAGAGACATAAGATCTCAAACTCTTTTTGGACTTAAAGTTACCCATTTAATGATTAAAATGAGATTTTTAAAAGAAGGGTGCAAAATAATAGAGCAACATCTAGCTTTGATTAGGGACCATGATTGACAAGGATGCATAAGGGACCTAAAATCTATACATTAAAGCTTATAAAATTAGTAGCCTACCATGAAAAGTTTAAAAGATTAGAGTACTTATCTGAACCTGTGGGATTGGTATTAATGATTTAAGGATGATAATAGTTTACATATTAGTGAGAGGGTGACCCTTGGGCTAGTTTTATTTCCATATATGCTATCATAGGCTTGTCCTATATTACTATACACTCGTACATCATCAGTAGAAGTCTGAGTATATAGGTAATATATTAAGAGGTCATGAGGACATATATATAAGTATAATTAGCTCAAGAGGAACCTAAAGGAATAAATTTGAACCCGTGAGAATGGTATAAGTGAATAAAAATTAAGACAATCTAAATATTAGTGAAAGGGTGACCCATGAGATAGTTATACTGCCATAAATGTTGTGATAAGCTTGTCAAATATTACTACGCACTCAGATATTATCTGCAAGTGTCTGAGTGTAAAGGTAGTATATTGAGAGGTCACAAATACCTATATGTGAGTATAATTAGCACATAGGATAAATAAAGGAATAAAATAGAATGACAAACATGTTAGGCCCCTGAATTTAAGGTAATAAAATATTAATTAAGAGTTACAGTATTCATGGATTCTCTTTTATTGTTTTCTTTAAATAAGATACTATTCCCATCAATTCCTAAATTTACTAGACATCTTTATTGTCTTCCCAGTAGATGTGATTAAAGATGATTGAGTTAAAAAATGGAAGGAGTTCAATGACCCTATCAAGATTCAATTTTAGTTTCCAATTAGGTGTAGAACCAGCTCTTAATGCATTGATGATAATATGGGAATGCCCTTCTACTTCTAGGATTTTTAGATTTAAAGATTTACATAGGATGGGACCTTCTGTAATGCGCCGCCAGGGAACCCAGGAGATATTAACCTAAAACATGTTACTAAGTTTTTAGAATATTTTTTTCTTAAATGTTTACAAACAATAATGAATAAACAAGCAGAAGTAAAACATAAAGTCTATAAGTACACATAACATAAACATAATCTCCATAATAGATTTCACATCTCAAGGGTTCCTTGACATAGAAACTATGAAATACAATTACATCTATAAATTATAAATATCCCCTAACTCAACTACATAATACATCATAATTTCATTTGAATGTTAAAGTATACATAATCATAAACATCCACTATACATGTCGCAGGGTATGTAGTTACAATAAAATACAAAGTACAAATAGAGAAAGTACAAGAACAAGAATAAGTCTCCAAGAAGATAGGAAAGCAAGTAACTGCAACTAGGATCATCCAACACTAGAACAAGGATGTCAGAGTCTCTAATGGTAAAAGAATCACTACCTCTCGACCTTGTGGAAACCTGTGGTTCCACTCCCATTGTGCTGAGGAGATAACATCAAATCCCACTTGGATAACAATACCAATTAATTAGGTAAATTAAGCAAGGATCCTAAAAGCTCCTATATCAAGGGTACAACTCATAAGTCAAAGGTACCCATAATAACCTAGAGGAAACCAACACATGTAGGAAACCTAAAATGAAATCAGGGAAGTGTCATCACATATGTCAACACCTTGGAATGATCTCACTGGACTTTGACTTCCAAGTGTGATCATATGCAAAACCTGAAATCCTCTCATGAAGACAAGGATAACTGATCAAACATCTTCTCTCACTCCCATCCTTAGCCTATACTAGCACTCAAGGCATGAGCGAAGAACCATTATCTTATTAATTCATTTTAACCCCAATTAGTTTAATATTATCACTTGATTAAGTAACTTACTAAGGATACCCAGGTAGCCACTTCCGAGCTCTGACGCTTCCAAAGTAAGCTACTTCCCCTTTAACACCTAGACAACCTACCCTAGGTTTATAATCTCAAAAATCATGACTCAAGGTCAACATAATCAAAAATTCCAAAACTGGTTTCAAAGAAGTAACAAGAACACACAATACAACTTCCATCATAAAAATCAACTTCATAAGATTGGGTCACATTATGATCAAATGCCATTAAAGAATGCAAGGCAAACAAACAAATGCAATAATTTCTAATCTGGCCTCTGGTAACAATCCTATTAGGCTGACGTAATTGTTTCCTCTCTAATCCCAATCACATAAGAAATGAAATAGACAAACTATAAAATTTAATACAATAAACTAATTTGTAAAATTCCACCACAAAATTAATTTACTTAATAATCACTAAAAAACCATAATTATATTTAATCAATTAGATTCTAACCCTAACAAATCAATTTATTACGCTAACAGAATAAATTGAGTTTAGGAATTAAAATTACTAACATACTATAATTTCATAGTCTAAATATCAATTAAATCAAATTGTCCAAATATAATAATCAAATATGTCTTATTCCATAAAAAGACTAACAAGGTAAATAAATTAAATAATTAGCCCAATTAGACATAATTAATATTAAAAGAAAACCATGCCTAATCACATCATGCATACATATATATATATATATATATATATATATATATATATATATATATATATATATATATATATATAATAAAAATTTCTATATAAAAGACAATCTTTATTTCATATTTACTTTAACATTTAATATATTTTAATAATGTACTATATTAATTTATTATTATTTTAATATATATTATTTTTAAATTTTTTTTTATATTTAAAAAATCTTAATTTAAAAAAAAACCAAATCACAAAGCAAATGTGGGAGGGGCCACCGACCCTCCTTACAGTTGTCGGCACGACATCCCAGGCTTGTCGTGCGACAGTTCCAAGGACTACCGACGACAGCCTAAGGGCTCTCACCAACAACTCTTAGAGTTGTGTGGCATGGAGGGGGGGAGGTTAGGGTGGCCCCCACCTCCTCTCCCCAATCTATTTTTTTTTTATAAATTTTTTTTAATGATTTAAAAAAAAATAAATTTCATTTTGTAATATATTTACACCAAAAAAATATTGTACCTCGAACAACGAGCGTACCTTTTTTTTTGAAAAGAAATACAAAGATGGGAAAAGAATATATATTTTTTAAATCGAAAAGATATATATATATATATATATATATATATATATATATATATATATATATATATATATATATATATATATATATATATATATATATAGACAAATAGAGTGCCTCAGATGCACAAATAGATCTGGGTATTTTCTAATTTGTTCTCTAAGGTTTTAATTGAACTTTCTTTCAAACCCTATACCAAATCTGAATTTTTCCTAAAAGATTATCTATAAAAATTGAACCTAGGGTTTCTAGATAAGAATTTTCTTCATAAATAATTTAATAATTATTATTCTTATTTCTTACAACTTCATAAATTCAAAACCCAAATTGGATACAAGCAAAAATTAAAACAAAAGTTGCATGCACACACACCCATTTTCCTACAACCATTTTTCTAGAATTCAAACATGGAAGAGAATTATAAAGAACTAAATTACTCAGATCTGACAAGCACGAAGAATACACTCATTCCATAAATATAGAAAATACAATCACAAGGGTTACTAAACCCTACCTCAAACACCAAATAGATAAATTCAACGATGACCAGAAACGAAGACCAATCCAAGCTCTTAGAAATTTTCTCCAAATTGAATCCTTCACCCCAAAATTCTTCAAATTTGTGTGTTGAGAATAATGGTCAAACTTTCACAATATAGAAAATTGAATTCCACTTGCAAAGTTTGGAACTCAACTCTACTCATAGCCTTGTTTCCATCAATTCCTTAATTCCTCCAATTACAGTTTTGAACTCAAGTTTATTTTCTAATTTGTTTATGTTAGTCCACTTAACTCAAAATTGACTAATTCTTTTTATTTTATTTGTTTCAATTTGATTGTGTAGCTTAATTGCATTAGAATTAAATTAAATAATAACATTTAGTCTAATGTTATTTTTCACATGTTATTTAAAATTTCAATTAATAAATACCTTCTATTCGAAAGGTTGAATTTATAAATAATTAAATCTAAAGTGAGTGTATTTAATTAATTTTCATTAATTAAATATCTTTATTTCCACAATAAGCCTTTTAATTAAAATTATTAAATTTAATAAATACATCTAATTAATTTCTATTAATTAAATACTTCCACATTTAAATAGCTAAAAATACCAATATCTAATGTATTTAAATTGGACAATTAATCTAAATAAATTATCTAATTACAACAATCATATCAATCAACCAGAAATCAACTAAACTTAAAGAACCATAACCATGCTCAAGGAAGAGACTATAACTCATGTCACCTGGACGAACATGGGAAGGGTAAAATATCATAATCTTGTCCACTATTTCAGGACAATAGAATGACTTAGGTTGGGATTTGGATTTGAATATTATCTCTACTCTTTTACCATTGAAACTTGTGATAGGACACGCTCATCCTGACAATTCAGGGAAGTCGATACCTGGTACTTGCAAACCTGCATAAAAGACCAACATGTACATACATACATACATACATAAACAAGCAATGGTAGGGATCGGGACATCGTGTGGATCTTGCAAGTAGGTAACTACAACTTTGTCCCTCAACCGTATCAAACAAATCAAACAAGAAGGTAAATCATACATGATAACCATACACATGCAAGTATGGGGTAAATGTAATCAACCATAAGCATCATTTAAAACATGTAGATCATCATCATTAAAATAACTAACATCATCTAACTGCATAAATATAACATCCATAATTATTTATTTATCAAAATCACCATGTAATGTAATACATCCAAAATCATATAATAACTGAAATATCAACGCACACATAAAAGTGGCCTAAAAGAGTTTGGCAATATAAAATTGAAAAGAAAACTATGGGTAGGCACTACACCTTCTATAGCAGCTTCAATTTCTATCATATTATTTGATTTGATACCTATGGGTTTAGCTAGTTTCCCAATTAATTTTCCTTGCCAGTCATGTATAATGCATCCAATACCTGCCATGCCCAAATTACCTCGTGAGGCCCCATCAAAATTGAATTTCTACCAATTTTTTTTTTGGGGGGACCATTTGTAATTTTTCCTTACCAGCTTTCTTTCAATCCTACCTTTTCTTTTATAGTGGGGAAGAGATGAGTCCAAACCATTCCCTATTCATCTCATTGTCCTAAAGGGTGAATGATACTTTATAGTGGTTGCCATTCCTAATTCTATTATTCACATTTTCCACAATGTCGGCTTCAATTTTTTTAAGAAGGGACTTATGATTCATTTTTGGTTCTTGGAAGATTCTTTGATTTCATTCTTTCCACAACTCCCAAACCAAGATTGAGGGAGAAATCTTCCATATTACATCATAGTCATTCCTATTTTTGGGTATTGGCCAAGCTTGGAAGTGATTCAATAGTTTATTGCTGATGGCTGATTTATAATGAAGTTTGGACAATAACCAATGCCAACAATCTTGGGCGTAGTGACAGTTGAAGAGGATATGATCCATAGATTCTTTATCTTTTTTTGCACAAAACACATCTAGACGGCCCTTCAAAACTGAGCTTTTTGAACCATTCTGTAGTTATGATTATTTTTTGCAAAGCTACCCAAAGGAACATTCCATCTTTAGGAAGACATTGCCTGCCCCAACATAGGTTTGGGGGTAAGTATGAAGTTTTCAATTGTTGCAAGCTTACTAATGCATTGTAACCATCCTTTACATTGTAGGTTCCATTTTTGGATCTTGTCCAAACCAATTTGTCATCTCTTAGTTTTGGAACAATTTGGCAAGTATTTAAAATCTGGGTCAATTCCAATTTCTCAAATGGGGATAAGGTAATCTTATCTAGGGACCTCCATCTCTAATTAGAGAAGTGGTCCCCTTTAGAGAATTCAATATAGTTATTAAGAGCAGTTCCCCATAAATTAGTAAGTGTGGTCTTGATATTCAGAGATTCCAAGGTATCCAATGGGGGATATCCACACCATGAATCATCTGATAAATGAATGGATTTACCTGATCCAACATCCCAAGTTATCTTATCTCTAATGATATCTCTGTACTCTAGTATGAAATTCCAAGCCTTAGATCATCTTGGAGGATTTTCCATCTGAAAGATGCTTGACTGATCAATTAGGTTAAGGTATTTGTGCAGCAAGATCTTTTCCCACTTATTGTTGGGTTCCTAATAAATTCTCTAAGCAAGTTTTCCCCCCAGGGATAAATTATGCCATTTGGTTTTCTTAATACCAAGGCCTCCAATATTTAGAGGCCTAGTTAGTTTATCCCAGCTGATTAAAACCATCTTTTTGTTATCTAAAACTCTTTGCCATATTTTTTTTAGATTTTTGTCCTCTTGTTTTTAGTGGCTTGAGATAAAGGCATGCATGAAATTTGATAAGTGGGGATGGCTAATAGGACAAATTTAATCATGGTGAGGCATCCCGCATTGGAGAGCCATTTTCCTTTCCAACTATCCATTTTATTTTCTAGTTTCTAAACTAAGGGGTCCCAGGTTTTGTCCAATCTTTGGCCTTTGTCAATAGGCATCCCTAAATATTTACACGGGAAGGTACCTTTCTTTTAACCCAAGATCTGACAAATATCATCTTCTAATTTCTTATTAGTGTTTAAGAAAAAGACTTCAAATTTATCAACATTAATATGTTGATCAGATGCTTTCATATATAAGTTTAGAATTTATTTATGTTTCATTGCTTCAGATTTGGAGCTTTTGGTTGGTAGGATGGTATCATTATAAAATTGTTGGTGAGCGATGTTGTATACTTCATCAGCTATTTTAACTCCTTGAATGTTACTAGATTGATGACAAGGCATGACCATCCTACCATATTTTTCTTCCATAATGATAAAGAGGAAAGGTGATATAGGATCACCTTTTCCCCTTGAAATATCAAAGAAACCTTCAGGGGTTCCATTAAGGAGAATATATATTTTTGGTGTAGATATACAGTTCAAGATCAAATTTATCCATTGCTTGGAGAAGCCAAATGCCTCAAGGCATTTTCATAAAAACCTTTAGTCTACTTTATCTAGGTATTTTGGATGTCTAGTTTGATAATCAAATAGGTATCCTTATTTTGATCGCATAGTGAATCAATTATTGTATGATAATGATTCCATCAAAGATGGATCTTCTAGGAACAAACCTTGTTTTTTCTTAAGAGATAATAAGGGGAAGAAAAGTTTTAAGTATGTTGGCTAGAGATTTGGTTAAAATCTTGTAGATGGTATTACATAGGGCAATAGGTCTAAAATCTCCAAATTATCCAGCTTCTAATTTATTTGGTATGAGAGTAATGAATGTGTTATTGATTTCTTTTAGAAGATTTCTTGATTTCCTAGTGTTCTTGATGGCTTCCCATAATTCATCCCCCATAAAATGCCAACGTTTTTGGAAGAAGCCAGCTTGGAAACCATCTAGACTAGAAGTTTTGTTTGGTTTCATTTGGAAGAGTTCCTCTTTGATTTCATCTTTGGTGAAATTTTTATTTAGCCATATATTATTTTCTGGAGTGATTAGTTGTGGAATATTCTTGAGAAGTTCTTGTTGTGCACTAAGGCTAGAGGAATCCCAATTATTAAGAGTTTTTTGGAAAAATGTGACAACTTCTTTTTCTATATCCTCAGGATTCTCAATAGTGTTCCCCTGACTATTTTTAATTTTGGTAATTTTATTTATATTTCTCCTTTGTTTTGTGCTGTTGTGGAAGAATTTGGTATTGCGATCACCATCTGTTAGCCAGTTCCCTCTGGATTTTTGTTTCCAATACAATTCTTCTTTAGATAATAAGTCTTCATGTTTGTTTAACAAGTCTTTTTTTTTGAAGTATAAATCATTGTCCATAGCATTCCAAAGCACTTCTTCATTTAAATCTTGAATATTTTTTTCAACTTCAAAATTTTCATCAAAAATATTCTTGAAGTGTTTCTTATTCCAATTTAAAATATTAGATTTTTGGGATTTTAGTTTGGAGGCAAAATAAAACATTTTTTATCCTTCATAATGTTCCTCCCGCCACCATTGTTCTAGAAAATTTAGAAAGTTATTATCAAGAAACCACATATTTTCAAATTTGAATAGGTTCCTGGAAGGTTTGGCCTCTTCTATTATGTTGAGGGAGATAGGAAAATGATCGGATCTAGATAAAGTGAGAATAGTGGTAGATAAAGAGTAATTAAAGGAAGGTAGGTTTCCTGCAAATAGGAATCTATCTAGTCACTCTAAAATGTTGCTAGCCCCATCTTTTCTATTATTGCAGGTATAAATTATGTTATTGGTTTAAATATATCTATCAAGTTGTTGAAAATCAAAATTTTAAAGTCTTTAATTGATTGTGTTTCTATTTTAACACCACCTTTTTCTTCATCAAGGTCAACTATGGAATTGAAGTCACCTCTATAATAGTGTTTCTGTTGGGGTAGTTTTGACATAAATTGCCAATTTCATTCCATGTTCTTTGTTTACCATTTATAGTAATTGGGTCATAAGCATTAATTAAAAATAAGGAAAGATTAATTTTGATACTTTTGACCTAGCCACCCATCCAATTTGGGTTAGAAATTTATTCCTCATACTTGAGTTTCCTTGGGTCCCATAGGATGAAAAATCCTCCCGAGGCAATTTCTACGTTAACTCTATCCATCTTCCAAATTCCAAGTTTCCTTTCTAACTTAGCATACTCCTTACTGATTTTGATCTCTTGGAGAAGTATTATCTCAGATTTAAATGAGTTGAGATAGTGCTTTAGTAAACGTTGTTTGTTAGGGGCATTTAAGCCCCTAACATTCCACGTAGTGACCTTCATTGGGCCATGGGAAGGTACTTCCCCTTCCCTGCATAAAAGGATATAGGTAGCTTAGCATGATTATCCGCTTCACCATCTTTCATTGATCTCAGTAATGGATTTACTACCCCTTTTTTTCATGGTTTTACCACAATTGAGAGTCTCACCCCCTTTCATTGTGGTAGAAATCTCAAGTTTAGTATTCTTTTGAGCATTGCTAATTGTATTTTGATCAACAATATTATTATTGAGTCCTTCCTTTGTGTTTGTTTGTTATTTGAGTTAGTTGATTTTCATGTATTGGGATTTGGATCTGTATGTTATCTCCTCTCTCTTACCATTGAGATAACAATACTCAAAGGAAGGGCTCAATAATAATGCTTGATAACTATTGAGTTTATATTATTTGAGTATTATTATAAGAAACAAACTCAAAGGAAGGGCTCACGAATTGTTATTTGAGTTAGTTGATTTTCATGTGTTGTAAGTCATATGAGTTTATTGTGTGGTTTATTTGGTCAAAATAATTAAATTAAGATTAATTATGAGATTAGAATAATTATATCTTATGAATATAGGAATATTAAATATAAGTTAATTATTGTAAGTTAATTAAATACCTTTAAAAAGACTTAATTAAAAGTCTTATTATGGAAATTGGAGATATAATTAAATATTAAATTAAAATTAAAATTAAAATTTAAATGCATGGATAATATCAATTGATAATTATTTATCAAGTTGCATACTATTAAGATGTCACAAATATTAAATTAGTAAATTAAAATATTAAATAAAATTCAATTTGCACATTTAATTAATAAAGTGAATTATGAGTTCAAGTTAAAGTTGAATTAGAATTTAATAATTAAAAAAGTGCATATTTTATTATTAAAATTATAATTATCATGCATAAAGGTTTTGATAAAAACAAGGTGGAGAGTTAAGTTCTAATTTTTGGAATTGCATATTTTAGAAACCCTAGATTGTCAGGTTTTCTATATTAGAGAGTTTTAAGTTATTATTTCATTGTGTCTATCAAGTTTTGGAGAATTATTTTGGGTGCTCGAAGTTAAAGAATTATCTTAAAGCTTGGATTTTGAGTTTTTGATTTGCCTTATTTGTGTTCAGACTACTTTGTGAATTCCAAGTAGGGTTGGAAAAACCCATGTTAAATCTTTCTTTCAAAAAGATTGTCTACTTTGTGATTGGAATTGATTATTGAAATCATGGTTCTATTTTAATTGAGGATTCTTATTTGATTTTTCATTATTTTTGGTTTTGAATTGGTTATTGAATTTCTTGTTGGAGAAACTCTTGAAAAACCCTAGATTAGAAAACACTTCAATTTTGTATTCGATATCTAGAAAAAAAGATATTAAATCAAGAATTAGAAAACCAATGGAGAAAATAGATGTATATATTTTTGGCCTTTGAAATTTATAAAAATAAAAAACAAAAAAAACACGAGTTTGCTAGAAAAAGCCTATCAGACGGTTGTGGCCAATATATATATAATAAAAATTAAAAATTAATTAATATTTTATAATTTAATAAATATTAAATGTGATTTAGTTATTAATTAATGAATTTATTTTCTATTTAGGGTAATAAATGTTAAATATTAATATTTGTTAAAATATTTAGTTTAATGAATATTTAGGAGATCAATATTTATTAACATATGAAGATTTTTTTACATTGAGAATTAATTTATCAACAAATTTGATATAAAGAAAAGTTATTTATAGTTGCCAAAAAAGGTAACAATATTGTTATTTTATTATCAAACATTTAGTGTTTTGTTATGCATGATATTTTTTGAACGCTTTATATTAAAATTGGACTTTACAAAACACTTTTGATTGTTTTATAGATCTGTGACTGATATTATGATTTTGTTTGTTGGTGTATTTATTGCTTTATTTGGTGTTGTTCATATTGGGAATTACATTGGCTTTAGGAGTGGTACACTAGAGGCTTGGGGTTATGGTTGTCTTTCTGACATGTGTACTTTTCAATATTTTATGATAATGACTTGGTTATGATCATTCTACCCAACCGGTTTTCTAAACTCATTAATTGTGAACTCTTTGAGAGTGTGTTATATGATGTCATGGTTTAGGGACCAATATGGACTTGTAATGTTATGTTTGAGCACCATCTTGTATTTGTGAGATTTATGGTTTGAGGTCCAGTATGAGTTCCAGACTGCTATTATCTTTATGGAACTGAATGTGATTATTATGACTTATATGATTTATGAGATTTATCTATGACCTGTGAGACTAGGGGAGGTTAAATAGGTGCATTTAGGGGAGTGGCTTACAATAGGGGTCCAGGACCCAAAGAGGCCAGTACCGGGGTAACCTATTGTAAGTTTGTTAATAAGTGATAACCTAATAATAAAATTTGGGAATACCATTAAATACAAGATTAATTATGGATGCCTCACTCGTGCCTTGAGTGCTTGTATAGGATAAGGATGGGAATGGATGATACCTAGAGAGTAGGTATGATTAGAGTTCCTCATCTTCATGAGAGGGTATTCTGGTTCTACATGGGTCATGTTGAGGGTATGGGGTCCAGAGTGACCAGTCTAGGGTAACTCAACTTGATAAAATCTTGAGGGTCTGGAGTCTAGAGAGACCAGTCCAAGATAACTCAAGTAGTTGGCCATGTCATGACACTCTTATAGTATGTAGCCTAAGTCTCCTTCGTAGTTTCTACATTTACCTCTAGTGGTGTGTCTTGGTATTTTAGTACTATCTGGTGGTGTGTCTTGGTATTTTAGTATTATCTGGCGGTGTGCCTTAGTATTTCAATACTATATGGTGGTGTGCTTTGGTATTTCAGTATTATTTGGTGGTTGGTATTTATTTGGTATTTTGTTGTGGTGGTTGGTTTTGGTATGTGGTGTTGGTATTGGTACTTGTTGGTATTTTGATATTTATTATCTTTTCTTTATCATTAGTTGGTGGTACCTTTTGAGATAGAGAGCTTTCAGGATCTATTGCTTAGTTATTTTGTTGTGTTGGATTTTTTATGTTATCCGAGTGGGCCATGTTGTTATCTCCTCAGCATGGTGGGAGTGGACCTTTGGTTCCATGAGGTCGAGTGGTAGTGATTCTTTTACCATTTGAGATTCTGACATTCCTATATTGGTGTTGGATGATGCTTGTTTCTATTACCTTCTTCTTTTTCTTCATTTGAGGCTTTTTCATATGTACATTATGATGTTTATATTGGTACCTTGTATTAGTCTTTAGATGTAATTCTTTTGGGATATTGCACTATACTTTATATTTGGTTATTAGTGCATACCTTGCAAGTTGTGCAATGGATGGTGTTTCGTTGTGTATACCTTTCCATATCAGTTGTATCTATGTGTTCATTTATGTGATGATGTACTTGTTCTTCATTTGTATATGAGATATTTGTAATTATACTTAATCTAAATAATTAATTAGTAATAGGTAATTCTACGTCATGGAACCCTTTAGAATTGTCATTTGAAATTAAGTTGTACTTATGTACTTGTTTGTATCTTATACATCGTATTGCTTCCACATTGTTATCATTATTATTTTATAAAATTTTAAGAAAAAATCTTATGTAAACTTAGTAATAGGTTTTAGGTTAACTTCTCCTGGATTTCATGTCTCCCGACATTACACTTGGTTTTAGATCCTGATTTTCTACACTAGGAACTCTAGGAATTTGTACGCCCACTAGATGTCTAAATAGTTAAAACTTGAAACAAAACTTAGACACATAACTCTTTTGTATTTGAGAACCATTGTAACTTATAACCTATTGGTAAAAATTTGCAAATTTGTTTAAATACAATTGCCTTTGATGCATCTTACCTTAGCAACTGTCTACTGTGTTTGGGTACATTCTTGAACACGTTCATGATGTTGTATTCTTGGGTGTTGTGAAGTAGTTACTCCCTTGAGTGTGGATGACACCAGTCACGTTGTTATGTGAAATGTTTTATGATTGATAATTTATTTTGGTTATTGATGAATTGTTTGTGTTGTGTTTGGGATAGCATTGAAATTTTAAAACTTTCTTATGTCTGGACTAGTCATTTGACTGTCTTTTTGCTACCTATTTTGTAACACTGGTCAAACTTGATTTACTATTGAAATTATTGATCAATGTTTTTATGATTTAATGTTGAACTTGAAATCCTCCCACTTGGGCTTTTCCTTTTGAACTTTGTGGTCACTATTCTGAATATTTGGTATTATTGGCCCCGTTCTATGATAAGTTTTATTTCTATCATGTTCATTATGAACCTCTTATAGTATGTGCAAAGGAAGACACCACGAATAATTGTACTACATTTTGTATGTAAAATGAAATGCATTATGTGTCCTTTATGTTTGTATGCATTTTTTTATCAACTAGAATTGCATGAACTTTTCAATTTGTTATTTGATGTAAATATAAATGTGTGTATGTGTGTGTCTAAATTATATTTATTTGTATGTGTGTGTGTCTATAGACACACACACACACACAAACATACATATACACATATATACATATACATATATGTATTGCATAAAAATATAATAAAATAATAAACTTAAATAAACTAAGCTTATCCTAGCATATTCATGCAAACCTCAAAACATGGAAGTAAACATGCATATATGAAGAAATGAAGTAAGAAACAAGATTAAACTACTCAACATAAATGAAAACCTCCAAAATGACTAAGTGTTGATGATTTTGGTTGTTGAGGGTATGTGGTTGCTCACAAATCCTGCAACATGACAATGTGTGAAAAAGGCTTGTTGAATGAGGAGAAAATCTCTCAATTTATAAGATTTTTAGGGAAATGGATAGTTTGGATTCAAAGTTGGATGAAAGGCTAGGATTATTTAGGATCAATGAGGTGGCCATGAGGTGGAGGCCAAGTAGATGCCATGTAGATGACATGTGGATTAGGGTTTGACCATTCAAAGGGGGAAAGCTTCTCACACGTGTGAGAAACCTTTGAAAGTGACATGTCCATGAAAAAGTGTAAGATGGTGTAAGAGAGCCAAAGTTTCTCACACGTGTGAGAAACTTGAAAAAGTGATGGCTCAATGACAAAGGTCAAGAGATGTAAGAGGATGGAAGAACCAAGGTTTCTCACACACGCGTGAGCAACTTTGAAAAATGACATGTCAATGACATGGGTCAAAAGGTGGAGGAGAAAGAGAGAACCAAGACTTGGAAAGTGACATGTCAATGACATGTGGGAGACAAGTGTGTAAGAATGTGTAAGAGTCACATGTGACTTGGGTTTGGGTTAGGATTTCTTAAACCTTAGATTAAGGTTGTGTAAATGATTAGGGATTGCTTAGGTGGGAGATTAGGATTAATTAGTGGGAAAGTGGGTTGACTTGAGTTAGAAGGATGGGTTAGGTTAGGGAAGTGAGGTTAGGTGAGGGTTAAAGCTTGGAGACATGTGCTCAAATAGAATTAAATGTAATATTTAATTCCAAGTGGGTTAAGAGGGGATTAATTAAGTAAACAAGATCATTTACTTAATTAATTGGAGGATTAGGATGAGGGGAAATGAGATTAAATAAATGTAAATTTATTTAATCAAGGATAAGGGATAAAGAGGAGTGTAATTAAATAAATGAAAATTTATTTAATTAAAGGTGGAATAAGGTTAATTATTAAATAAATAATAATATCTATTTAATTGGCTAGAATAAGGGTAATTGTTAGGACAATTTTAGGTGTCTACATTTTGCCCCTCTTTGATGTAGCATCACAAAGTGATGTTAGATCAAAGAAGATTAAAAAATAGTGGATAAAAGGGATAAGAATAGTAGCATGATGCCCCAGTCACGGAAGGATGGGGAAGGATGACGGGGAGAGATTAGTATGCCCCCTCGAGAGGACATGTGGGTTTGGAGAACACAGGTGTGTGCTCGAAATAGATAGGGGTATGGAAGGAAGGGGAAAAGGTTATGGATGATGAAGGAAGAATAGATAAAGTCATGCTACAATGGTGTGAGAAACCTAAGTTTGATATTGTACTTAACACTATGCACCAAGGTATGAGGAACCAAGATGACAATGTGTTAAGTACATGATGAAAAGAGATCAAATGTAACCAGATTCCTATGAAACCATGATATGGAAGACCATGATTCTATTGTGACAATAGGATGCAAAGACCATGATAAATGCAAAAAATGATAATACAAACAAGCAACAAGTAAGAATGCATAATAAATCAAATGAAAACCAAAATTTTGCCCCGAGTCAAGCTGAGAACCAATTGATGGATTGATTGATGATTGATTGATTGAGGATGGGAGTGTTAACGATAAGAAAAATGCACATCCAAAGGATTGGGAAGGATACATCCCATGATGATGATTTGATTAAAATGGTTCAATAGATTATTAGCTGATTTGGTTCAAGATGATGGGTTGATTAAGGAGTGATGTACAAGATTACAAGATTGGATTGATTGGATTAGTATTGATTTCACTTGATTGGACTAGTTTGGGATTTTTAATTTTATTTTATGGATTTTTTGATTGATTGATGAGTGGATTGGATAGTGAAGGGAAAGATGATTTGAATTGGAGTGGAAGATTTGGATAAGATAATAGGAGTGGAAATGAATTGGATTGAAGATGATAGGAAGGAAGGAAATTGAGATGATTAGAAGATAAATAGATTAGAAAGGATTGGATTGGAGGTGAAATGAATTAGATAGAAGAATATAGGAAAAAGGGAAATTGAGGGGAGAAGACAAGAGTAGAGGAGTTTGAGTGAATGGATGGGAAGAAGGGAAATTGATTAGATTAGAAGATAGATGAATTTGATTTAGTAGAATTAGAAGATAAAGGAATTGGATAGGAAGAATTAGAAGATAAAGGAATTGGATGAAATATAAGAAAGAGAAATGGATTATACATGAGAGGGAAATGACAAACAGATGTGATCGGGGTAACTTGGAAGATGGAGAAGAAGATTGAATGGATCAGGACCAATGCCAAGGGAAAACCAAGGTATGGTAGAGGAAAGGGGGATGAATATAGTTTATAGATTGAAGGTAGATGGAGGGAATGTATAGTTATAGGATATGGGAGATTAAAAGGTGGGGAAAAAGGGGGATGAGGATCTAAGGATGATGTTGCAAAGGAGTTAAATCCCCCACACTAAAGAGAGGAGAATGGAAGGAAATATGGGGGATACAGGATGTATGAAATAGATGGAATGGGTAGGAATATGCATGAAGGGAATGAAGAAATGTATGTTCCAAAGCATGCATGGATATCATTTTTTTTGTTGGTGTTTTTAGTGTCTCTAGTTGTAGGAAGGAAAAGGGATGAACATGGGAGGTGGATGAATAGGATGAGAGGTATGAATAGGATAGAGGATAATAATAAGGATGAGATGGATATGGATATGGATAGAAGAAGCCAATGGAATTGAGGTAATGCATGGGATAATCAAGACCAAAAGCATGGAAAGGGGGATGGAGCTTTATAGGATTATGGATGGAGGATGTGAATATGAAAAGGATTATGAGATGGAGGATATGGATAGGATGGAATAAATAGGATAGTCAAGATCAAAGATAGGAAAGGATGAGGATGGAATTAGATAGGAGGATGGATGGTGGATATGAAAGATGGAAGACACATATGGTAGCATAGGATGGATGGATCTTTCCCCAAAGTATAGGGTACAAGGGGATGATGATAAGTGAATGGATGGAAGAGGTGAATTTTAGAAGATAATAGATATGTGATACAAAGATGGAGGGAAGGACTCAAGCATTGAGTGTTGTGATATTGCGCTATGTGTTTTGTATCAAGGAATTTTGGATATTTTCTCATATATGTTGGTAGGATGGGTAGATGGTAGAGGAAATGGACTAGGGGAAGGAGAGTGAAGACTTGTGCAAAATATTGGATGAAAGGAGTGGATGAATATGGAAGGATTGGGGAATAAGGGATGGGAGGACATAAGGCGTGTACATAAATGGATGGGAGAGATGAAAAGATCACCATTGGCACACACCTTGAAGGGTGGTGGAGTAGCCGAGGAGGAGATGGAGGGGAAAAGGTGGATTTGGCATATAGGAACCCAAAATAGATGAAGGAGGTAATGGAGTTGGAAAGTAGAGGATTTTTGGAGGAAGGATTAGAGGACTTAGGAGTGGAGTAAGATTTTGGCTTAGCAAGGCTGGATGCCAATTTGGATTTTTAATTGAGATGCATTTTGGTATTGAGTAGCTTTGGAATCCACATGGTTTTTCATTTTTTATTTTGAGGCCTTTGTGGCCTTTTGAACTTTTCATCCTTTTGGATCATATTTTTCTTTTCTTGAACATGTCTTTTAGATGGGACATGTTGATCCTTTGATTTTTTTGTGTGGATTTTTGGCTTGATGCATATTTTTTTTTTTTTTTTGACTTTGGCATCCAACTTTATTCCATTAGCCATGGTCTGGGTGCATCAGGATGAATGGTTTAAAGAGTTTATGGATGGAATTACGAAGGATGAATGTTGGAAGGAATTCAAGGATGTATGCCTTTATGGATCTTTCTTAGGGATGTGAGGTGAACTTGGGTATGGAAAATGGATGTATGTAAGGACCTAAAATAGATGGAAGAAATGAAGGATTAGGTTTGGGAACATAAGGACCCAAAATGAATGTGTTTGAGGAAGGGAGGGAGGTTTGGATATAGGGGCCGAAAATAGATTTGGAGGGTGGGGGGATGGAGGTTTGGACATAAGGGCCCAAAATGGATTTGGAATATGAGTGATGGGAATATTTAAGTTAAGATTTGGATGGAGGAATTTTGGATTGGGAAGGAGTGGAAGGTGTACCAACACCTTGAGACATTCTTTCTTCAATGGGATACTTAGTATTTGCAACACAAGATGCGAGTCCAGGCTTATGAAGTTTATGTATGGATTGAATAGGTGTGATGGGACTTTGTGGAGGATTAGGATCATGAAGGGGATTAGGGGAGATGATAGGATCATGGAATGGATTAGGAGGGAAAATAAGATCTTGAGATGTCTGAGGATCATGACATGGAGATGACAGTGTACTTTGATCTTGACTTTGGGGAGAATTAGGTGGCATAGTAGAAGGGATAATGGGATCTTGAGAGGGAAGAAGATCATACAATGGAATGGAGTGGAGGGAATCATGAGATGGAGTGATTTGATCTTGACATGGAGGGGAATTAGTGGATTGGAGAGAAGCAATATCTTCATGAAGTGGATGAAAAGTGGATGTTAAGGCTCAAGATGGAAGGGGATCATTGGGTAGGGTAGAGGGGACAAGTTCATGAGATAGAGAGGGGTCATGAATGGATGGGATAATAGGGATGTCTTGATCTTGATTAGGAATTAGATCATGAAGTGGATTAAGAGGGATAAATGGGTTGGAAGTGTGGGATGAAGAGATTTTGAGATCTAGAGGAGGAGAATGATCCATAGGAGCATGCTTTGGAACAAGGTTTTGACATGTTTGGACTTGGGAGGGTGATGGGATGGAGGAAGTGGAAGTGTCAAATTGAGTGGATGGAGGTATGAAGGACTTGTTACCATATTTTTATTATTTATTTTATATTGGTAACCTAATTACTAGATGAGTGAATACAGTACCCTAGTTTTCATTATTAGATAATCTTGTTCAAATTTGTGTTCATTTCATGAGAAAAGATACATGTAAGGGAAAATAAATTTCTACATCTAAAGATTACATGTATATACATGAAAAATATCTTGTATTTATTGTACAAAGGAAGTGAAAGATAAGATTATTTGGGCTCACACAGACCGTGAGAATAACCAAGTTTCAAAAGAATATTAATGAATAAAAACATACATAAGTGGATGAACATAAATAATAAGGGTACCGAACATTGCCTGAAGTGATGAAGTGTTGACCCGGGGTGAATCCAGTGTCCTCCTATATGAACTAGAACCTGCAAAGAAGAAAGAGATGGGGTTAGATCCAAAGGATCTAAGTAATGCATGGCATCCTATTACTGATCCTCATCTAAAATTATGCACGTGCATAGTCAATCCATAAACTTCTAAAAGGAAACTATGCTACAGGACATATGCACTTAGAAGAATGTTGCAGGAAGGAAAGAAGAAACCATGTTTTCACTAACTTGTTTGTTCCATGTGTAGATGCAAAAGAAGATTTGACACTATTTCTTTCCCTTGACCAGATAATAGCAATCTCGAGAGGATGACCCTCCCTAAAAGAGGGAAATCCTTAAGAGTCGCTATTTCCTAGACAATAGCAGTGTATAAGTGCTGGAATCCAATGAATGATGTTTCTCTGTAATGTGGGCACTGTTAGGAAGCCCCAAAGATCCTTTAAAAATACCACATTACATTCCAAGAGAACCCATGATCAGTGTTAGGCCCTCCTAGTACCCTACATTGAACTTGGCAGGGTTGTTAGAAACCCTATTCTCACAGAGTTTCTGTCTACCCTAACGGCCTCAAGGAGGAGCTCTGGTCTAAGAAAGTGTAAGTAGTCAGTGAAGAAGAAGTGGCCATGGAGCATTCAAATATCATGAACATAGAATATCAAAGATGGAAAGCATGGAAGCACAAAAAAGAGATCAACACTAAAAGAAGAAGTAGCTGCCTTCATGTGTCTTAATAATGCAAATGAACACCTAGTGAATCACTGTTGTGACTGCATCATCCAAATAGTGCAACATCAACACCAAATGTTGTTGTTCCTGCATCTAGTGTTTCTATGGCATCATTTCCAAATGATGCATCCACAAAAGTAACCCACCATGCCCATCAACACAAGGTAGTCATGATCAAGCATAAGCAATGGAGGGTACATTATCAAAATCAAATCAGAAGACAAAAGTCATCCATGGCATCAAATCTACATGAGGGATACAAAGGACATCATGGAGAAGATAAGATCTTAGTAAGCACATTAAATCTACACCTTACATTGTTTCAACAATTATCAAGATTAGAATTGAGCAAAAGGGTACACAAATCTACATTTCAATTCTATCATTTATCCATTAATGCTATGGCATGAAGTGTATCAAGTCTACATTCTTCTAAGCTAAGGAAAGGCAACTACTTGATAAAAATAGTTGCATGGTGCTGATAAACATCAAGGTACAAATTCTAATGAAGGATCCAAAAATTTCATTAACCTTGAACCGGTACATTTTGATCACCATGGTGAGATGGCATCATCATCACTGATGTGTTAATACTAGTAAGAGACCATACAATGGCATGATTGCATATATTCAAAATAGAGAAACAACAATGATATTACTTTGATAGAGATTTAAGTCTCATATTTAATAAATCAAATAATGGAGTAACATCAAGAAAATATGTAGTCATTGCAATGGGACACCAATAATGATGCCTACAGCTCTCGAGTCCTCAAGCTAAGTGCAACATTCAATATTTTAAAACAACAATGAAATCAAGCATGGAGCATCAGTTGAAACAAAGCCCCAATGTAAGGAGACATCATTGCATGTGTATAGGGAGCAACACTAAATACATCTACAGCCTCAACAACATGGCACCATTGATGCAATAACAACAAATGAACATTACATGATAACAACAATTAAAAGATATTGCTCTAGTTTGCAGCTTGAGGGTCATAAAGTTGATCCTTTATAATAGGAAACATCATAGAGGGAGCTGTCACAGTTAGCTCCAAGAAACAAAAATGAAGGTTCAAGGATTCAATAGAGATGCATGTATTTCAAATATGTTCCAAGTAGAGGATCAGTAAACGAGCAATAAACTACATGATGGTGCCTTCGTATAAATACGAGCCTTCAAATTTTTGTGCATCTAAAAGTATAGAAGGTATCCATAATAATGCAAAAATGAGTATTAATGTATGATCTAATAGAAATATCATAGCGATAGGGTGTGGGCTGGCATGGTAATCATAGTAAACAGAATGCATTGATGCCCTATTTCCTAGCTCACAGGCCCAAAGTGAATCAAGAAAAGTAGATAATCATACCAACAATGCATCAAGCTCATGGATTATCCAAACAAGTGAATAAATTAAACACAAAAAATGATACGACAAGTGGTAATAGTAGTAATGCTAAGAGCACGGGTATCCAAACTTCCAACAGTCGACATAAAGGCACCATAGATATGATGCAATGTTTAAACAAAGATCAATCCCATGGTCTCAATGAAGTAGTAGAGATTATAGAGAGCACTAAGCTGCCATACAAAAACAACAAGCACCAATGACAACAATAACATTGCATGATGCCAAGAACATGATTCCCTAGCTCATAATACAACAGTGAGAATCTTAATATAAATGCCATAATCAAATCATCCCAAAGAAATGAACTCAATGCCATGAACAAAACAGAGCATGGAGAAATGATCACAGTAAGAGTGTCTTCAAAGAAAAGAAGTAAACAATGTGCCCTCGAAATACATAGAAGATTCAATAACAAAAAATACATGATGCCATCGAGAAATGCATAAAATATGCAAAGAGAAACTCAAATGCCTACCTCAACCGATGATGCCATATGAAGAGAAAATAAGTACAAGTTTCCAATCCAGCTCAAGATCACAAAGAAGAAGACCAGTTCAAAGTCGCAACTTTCCATAATTAGCCATTGTTAGGGCTTGATGCTTTTAGCATCTTCCATTCTTTTGAGGATCCTTTTTCAACTATTAAAATGTTAATGTTTATTGAAAAGGTTTTCATCTTTTGGGGTTGAGAACCATATTCATTAAATGTTAAATAAACATATTGATCCTAGGGCCCATTTGGACTTTTAAAGAGAAAAGATGGGTTTAGTTTATGCAAATGTCTATTGAATATGTTTTCCCCTTTTAAAAAAAAAATGGGTTGAGAACTATTCATTAAATATAAAAAATTAAATGTTTTAAATTTCTACATGTATTTAAAGCATAGAGGAAATATAGCAATGTAAATCATGCCCCATTTGTAAATTCTGACAAATGATATTTTATAAATCATTTTGTCAAAATAGTTTTTTTAAGCATGATCAATGGGGGGTAGGATAGATTGAGTAGATAGGAGAATTCACTTAATGGCTTATATTTTCTGAAGATTCCACCTTCCCACCTACCCCTAAAAATCTAGGAATATAACATACGGACTTGAGGAGCATATTTGATGGGCCTAGAAAGCAAAGATTTGCTAGATTTAGTGGAGTTAGGCACCATGAATCCTCAAATGTAGATTTTGAGGGTTCATCTATATATACCTCTCACTTTGGTGATTGAGGCAGTTCTTCATTCTATCTCACTTGGAGGTGTGAATGTTTGTAGCTTTGAGAGATATAGTTTGTACTTAGCTTCTTTTTCAGTGAATACAACATAGTGATCCTTCTTGTCCTTATCAATTTTTTGAGTTTTCTTAATCAATTTTATGCTAAGGTTATTGTGATTTTATTTTGTCCTTTAATCTGCATATTGGTTCAAATTAAGTATTCGAGGAATTGTTTTTTCATCTGTAATCCTAATTTGTGTACGATTGGATTTCAAGTTGTGGAAGTTCTTTCCCTCCTTTCATTCCAGGTGCTTGGCTAAACAATGGTATTATAAACCCATAGCATTGGACTGCTTATTTTAGGATTGGACACCCTAAATGGTTTCTAATTAGATCATTCAGTCTCATTTAATTATCGACCAAGGATGTAAACTTGGAATGGCATCCACAAAGTATATGCTTCAAACTCTCTTGATTTTCATGACTAATCTATGGAATTAAAATACTTTGAGCTTCAGGAAATCTATGCTAGTACCAGTAAATGAATTATTCTAGTAAAACAAGTAACCACATATAGGAATTACTCTAACTACCTATGCTACAAGAATAGTCTACTAGTTTTGTTACTAGTGGTTGTAGGAACAACAGAGTTCTACTTCACTTCTAAGTAAGCATGAAAATAATTCCTACTCTAACTAAGAAATTCACTCACCAAGTGGGACCCCTTGGATGAGTTAATAGAAACACAATCAAGATAAAAAGAATGAACTCAAACTATGAATTCTATTCATTCATGGAAACTAAGTACACTTGGACTGAAATAGTATTACAGCTACAATAGTTCTATTTAGAAAATTGACTAACTCCAAAGAGTTACAACATTCATCTTATTTAAAGGAAAACTACAACTACTCCCTAAATCTAAGATCACTCCATTAATGAGGATAGTTACATATTCATAATGCCTTATAACAAAAATAGCTTTTATAAAGAATAAGTCCTCCCAGAATATGGTGCATTGTGGGTACTAGATCTAGGTGTTGCATTTAATAGGAAATGGTATTGACTTGTTCCTCCTATGAAGATCTTGCAGTAATGGCTAGCTTTGACTTCTTCAACACCACAATGCCGATCTTTAAATATGACATGACTAATACCTGCAAAATGATTAATGCATACACAACCTTTGATACATACATATTCTCATCATTAATATTAGGAAGAAAGTGTTAAGCTCTAATTAATACTCTTGCAAGACATATGGCTACAAGAAGGAAACTACCCAAAAACATAGCATAGACAAAGGATCATTCATTAGCATATATAATCACTATATTCTACCATTTCTATCCATTAGTTTCAAGCAAATATACCATGTTCTTTTATCATCCACATTCCTACTTCATGTCTTTACAAATATAAAATATACATATAAAACCATAAGTTCATGTATCTGCTTGAAAGGAAATACAAAGCATTTGAAAAGATGGCCATTTAAGAGGCTCATCATTCCCTCGTACTACCCTATTACTACTCTCCAGCAACCATGAAGTTCCAAGTCCTAGCTCTCAATCTCAAATCATTAGCTGTCTTCTCCCCTAGCTCATCATCAATGTAATTAAAGTATCCATGGTTCTCCTTGAGTCTTTCCCATCGCTAAACTTCTTTAGCCATATCATGATCTACAACATTTTCATTCATTACCAGCAGTGGCTGCAAGAGAACAAGAGGTTGAAATTATAATGGAAACCAGTAGTTAAGCATTGTCCTTCCCAACATGATATACCATTGAGCTCGTCTAGTAGCAAGGGCTAGATTTTGTGGAGAGTGGGGTTCCCTAGCCTTCAAGTCATGTGACATTCTTATCCATCTCTACCTAAAAGTGGTGATTGCAGTTGCAATATCATGAGCTGAATGCTGATCCCAATCTACATAAGCTTGTTCCCTCATTGGGTAAACTTTATTAGCTCCACTCGGATTCACTGTGACAGAAAGCCAATCAAGAAATGTTTTCCTAGAATGTTGAACCTCAGGTCTCATGAGCAAGGGTGTCTCCATCTCACTGTTCCTATAAGGAAAATATTAATGTTCCTTGCTTATCTCATTTTGTATCTAGGACATTACTGCTCTTAATTGAACATCCCCCATAGAAAGGAGTGAATTCCAATCCCTATCATCTAGCACAACAAGGTTATGCAAAATAAAACTCATGAGGTGTTGAAACAGAGGAATTTAGCCCTTCCTTAATTCTTGTCAATTTGAAATTAATGAATTGTTCCTTAAGGAACAAAGCATACACTGGAGACGGTGATCTACATGCCATGATGTTTGGAATCAAATTAGTTATATGATCTATCCTTCATTTAGAAACTTCAATCTGATCTATTTTTTGTTCTAATTGATGAGCTTGCTTATCAATAGTACATTTCAATTTTTATTTCTCTATCTTCCACTATGAGCTTTCCCATAAAAATTGTTGATACAAACTTAACCCTGTAGTTAGGGGTGTAGATAAGTCTGGTGGTGGCATGGGTTCCTGATTGAAAATGTCAGTCCATCCAGGTGCAAGCTGAGGGGTTTTTACTGTGTTTTCCTATGTGGAGATTTTCCTTTCCACACAACAAGAGTTGTTACTACATTATCCCCTTGACAGGATTCAGTTTCCCTAGCCAATGTATCTAACCCATCTTTATTAATTTATTCTATCACCTCTTCAATAATGTCCTCATTGAGTTCAAGGAATTATTCAGAAGGAAAATCTTCTGAATCATTAGGAATATCTTGCCTAACAGATTTGTCAACAAAATCCTTGGCCTCTTCAAAATCTTCATCACTATCAATGAGTATATAGTCAACATTAGGGTTAACTTCTACTTCTAAATTTTGATTGTGGAACACAATATCACTATCTATATTTTCTTGAAACATTGCCTCAGAACAAGATCTCTCCATAGATTCAGAGGATTCTAAATTAATAATTGGAACATGAGACTCAGTATCCTTGTTGTTTACAAAAATCCTTGCACTTCTTCTAGTAGGGGATTTTGAAGAGCATGGAGGATTTTTGTGTTTCCTCCTGCTGGTAGACACTTCCTCCATAGCTACTATAGGAGGTTTTTCTGGTGTTTCTTCCTGATGCAAGGGCATTCTAGGGTACTTGGTGAATTTTCATGGGAGGTGTATGTTTGGCCGGTGTTACTCGATTGCAGCCTTGACCGATGGCCTCAGTCATTGAAGGAAGACCGGTCACTAAAGGAACTCAATAATCTCTGGTGCTCAGTGAAAGTGTTACTTGGTGATGCCTGTGGTGCTCAGTCGATATTGGTGCTCGACAATACTTGGCATGCTTGGTTATTTTACTATTGCTCGGTAGTTCTGGTTTACCAACTAGAGTTCTGTGTGATTTGTTGGGCCGACTTGGTGCATTTGTTATTGGTAGTTGTTGTTACAGACTGATATGTTAGATTAAATGTTTGTAAGGCTATTTTGATGCCAACTTGTATTGAATTTAATATTTGCTAGGGGGAGTTAATGGTTTCATCCAACTGACTTGTAGCCGATGACTAGTATTTATAGGATGTTTGGGTAGATGTTAGGGAAGAAGGGAGAGAGTAGTAGAAGTTCATAACTTGAAGGCTTAGTGAATCAGATTTGAGGTTCTAAAAGTTGGAGTTGGCAAAGTTTTGGAAAAGATCTTGTATGATCTTGCAGATCAGATTGTTATTTGATAGTTTGTAATTGCAGAGCTAGTGGTTTTCACACTTGGAGACAAGGAGATTGCTTGGAGGCTTGCGAGCTCAAGTTTAGATCTGCCTTAGGGTTTCCATTAGCTTATGATTGTCTTCAGAACTAAACTAGCTAAGTTTGTATCAGACCTGTTTGGATCTTGCAGAATTGTTTCTGATTATAATTGGCCCTAACCCAGAAGGCCTTACAGTCAGGCATGTTAATGAAAATCAGATTTAAACAATTAATTTGTTGTTGTGTTGTTGAGTATTCCACTGTGTTGTTCTATTGGCTGCAAGGTTTGAACTATCCTTAATTGGATCCACCATCCTTGCTTGCATCAGGTGGTATCAAAGTTGAGAGTTGATCTTGTGAAGCCAAGGTTGACCTAGCAAGGCTGATCCTAGGAAATTGATCTTGTTGGTGAAGAGATCATATGATCTGGATTGTAGATCAGTAGCACTAAACTTGTGGATCTTTCCATAGTTGTTTGTTCAAGGTGGCAGGTTGAGATCTAACTTGTACACAACTTGGAGATTGCCACAAGGTGGTCGATGAGGGTTTGTTGTAGAGGGTTTTTGCATATCTTTAAGGATGCCTCCAAGAAGATTGGACCCTAGAGTTATTTCTGATCTTTATGATACTATTGAATCCTAGATCACAGAGAAGGTGAAATCAGATTTCAGATCTCAGATGGAATTGATGAAGAATGACATGGTTGCCGAGATCATGAGAGTTGTTACTGGTATACCTTAGAATGTTGGTACTAAGGATGGATATGAAGAAGCTGCTAAATAATTTGAACCTACTGGACCTAGTGGTGATGACTGGAGGGACATATCTAGCGAAGATAGAACTTCTCAGTTGCATAGATTTGGAGCTCAGTTTAGTAATGGTTACCAAATGGAAGTTTCTACTTTCTCTGGTACTTTGAAGCCCAAGAACTTGATTGATTGGATTGGTGAACTTGAAGATTTCTTTGAGATGGAAGAAATTGAAGATCCTCTTTGGGTGAGATTAGCACAGACAAAGTTGAAAGGACATGTTGCTCTTTGGTAGAAAGAACTACAAAGAGATAGAGAAGATGAAGGTGAAATGAAGATCAATTGGTGGAGGTTGATGGTGACTAAGTTGAAAGCTAATTTGATACCTTCTGACTATGCGCTTGACTTGTTTAAGAAGTTTCAAAATTTGAAATAGAAGGATCTGACTATGGAAGATTATACCGAGGAGTTCTCCAAACTTACTATTCGGTTTGGACATCGAGAGCTTGGTAAGGAAAAGGTAGCTCAGTATGTGAATGGTATGAGATTCAATATTTAGGATGAGCTTGGTATGCTAAAGATTGATTTTGTTGAAGATGCTTATCAGTAAGCTCTGAAGGCAGAAGATAAGCTGAAGAGGAAACAACATAGTAATCCCCGAGGGAAAGAAAAGATTGATCACTCAGCAAAGGATAAACTAACTGATGCAGAAGATGAATAGAAACCTGTGGAACCAAAGAAGAAGACATGTAGAGTTATCTTTAAGGGTACTTTCTATAACTATGGAGAGGAAGGACACTGCTCTTTTGAGTGTACATAGAATAAGCTTGGTGACTAACGAACTACTGTGGTGAATGAGAATGAACCTGAATCTGAGAACTTGTTGCTTTGATGAATATTGCTAAGTACAAAGGAACCTTGTCAGAGGAGTAACTTATTTAGGACCCGATGCAAGTTTGGAGGTAAACTCTGTGATGTTATTATTGATAGTGGTAGTACTAATAACCTTGTTGCTGAGGACATGGTTCAGAGACTTGGGTTGAATAGAATGAAGCATCCTTGTCCTTATAGGATTGGCTGGTTACAAGATGTTCATGCTCTAGAAGTAAGAGAACAATGCTTTATTGATGTTTAGATTGGCCAGTATAAGGATCTTGTGTTATGTGACATTGTAAAGATGAATAGTTGTGATATATTTCTTGGTAGACCTTGGCAATATGATTGCAGAGCTATGTATGACTGTGGAAGAAATGTGTTTACTGTTGAGAAGGATGATAGGAAGTTTTCCCTAATGCCTTTGCTGGATACAACACTCGGTAGGAGAAGCCTGAGTATTGGTAGCCAAGTTGAGATTGTGGATCCAGAGAAAATGAATGATCAGTATGGAGAACCGACCTGTGTGTTGTCAAGAAAAGACTTGAAAAGATAGAGAAAGCTGAAGTGGAAGAGTATGCAAGCTGAAAAGGTGGAGGACTTGTATGTGAAGAACCAGTTTGGGGTTTATGTGCTAAATCTTGAAAGATGTTCTCCTCACATATGAATATCTTTTCAAACCTAGGGTGTCTGATACAAGGGCATTCTAGGGTACTCAGTGAATCTGCATGGGAGGTGTATGTTTGGCTAGTGTTACTCAGTTGCAACCTTGATTGATGACCTCGGTCATTGAAGGAAGCTTGATCGTTGAAGGAACTCAGTAATCTTTGGTGCTCGGTGAAAGTGTTACTCGGTGATGCCTGCGGTGCTTAGTCGACATTGGTGTTCAACGATGCTTGGGATGCTCAGTTATTTCACTATTGCTCGATAGTTCTGGTTTATCGATTGGAGTTCTGTGTGATTTGTTGGGCCAAATTGGTGCATTTATTTTGGTAGCTTTTGTTACAAGCTGACATGTTAGATTAAATGTTTGTAAGGATATTTTAATTCTGACTTGTATTGAATTTAATATTTGTTGGGGGGGGGAGTTAATGGTTTCATCTAGCTGACTTGTGGCTGATGACTAGTATTTATAGGATGTTTGGATAGATGTTGAGGAAGAAGGGAGAGAGTAGTAGAATTTCATGACTTGAAGGCTTAGTGAATCAGATCTGAAGTTCTAAAAGCTAGAGTTGGAGAAGTCATGGAAAAGATCTTGCATGATCTTGCAGATCAGATTGTTATTTGATAGTTTGTAATTGCAGAGCTAGTGGTTTGCACACTTGGAGACAAGGAGATTGCTTGGAGGCTAGCTCAAGTTTAGATTTTCCTTAGGGTTTCCATCAGCTTCTAATTGTCTTCATAGATGAACTAGCTGAGTTTGTATTGGATCTATTTGGATCTTGTAGAATTGTTTCTGATTGTAATTGGCCCTAACCTGGAAGGCCTTACGGTCGGGCATGTTAATGAAAATCAAAGTTAAACAATTACTTTGTTGTTGTGTTGTTGAGTATTCCACTATGTTGTTCTATTGGCTGCAAGGTTTGGACTGTCCTTAATTAGATCCACCATCCTTGACTACATCACTTCCTCATGTAAGGGAAAGGTTTCATCACCTTTATGACTATCATTCTCATTACTAGGCTACTATTTTTGAATTTCCTCTTCTGTCTCTAGGGTTTTTCCCTTGTCTTTTAGAGAGGTAGACCTAGTCTTCATAGATGGTGGGGTTTCAGGAACATCATCAATTTCTTTTCTTTTATTTTTCTTTATACTGGAATTAGGAGTACCAATATCACAAGTTCTCTTCCTAGATGGTTTAGGGGTGGAGGTAGAAGCTTCAAGAATAGTTCCTATTCTTTGGATAACTTTACTAACCCTAGTGGATATATTCTCTCTTCTCCCTATGCGTCCCTGGCCTCTGGGGCCAACTATTCTAGATTCAATCTCATCCATTTTTAAAAATTCATCCCAAGTCCCAATCATTTTCTTATTTAATTCTCTTTCCACAATTAACTTAATTAAACAATGATGGAAAAGTGATTGATATTTTCCCAATTGAACCAAGGAAGCTTTCTTCTTCACAATATTAAACAAGAAGTTAGGTAAATTTACCAGTCTATTGTCATGGTAGAGATGGCTAATGATTTTGAAATGCAGATCGTGTAGATATTTGTAGTGTCCTTCACAGGTAAAATATTGAATGATAAATGCAGATGGCTAGATATAGTCCAAGGGAAATGACACCCTTGAAGTGCCTTTCTTCTTGTCAATGTCTAACCATGGGTTACCATGCAAGGTGAGCTGTTCCCTAGCTAATTTTAAATCAAGGTCCTTAGTCCACTTCTCTCCTTATTGTGGCAATCCAGTCACTTCCACCACAATGTCTTTTGTGAATTCAATTCTCAGCCCTTTTACCACTGCAAACCCATTTTGGAGAGTATTTAAAAATTGCAGAGAAATTTCCTCATCAAATCCTTTGAGGCTTAGACAGTAATTCAACCAACCTTTTCTTCAAAAAATCTCACAGCTAGATGCATCTCCCATTAAAACTCTATGATCAATTGGCTCATGCCTCTAAAGATCACCCCCGTTTGCTATGAACATCATTTTTTTGTAGAAGATTTTTACAGAAGCTCAAAAATGGAAAATCAAGATTCAAAATGCTACAGACTCAAGGTGTTGTAGATGAGAAAGATAGAGTACATAATGCTATTCACTTTAGGTAATTAAAATCATTTTAATGCATGAAATCTCATAATATTTTTTCTTGTGTCAAGGTCTGCTACCCCAAACACGACACAAACATATCATCATAAATTAAAATTCAGATTTTAATATCTTTTAATTCCTTTTCAATCATGATGATGCAATCATGGAATGATAGAATATTTAACACACGATGAAACTCATCTTGAAAAAACAAGAATATTCCCTCCCCCCAACTAAGTTTAAGGCATGGGTCCCACTAGGCCAAGACGTGCAATAGTAAAAATCAAAACAACACACAGTCCTAATAAAAATGAAATATAAAATAAAATATGTACATAGGTATGTGTCATGAACCTGGTAAGCGCTACAAGAAGAGTTTTCTGAAATATGACATGCATTGATGGAGTGATGTGATGGTGTATAAAAGTGGTAGAGAGAGGAGGTGAGGTGGAGTTTATTATAGAGAAATAATTTCACACAAAGTGAAATGTTTATTATGGAGCCCTTGACGAAAATCAAGGATTAGTGGAAATATGGGTGGAAGACCCAAATGCTTCTTGTATAGGAGTGTTGTTGTTATCATGTTGCTGGAACTGCTACAGGAAGTCTTCACGACTCATTGGCTTGTGATAGATCTTGAGTCTATGATTGTTGACAAGTAATTTGAAATGTACGGGATCAATAGTAGATAGTTGAACTGCTCTATTTTAAAAAATGAAGGCTATCTCATAAGGGCCTAGCCATCATGTTTGAAATTTACCTGGGGTATGCAGGTAGCATGAGTCATATATCAGTGTCCAATCACCAACTGAAAATATATTTTCTTTGATAAATTTGTTGTGCCACTTCTTCTGCTACTGAATCAATTAAGTGTTGTGAAGTGAAGATTTACAATACTCATCCAACCCATTCAACTATAATAGCCGCTCCTCCTGTGCTCTAGTAAGGTCAATGTCTAATTCTAATGCCTTCATGAGGGTCTTATGCTGAAACTCAATAGGCATAGATGCAGATTTTCCATAAACCAACTCAAAAGGGGTAATACCATTTTTTATTTTCCATGTTGTTCGGTAAGCCCAAATGGCTTTAGGAAGGTGGGTAGCCCAATCCTTCTTATGAACAAAAAATATTTTGGTTAGGATGGCTTCAATTTCCCAATTTGTTCTCTTCTTGTCCATTGGCCTAGGGATGGTACGGTGAAGATTTACCACGTCTCACTGTGCATTCATGAATTAATTATGTAATAAGATTAGAGGTAAACTGTGTACCTTGATCTATGACTATCTTATAGGGTACTCCAAACCTGGTAAAAATATAATCATATAGAAACTCTACCACCTTATGATCTCTAGCATGCCCCATTGCTTTAGCTTCTACCCATTTTTTGGCATAGTTAGTACACACTAAGATATTTGATTTACCATGAGAAGATGGCTCGATGGGTCCAACAAAATTGATGCCCCATTTGTCAAATGGTGTCACCACCACCTGAGGCTGCAAGGGAATTTCATCTAATGTAGTTGGGTGTCCCATGCACTGGCATTTGTCATAGTGTCTTGTATGCTTAGCTATATCCTTATGTAGGGTAGGCCAATAATATCTTGTTGTCAAGCTTTTGTATGTTGTTCTCTTTGCTACAAAATTTCTGCCACACGGCTCATCACGACAAGCCCTAAGGATGTCATAAGTCTCATCTTCTTGAACACATCTTCCAGTGACTTGATCAGGACCTGTGTAGAACATAAATCCTAAGATCCATGAGAAATTGAAACTTTTCTCAACTAGAAGTCAACATTCTTTAGGTGAAAAATGAGGTGGTGTCCTTCCTGTAGAAAGGTAGTTTTCTATGTTAGCATACCATGGGTTGAAAGTATTAATGGAGAATAGGTGCCCATCAGGGAAGCTATCATCAATTGTTGTAGGATCATCTGGAACTTGTAATCTAGATAAGAAATCAGCCACTACATTAGCCTTTCCTAGTTTATCAATGATTTTCACATCAAACTCCTACATAAGGAGTAACCATCTTGCCAATCTGCCAGTGATGGAAGGCTTGTTCATCAAGAATTTGATGGCTGAATGATCAGTGTATACAAATAATTCATAACCAGTGATGTAATGCCTAAATTTATTGAGAGCATAGATTATTGCTAGCAATTCTTTTTCAGTGACAATATAGTTCATTTTAGCACCTTGAAAGTTTTTACTAATGTAATAAATAGCATGCTCAACTATACCTTCCTTTTGTCCTAACACTGCTCTAATGGAATAGTTAGATGCATTGGTGTGAATATGAAATGGAAGCTTCTAGTCAGGTCCTCTGAGGATAGGTGTCTTTGTCAAAACTTCTTTTAGTTGCTGAAATGACAATTCACAGTCATTTGTCCATTCAAACTATGCTTCCTTCTTCAATAGGTTGTACAAAGGTGCTGCAATTTGGCTAAAGTCTTTGATGAATATCCTATAGTAACTAGCGTGAATAAGAAAAATCCTGACATTCTTCTACTTGATTGGTGTTGGAAGTGTGTTGATGACTGCAATCTTTGCAGGGTCAACCTAGATACCAAAGGATGAAAGATAGTGTCCTAAAATAACTCCCTCCTCCATCATCATGTAGCACTTCTCACTATTAAGGGAGAGGTTATATTCTTGACATCTCTTGAAAACCTTCTCCAAGTTAGCTTGCACCTCCTCAAATGTAGTTCCATAAGTAGTGAATTCATCCATATATATTTCCATACAGTCAGCAAAAATGTAGAGAAAATACTGATTACCACTCTTTACAAAGTAGCAGGTGCATTGTACAATCCAAATGGAAAGACTAAATAAGAAAATTTTCCCCAAGGACAGGTGAACATTTTCTTATCATGGTCTTCTAGTGATATCTAGATTTGGTTATAGCCACTGAAGTCACCTAGAAATGAAAAATACTTTTTATCAGCAAGATTATCAAGTACTTGGTCAATGAAAGGTAATGGAAAGTGATCCTTTTTAGTGGCTTTGTTAAGCTCCCTATAGTCCACACACACTCTCCATTTCCCTCCTTTCTTTGGAATAATCACTAAAGGAGAAACCCACTGGCTATCATAAATAGGATATATGAAACCAACACTAAGGAGTTTTTGTAACTCTGTCTTCACTATATCTCTTAGAGCAGGATTAATTCTTCTCTAGGCTTGTCTAATTGGCTTGAACTTAGGACTTATATAGATCCTATGGGTACAAAGCTTAGGGTCTAACCCCTTCATATCAGTATAGTCCCATGCAAAGGCTTGCTGAATTTCTTGAAAAATTTTGAGAAGACTGGTCATTTGAGATGTAGTGAGATTCTTATTGACATTCAACTCCTTTCCTAAGGCAATTTCAACTCTTTTTACTTTATCCAACATCATGATTTCTGCAAATGATGGTGACTTTATCTCAAGAGGCAACAAGGTATGGAGGTAATCAAATGCTACATGAAACTTAGGCGAGGTCTTCTTGGGTAATATGGTTTGGAGGGAATAGTTAGGGACAACACAAGAAGATGTTTTAGAGCCATACTGGTTGGTGAGAATTGCTGCTAGTATGTCATCTTCTTCCTATGAGACCATAAATGGATCTTTTTCAATAACCATGCGTTGTTGCACTAAATTTGCTTCAAGGGTAGCATCACCTAGATCTGGCCAGAAAACTTGGTCAAGTTCAACTTGGGGTTTGGCTGGAGAATACAAAGTTAGTTTCTTAGTACTTATCCCATCAGATATTGTCATTTTTCCTAAGCAACATGCAATGCAAGAATCAGTTGTGGCTAGCCAAGGTCTTCCTAGGATTAATGGATATCCTCCTAGAGTGGCTTTGGGGGACATGATTATGAAGTCTGGGGGGTAATCCAATGAATCAAGTGTTACAATGCTCTTCTACCATGCCATCTAGATTAATAGTGGAATTATCATCTAATTGGAGTATTGTAGGTGTTTCCCTTAAACCAATGATGCTAAGCCTCAACAAAACTTCCCTAGTCATTACATTGATTGATGCTCCTAGATCAATCAAGAAATTATATATTTGTATACCATTGATATGAATAGTAACCACTGGGCTTCTTGGATCAGAGTATTTAGGCATTAAAACTTTCTTTAAGATGAGATCAAAAAGCTTCCCAAGGACATGGACAATGTTAGGGTCTTTCTTCTTTCTTCCTGGTTGCTTAATATAGGCTTCCTTTCTTGCCTTATTATAAATTGGAACTTCTTAAAGGGCATCCAAAAAGTGAATTTGAACTGTCATTTGCTAAAGTTGGTCAATCAAATTAGCTGCAATAGGATTCTCTTTTGGGGGTGCTGATTAGACCAATCTCTGTGGATAAGGCATATTTTTCAATACTAGTGTAGATTAAGGAATAGGTGGAACAATAGTGGTTTGGTTCACATGTATTTCCTCAGTATCAACAACTTCAATTATTATAGGCTCCTTAGGTGTAGGCAATTTAGTTCCCGATCTTAGATGAATATCATTCACTTGCAGGGAATAAGCTTGTTGCTTGCTATTAGGATTTAGAGTTGGTTGCGCAGGTAGTTGTGTTGGCTTCTGAGGGATATTATTAGCTACAAGAGGTGGAGGCATAATAACTTTCTGCTGAGGTGGAGGCATGATAGCTTGTTGCTAATTAGGTTGATTAGGTCCCCATTAAGGTTTTTGTTGCTAGTTACCATGTGGTTTCCATTGGTGATTCTGTTGTGGCTGCTGATATTGGTTAAATTGTTGTTGGTATGGGTTAAATGGAGCCTATTGTTGATAGGATTGGTTATACTGTGGCTTTTGGTTAGACCAGTTATAATTCCAATTCTATCCTTGAGGGCCATAATTTTGAGGGTTGTGGTTTTTCCATTGAATACTATTGTTATAACTAAAATTATTCAAGGGGTCCGGAGGCATACCTTGTCTTTGAGCCCATGGTTTCCTTTGAGAAACATAGAAAACCTCTCCATTCTCCTCATCTATAGTTTTACGCTTGGTGGGAATTGAATTAGTGTCCACAGATGCAACTATTTTACACCTACAGTTTCTCTTATTTTCTCTGTAGTGAGAGCAGTATTTGGCCACCATAGCTTCTATCTCATCCTTCTTCCTTCTTGCTTGCATGCTATCCAAATGAGTGAAAACATTATTGATGATGTCCTGCTTAAAGTCAGATAGAAGATTGGACAACTCCATCTTAGACACCCCTGAACCATTGGACTTATGAGGTAGGTCTTTGAGTCCTCTACATTTCTTTACAGTAGCCCTTGAATAGTTCAGACCACCTATGCTACATGAACAGTCTACTAGTTATGTTACTAGTGGCTATAGGAATAATAGAGTTCTACTTCACTTCTAAGTAAGCATGAAAATAATTCCTACTCTAACTAATAAATTCACTCACCAAGTGGGCCCCATTGGATGAGTGAATAGAAAGACAATCAAGATAAAAAGATTGAACTCAAATTGTGCATTCTATTCATTCATGGAAAATAAGTACACTTGGACTAAAATAGTATTATAGCTACAATAGTTCTATTTAGAAAATCGACTAACTCCAAAGAGTTATTATAGTCATCTTATTTAAAGGAAAACTACAACTACTCCCTGAATCTAAGATCACTCCATTAATGAGGATCGGTATAGATTCATAATGCCTTATAATAGAAATAGCATTTATCAAGAATAAGTCCTCCCAGAATATAGCACTTTGTGGGTACTAGATCCACATGCTGCATTTAATAGGAAATGGTATTGACTTGTTCCTCCCACGAAGATCTTGCAGCAATGGCTGGCTTTGACTTCTTCAGCACTACAATGGTGATCTTTAAATACACCATGAATAATACCTGTAAAATGCTTAATGCACACACAACCTCTGATACATACATATTCTCATCATTAGTATTAGGAAGAAAGTGTCAAGCTCTAATTAATACTCTTGTAAGACATATGGCTACAAGAAGGAAACTACCCAAAAACATAGCATAAGTAAAGGATCATTCATTAGCATATATAATCACTGTATTCTACCATTTATGTCCATTAGTTTCAAGAAAATATACCATGTTCTTTTATCATCCACATTCCTACTTCATGTCTTTACACATATAAAATATACATATAAAACCATAAGTTCATGTATCTTCTTGCAAGTAAACTACTTGAAAGGAAATAAAAAGCATTTAGAAAGATGGCCATTTAAGAGGCTCATCACCAAGTACCTATTTTTTTCTGAGAATATCAAAGTAATAGGGTCAAATTGTGAGTTACAAAGTTGTTTTCAATTGTCCTTGTAAGCATCCTTCAATCTGTGGATCTTTATCAATTCGGTGAATCACCTAGTTTAAGTTTTTAGTTTTCAATTCATGCACTCTCTCCCCTTTTCCTCCTAAGGTTAGTTTAAGGTTTAAGGTGATTCAAGGGGAATCCAGCCCCTAATCTAGAGGTCTACTTTCTTATCAATCACCCACAACCTAAAAGTAATCCCATGTTTAACAGGATTGCTAGGTTTCACACTTAGCTCATTTGGGTGTAATCCTTAGTGACAATAGGACTCATGAGAATTAGAAGATTTAGGTGTGTCTTGACTTGGAGGGAATGATTGTGAGTGCATGAATTTTGGAGATTGGGTAGCTTGATTTAGAGGTGGGGATCTATACTTCACTATTATCTCATCGATCTATGCAAAGAAAATAATGGTTTTGGATGAGAGATGGGGATGATGGATTTGGGTAAATGTGGGAGGATGAGATGGATTTACCTTTTCAAAGGTAGAGGAAGGAGAAGAAATGTGAGATGTATTGGGATTGGACATGGCATGTTGAGGTGGAATAGTTGGGGATATGAGATTGTCTTGGTAAGTGGGAGTTAGATTGTTTTTGTGAATGTGTGAGTTGGATGAATGTGAGATTGGATTTGTGCGAAGCCAATTTTTATCCATGATGTTGGAATGAAGGTTTTGATTTGGATTAGAAGAAGATGTGGATGAAGATTTTAATTAGATGAAGTGAGATATTTAAGGATGGATTAAATATGAACTTAGGACTAGGAGCAAGTTTGGACTTTGTTTTTTTATTTGAGAGGGCAGTGCCTCAAGGAATTTGATTTGATTTGATCTTGGATTTGATTGATTGTGAGGGCAAGGCCTCAAGGATTTGACTGATTGGATTTGATTTGTGAGGGAAGGGCCTCAAGGATGAGATTAATTGGATTTGATTTGTTTTTGGATTTGAAGGTTTGAGACAAACCTAGATGGAACAAGACCCTATGATGGTGAAAACAAAGGATTGATTTGGATGATTATCTTCTTCGACTTGGAGATGGACTTGTGATCCCAAGAAAAATAGGATAGGATTAATGGAATTAATTACTTGAGACAGACCGATGTTCTCAAAGAAAAAATTTGATAAGATGTGTTTGCTAATGATGAGGGTCTATGTAACTCTTTTGATTAAAATATTTCAACCTAAGATTGATTAAGGAATGAAACATGAGATTTGATTTGATTAGTCTTGATTATGCTTGGATATGGGTCAATCAAGATGAGATTTTATTAAAGTCCAAACGATGATTTTTCTCCTAAGTTCAAAGTGTAAGATTTTATGAAAATTTGAATGAGCAGGTGATGTGGATATATATTAGAATTAAGAATAAAATAAATTTAGAAGATAGGTGAGAAATATTGGAAGACAATGTAATGGATGATTGATTTAGATGAAGAGGATACATAGATTGAATTAGGATTTGATTGGAATGAAGTTGACAAGGGGACTAGATTAGAAAGGTAATGATTTTTATTAGATTAGGACAATGAATGATGAAATTGGATTAAGAAAGTAGATGTGATTTATGAAGGATTACCAAGATGAAGATTATGACTTTGATTGAATGATTAGGAAGAGGATAAAGATGACTTAGAAGGATGATTAGATTAGAAGAATTATTAGAATGATTAAGAAGAATGATAAATTTGACTTAGAAGAAGTGATTAGGAGGATTAGAATAGAATAGGAAGGACTTGGAAGAAGTGATTAGGATGATATAGAAGAAGTGATTAGGATGATTAGAATAGAAGAGGAATGATGATTTAATTGGATTAAGAAGATGACTAAGGATGTTATGAATTATTAGGAGATGATGACTAGAATGATTAGAATAGAGGAATGAATAGATGATTAGGAGAGATTACGATTGGAGGAATGAGTTTGAATGATTAAGAATTTGATTAGAATAAGAAGTATGAAAAAGGTGATGAAGTTGATAGAGGATGTGGAGATGATGTGGAAAGCTTGACTAAGTGGACTTAAAATAAGACTTGTTTTTGTTGTTTTTGAAATTTTTTGTTTTCTTTGAGTTTTTGAGTTTTGTAATGTTTTTGAGTTTTCAAGCTTTATATTGTTTTTGGATTTTGACATTTTTTGATGTTTTTGGATTTTTGAAAGTTTATGCTTTTTGGATTTTTTATTTTAAAAAGAAAAGAAAACAAATGAAATTATAGACAAGCACAATTGCTAAGGCTTAATTTGGATGGTGTGTCCCCTTTTGGCTGCAAATGGGGAAGGTTTTAAACATTCAAGCACATCAAACACACCAACAATCCTATGTAGGCTTAAACTAGGATATACAAGCTCAAATAGGGGATGTCCTTGATATACGCAAGGTACGTGAGGCCCAAATCTGTAGATGCAAGAGAATAATGCCACACAGCTGGGAGGTGAAGGTAACCCAAATCTCCACCTTCACTTCCCAAAGGTATAAATTTCTTTGGGGCTTAGCCAAGAGTGACAAGATTCTACTTCCAAGAGAGGTGTCTTTGGATTCACCTCCCGCTATTTATACTCCATCGAAACATGAGAGTTGATGTCATCCCTTGAGGTGATCAAATCCCCAAGCAGGCCTCTTAAAAAGAAAACAAAACCCCATATTTCTTGTGCACTCAAGATCACCTGAAGGTATGAGAGGAGAGAATACATACATGGCCTTGGGGTTTAAAAGACACTTGTTCTTTTTAATTCCAAACCCAAATGTGAAAGGTTAATTTTAAGTCCAATTTTCAAATGTGTGGAAAACACTTCAAACAAAATGTCTAAGGCTAAAAATTATTACAAAATCAGATTCCTTGCATTTTTTTGATGATTTTGTTTTTAAAAATTGTTGAAAAATATTCTTTTATGCCCAAGTTATGAGTGTTTTAAGATTACAAAGAAAGGGTGACTTTTGAACACATGCACCTAATTTTATATGAGGAATATGAGAAAATAGTTTGTAGATATGGATAGAAGGTTGAATCAACTTTCTGACACTTCTTGAATCATCAAAATCCGAGTTGTTTTCTAAAAGTTATGAGGATTTTTGTGAAACAACTCCTTTATGGACTTGCAAGGAGATAAAGGGCTAGATAAGCCCTTGAAAGATAGCCCCTGGGCCTCATGTCACCACATGCTAGAGGAAAGGGGACTAAAAGTTTAGCAAAGCCCCTAGTCACCCATATGACCATGGGCTAAATTCCTGCCTCCATTGTGAATCTGAAAATTCTTTCCTGCCCTCGACCTCCATGACTATTGTCGCTGTAGGTTTGCCATTTTAGGAATATATATTTGAAGTAGAGTGATTTTGAATAACCAAAAATAATAGGATTTTAAAATGATTAGTAAAATAAACTTCAAAAAAGGTCCTTTTTTTTTACACTCAATAAAGAAATGTAAAAAGAGAGAAATCTGAAGAATATATACAATGAATATATTCCCTAGACTTTCAAATAAGTAAAGAGAGTAAAAGATAGGGAATAATATATTAAAATTCATTTCTTGGCTCCTCCAAGCACAATGGTGAAGCTAGTTTTGTGATTTTGAGCCTTTTGCAAAAGTTGACCTCCAAATGCAAGCCTTAAACCTACAAGCTCAAAAACTCACAAAAACACTTAAAAACATATTAGGAGATTAGTAATGACTCATAAAGTGGGTCCCACCAGGCATGCCAAAATGTATTGCATAAAATATAATAAAAGAATAAACTTAAATAAACTAAGCTTATCCTAGCATATTCATGCAAACCTCAAAATATGGAAGAAAACATGCATATATGAAGAAAATGAAGTAAGAAACAAGATTAAACTACTCAACATAAATGCAAACCTCTGAAATGACTAAGTGTTGATGATTTTGGTTGTTGAGGGTATGTGGTTTCTCACAAATCCTGCAGCATGACAATGTGTGAAAAATGTTTGTTGAATGAGGATAAAAGATCTCAATTTATAGGATTTTTAGGGAAATGGACGGTTTGGATTCAAAGTTGGATGAAGAGCTAAGATTCTTCAGGATCAATGAGGTGGCCATGACGTGGAGGCCAAGTAGATGCCATGTAGATGACATGTGGATTAGGGTTTGACCATTCAAAGGGGGAAAGATTCTCACACGTGTGAGAAACATTTGAAAGTGACATGTCCATGACAAAGTGTAAGAAGGTGTAACAGGGTTTAAGAGAGCCAAAGTTGCTCACACATGTGTGAGAAACTGATGGCTCAATGACAAAGGTCAAGAGATGTAAGAGGATGGGAGAACCAAAGTTCCTCACGCATGTGAGAAACTTTGGAAAATGGCATGTCAATGACATGGGTCAAAGGGTGGAAGAGAAAGAGAGAACCAAGGCTTGGAAAGTGACATGTCAATGACATGTGGGAGACAAGTGTGTAAGAATGTGTAAGAGTCACACGTGACTTGGGTTTGAGTTAGGATTTCTTAATCCTTAGATTAAGGTTGTGCAAATGATTAGGTGGGAGATTAGGGTTAATTAGTGGGAAAGTGGGTTGACTTGAGTTAGAAGGATGGGCTAGGTTAGGGAAGTGAGGTTAGGTGAGGGTTAAAGTTAGGAGCCATGTGCTCAAATAGAATTAAATACAATATTTAATTCCAAGTGGGTTAAGAGGGGATTAATTAAGTAAACACGATCATTTACTTAATTAAAGAGAGGATTAGGATGAGGGGAAATCAGATTAAATAAATGTAAATTTATTTAATCAAGGATAATGAATAAAGATGAGTGTAATTAAATAAATGAAAATTTATTTAATTAAAGGTGGAATAAGGTTAATTATTAAATAAATAATAATATCTATTTAATTGGCTAGAATAAGGGTAATTATTAGGATAATTTTAGGTGTCTACAATACATACATACATACATACATACATACATATACACACACACACACACACACACACACACACACACACACACACACACACACACACACACACACATATATATACACACACCACACACAAATATATATATATACATATATACACACCACACACAAATATATATACATATACATATACATACATACACACACACGTGCTTGCACACACACACACACACACATATTTGGAGGGGGAGGGTATTGCCCTATCCTCCCTTGGTTGTTGTGAGGCTGCAACGGCTTATCCGTTGGCCAGCCCACGGCTGCGACCACCCAAGGGGTCCGTAGGGAGCCCGCATAGACTGTGACCCATGGGTACCCTAAGGGGATTGGTTTTTTTTAAAAAGTGTATATATATATATATATATATATATATATATATATATATATATATATATATATATATATATATATATATATATATATATATATATATATATATATATATATATATATATATATATATATATATATATATATATATATATATATATATATATATATATATATATATATATATATATATATATATATATATATATATATATATATATATATATATAATATTTTTAATATAATATAATATAATTATTATTTAATAAAAATTAAATATTAATTAATATTTTATAATTTAATAGATTTTAAAATTTTATTTATATTTAATAAATATTAAATGTGATTTAGTTATTAATTAATAATTTTATTTATTTAAGGTTATTTGTAATATTTAATAAATGGTAAATATTAATATTTGTCAAAAGTTTTAGTTTAATGAATGTTTAGGAGATTAATATTTCTTAATAGATTGTGATTTTTTTTATGCTGAGAATTAATTTATTCAATGAATTTTATATAAAGCAAAGTTATTTATATTTGAAAGAAAAGTTAACAATATCATTATTTTATTATCAAACATTTAGTGTTTTGTTATGCATGATATTTTTTGAATGCTTTATAGTCAAATTGGACTTTAGAAAATACTTTGATTGTTTTATACATTTTTCACTAATATTATGATTTTGTTTGTTGGTGTATTTATTATTTTATTTGGTGTTGTTCATATGGGGAATTACATTGGCTTTAGGAGTGGTACACCAAAGGCTTGGGGGTTATGGTTGTCTTTCTGACATGTTTACTTTTTAGTATTTTATGATAATGACCTGGTCATGATCATTCTACCCAATCAATTTTCTAAACTCATTAATTGTGAACTCTTTGAGAGTGTGTTATATTATGTCATGGTTCAAGGTCCAATATGGAATTGTAATGTTATGGTTTGAGGATCATCTTTTATTTGTGAGATTTATGATTTGAGGTCTAGTATGAGTACCAATTATCTTTATGGAACTGAATGTGATTATTATGACTTATGAGATTTATCTATGACCTATGAGCCTAGGGGAGGTTAGATAGGTGCATTTAGGGGAGTGACTTACAATAGGGACCTGGGTCCCAAAGAGGTCAATACCAGGGTAACCTATCATAAGTTTGTTAATAAGTGATAAGCTAATAATAAAACTTGGGAATAACATTAAATACAAGATTAATTATGGATGCTTCACTTGTTCCTTGAGTGCTTGTATAGGCCAAGGATGGGAATGGGATGATACCTAGAGAATAGGTATGATTAGAGTACCTCATCTTCATGAGACGGTATTCTAACTCCGCATGGGTCATGTTGAGGGTCTAGGGTCTAGAGTGACCAGTCTAGGGTAACTCAACATGATAATATTTTGAGGGTTTAGGGTCTAGAGAAAGAAATCTAGGGTAACTCAAGCAGTTGGCCATGTGATGACATTCCCATAGTATATAGCCTAAGTCTCCTTTGTATTTTTTGCATTTATCTCTAGTAGTGTGTCTTGGTATTTTAGTACAATTTGGTGGCGTGTCTTGGTATTTCAGTACTATCTAGTCGTGTTCTTTTGATATTTTAGTATTATCTGGCCATTGGTATTTGGTTTCTAGTGGTTGGTTTTGGTATGTGGTGTTGGTATTGGTACTTGTTGGTATTTTGATATTTATTATCTTTTCTTTATCACTAGTTGGTGGTACATTTTGAGATAGAGAACTTTCAGGATCCATTGCTTAGTTATTTTATTGTGTTGGATTTTGTGATTGCTATTTGAGTGGGGTTTGTTGTTATCTCCTTAAAATAGTGAGAGTGGATATTTGGTTCCATGAGGTTGGGTGGTGGTGAATCTTTTACTATTTGGGACTCTGACATTCTTGTACTGGTGTTGGATGATGCTTGTTGCTGTTACTTTCTTCTTGTTCTTCATTGGAGGATTGTTCATATCTATATTATGATGTTTATATTGGTACCTTGTATCAATACTTTAGATGTAATTCTTTTGGGATTTTGTTTCATTTTGTATACCTTTCTGTATCACTTATATCTATGTGTTCATTTATGTGATGATGTACTTGTTATTCATTTGTATATGAGAGATTTGTAATTATAATTAATCTAAATAATTAATTAGTAATATGTAATTCTACATCATGGAACCCTTGAGATTTGTAATCTAAAATTGAGTTGTACTTGTTTGTATCTTATGTTGTATTGCTTCTGCATTGTTATCATTATTATTTTGTAAACTTTTAAGAAAAAAAATATTATGTAAACTTAGTAACATGTTTTAGGTTAACTTGTCCTAGGTTCCCTCGTGGGGCATTACAAAAGTACAATAATCAACTAGAATTTTCACATAATTGAAAGCCATGAGATTTTCCTCCAACCCTTCGAAACCTCCCAAAAAATCACCTATTTTTGCTAGAATATTACTGAGCATTAGTTCTATAGAGGATAAGGGAATATTTATCCATTTGAAAATTGTTGAGAATTTAACCATGGATGGATCGAACTTGATGGACCAATTAAAAAACTTAATAGTAAAACCCTTAAAGAATAATACTGACCCTTTTAAAAATATTTCTTCTAATGAAATATCTTTACAATCAATGAAGAAGAAATTATTATTAAGGGTAGTAATACTTACCTGGTCCTTGAAGGACTTAAGAAACCATCTGGAGACATCAAAATCAAAGACGTTATTACCACCCCAAATAGCGTAAACCCCATGATTCTTGCAATAATCACATTGTTCATTAGAGTACCCATTGCTAAAAATCATGATGTCATGATCCATCTTAGGGTTAGGGCATTTCTCACTCCCTAATTTTCCAAATGGAAAAACTATAGGATTTCCATGGTTTTGAGAAAAAATCAGGAAATTACCCTTGGTCAATAACTCTGAGGGTTCTTGCAATTGATTGATATTTACATTATTGTAAGAAAACCAAACTCTATGATTTCTCATGCCAAGCTCTTGATGGGATAAAATCTTCTCATGTGTGGGTTTGTTAAGCTTGCCTTCTTGGAACCCTTTGATTTGGGTTCAAACAAATTTTGGGATCTAATGGGTCAATTACATGCCCTAATCATCGAGATTGAATCCATCCTAGGGTTTCCTAATGGAACCCTATTTTCCCATGTTGCTTTTGCATGATTTTCATTGGTGATAGGTATTACCCATGATTTATCCATCTTATTCAATGAGGCATCCTTCAATCGGTTGTTACAAGCTGTAATCCATCCATCTTCACCATAAAAATGTTTTTGGAGCCTAGTAGATGCAGTCAAAGGTCTCCCATAATATGGATGTGAGACCAATGCCTCTTTCTTCTAGACAGACGAAGGCCTCTTGGCTTCATTGAAGGAAGATAATCTGCCATTTTTGCACTAAGTGTTTAAACTTGCAGATCTGTTTATCCCAAGAAAATCATCCGAGAGGAGGGCTAGAGCTTTGAAGCATTTATGGAACCTGATCTACCCATTGGAATTGTTAAACCCTTTGTTTTTTTGAGTAGTTAGGGTTTCGATGGACAAAATTGTCTTGCCTTGGAACGTGTGGTTTCCTAGCCAAATTTGCAATAATATCATAATGAGCCTTTAGAAAGTTCGCAAAGTTTGCCATTTTCCTCACAATATCATATTTTTAACTTCCAATCATTTATATTTTAACTGTATTAAAATATCTTCTTTATTATTATTATTATTTTATTACAAGGTTAGATTAATGTTCTTCATAAATAAATTTAAAAAATTACACGAATTCAAGTATATAAATGTATAATAAAATAAAGTATTAATATAATAATAGATTAGAAATAATATCATTAATCATGGAGGATGAAAGTGTCCTTACATTAAATTTTAAAAAGAAAAATATAATGACCATAATATAATAGTAATAATGTAGTCTTAATAGATTTTTTTAAGTTTTGGTAAAGAGTTTAATAATAATAATAATAAGGTGGTGTTAATAATTTTTTTTTTTACTTTGGTTAAGAATTTAATAGAAATATAATAAATATAATACTAACAAGTGCCACGTAGTGGTGTAATAGAAGTAATAAATATAAAGAATGAGAATAATAGTTTTAATTAGTTAAATTGTTTAATCATAAATTTGAAGTTAATCTATAGTTTAGAAATAGAAATTTGATCAGTAAATAAATTATTTATAGAATATTAATTTAAGAGCAAGCAAGAGAATATAGAATAATTTAAAAGTAGATTAAAAATTTAAAAATAATATTTTAATTAAATATATTAAATTTTTAATTATTATAATTTTTTTAATAATTATGCTAGAAGTAATGATTTTTTTATAATTAAAATATTATAATTTAAAATTATATTGGTAATGTTAATTATAATGAACCCAGATAACTCTAACCATAACCCTAACCTCAACCTTAAACTCTAATTGTAAACTTTATCGTAACCTTCCCTCCAACCTTGATCATATCCATGTACCCTAATATAAACCCAAATAAACTATAATCTAATCACTAACCCTCATCCTAACCACTAACCATAATTATAACCCCAACCTTAATCATAACCTTAATTTTAATTGTTAACATAATCATACTAATTGTCACTTTAATATTAATCTCACCCTACCCCTAACCCTAAATATAATTGTAACCATTAACATAATATTACTCCTAACTTTAAACTGTTCACCCTAACCATAACCATAACCCTACCATTGACCCTAGGTAATATGCTAAGGTTAACTGTGATACTAACCCTAATTATAACCCTAATCCTAATACTAACCTTAAGACTAACCCTAATTACACAATTGAACTTAAATGTTACCATAATGTACTAACCTTAGTCGTAATCCTAAGACTAACCTTAACCATAATAGTAGCACTAACCGTAATACTAAAACTAACTGTAACACTAACCCTTACATAATTATAGAATAAAATTCACATCATATCATAACCTTCCCTCTAACCTTAACATTAACCTTAATTGTAACCCTACCACTAATATTAACCATAACAGTAACACTAATCGTAGCAGTAACTCTTACCACCATATATTCAAGTATTAAAAATCATAAAATGTCTTCCATGTCACGCCGCAACTGGTACTAGAGTAATCCTTCTCGAGGTGCCTATTTTCTTCAAATTGCAAGGTGCAATAGGCACCTTGAGAAGGATTACTCTCGGCGTATTTTATATATGCTAGTGTTAATTATAATGATAGTCAAAATTTTAAGAATAGAAATCTAATGGTAATCCTAAATATATAAATTATTTACTTTTCTTTATTGAATCTTTTAAGATATTTTCTTATTTTTATTTTATTGAATATTCTTACATAGTTGAGATAACTTATGTAAAATCATATTATTTAGCATTTTAAAAGTTATTATCATTTAAATATTATAAGGATAAATCAGAAAAAAGATGTGAAATTGATTCAAATAGAAAATTTATTTACATTTTATTATAAATAATAATTGCATGAATGTTTTCATTTCACTAATAAAAAATTAAAACAATCAATTATAATTAAAACATTATTTATTAAATACAAAATATAAAATTAATTAAACTAAAATAATAATTTAAAAATATATTAATATTAATTTTTATCATAACTTATAATCATTACACATAAATATATTTAATAGATATTATTATCATTGATTTATAAACTAGCTTATATATACTTATATAGATATAATACGCCAAGAGTAATCCTTCTCGAGGCACCTATTTTCTCTAAATTGCAAGGTGCAATAGGTGCCTCGAGAAGGATTACTCTTGGCTATTATATATAAGCTAGTAGCAACTGCAACACAACATAGAAGATATTTTACAATTTCTATTGTTTATGTATATGGAATTCATACTAAAATAAACTCAAATTGTTAGGGCAACAATTAGGTTTAATGTTGTAAAAAAAAGTATATATATAGTTTTAAATTATTAAAATTATTTGAAATAGGGTAAGAGTTACGGTTAGTAGGACATTTTACCTTATGAGTTAGGGTTCGGGTAAGAGTTACAGTTAGGGTTAGGATTAGGGATAGGGTGAGAGTTAGGGTTAGCAGGACATTTTACATTATGAGTTAGGGTTCAGGTAAGAGTGACAATTAGGGTTAGGGTTACGAATAGGGGGAGAGTTAGGGTTAGTAGGGAATTTTACCTTATGAGTTAGGGTTTGGGTAAGAGCTCTAGTTAGGGTTAGGGTTAGTGATAGGGGAGAGTTAGGGTTAGTAGGACATTTTACCTTATGCATTAGGGTTCGGGTAAGAGTTACAATTAGGGTTAGGGCTAGGGTGAGATTAAGGATGTGGTTAGGGATATGATGTTAGGTTAAAAATTAGGATTACTATCATATTTAGTGTAACATTAAGGTTTAAGATTAGGGTAAGCGGTTTGGTTTAGGGTTACTAATATAGTGAGGGTTAATCATGGGTTAATGATGGGATGCAGAGTGTTGAGTTTGATTAATATTAGGGTTAAACTATTGGTTAAGGTTAGTATGAAAAATAGGGTCAACAGTTAAATTAGTAATATGATTTGGGGTTCATATGTAGTGTTTCTTGTAGGGTTAGTGATGGATTGTGGTTAGGATTAGGGTTATGGTTTAACCTATTAAGGGTTAGTATAACCGTTATGGTTAGCATTTGATCTATGGTAAATGACAGGGTTATGGTTACAATTAGGGTTAAAATTTCACCTTAGGAGTAGTTTTGTGTGAATGGTTGCAATTATGGTTACGATTAGTATCAAGATTATTGTGCAATACTAAGGTCATGGTCTAAGTTAGGATGTTATGTTTATAGTTACGTGGTGTATCATATTTAGTGTAATGTTAAAGGTAAAGATTAGGGTTAGTAATATGGTCAAGATTAGTAATAGTTACTATTTCATTTTCTCTATTGTACATGTAGGATGAGGGTTAGGGTTAGTTTAAGGTTGTGTGCAGTGTTAGGATGTACGGTTTATAGTCATGGTTAAATCATATGTAGTGTTAGGTATACGGTTAGTATTAGGGTTTGTATGAGAGTAAGATTATGGACGTAGTTAGTGATGTGATCTAGGTTTTAGAGTTAGGATTAAAGTATCATACTTGGTAATACATTTTTGGATGTTGTTTATAGTTTAACATGATAATTATCATTAGTATCACATTTAACATTACCATTTAACGTACGATTAATGATAGGGACATGGTAACAACTAACTTGAATAGTTACCATATATAAGTAATTATAATGTTAACAATAACATATTAGAGTTAGGGTTAGGGTTACAATCACTACTAAATTTGACCTCATTTTTCTACCAAAATTTTTGACAACCAATTAAAAAGGTTTAGGTTAGCCGGATTATAGAAGGAAAACTTCCTTTTTTTTCACTTCATGCCCGTGTTAGTCAAAATTTTGACCAATACCATGTAGGTCAAAATTTTGACCAACATAGGCATAACTTTAAAAAGGAAAAAGATTTTGTATCTCATTTCATTGTTTGGTTTTCACTTGGAGCATGCGAAGGAGCTGGAGCATGTGATTGTTTGAACTATTATTTGGTGAGAGTTTTAGGAGGACCACCTTCCTGCGAGGGTTGCCACTGTGATTTGGTGTAAAAGGAGGACCACTTTCCTGTGAGGGTTGCCACTATGATTTGGTGTAAAAGGAGGACCGCCTGTAAGGGTTTTCTTACTCTGCATATGTCTGGCATTGTTTTATTGGTTACCTACTTAGGGCCCATGAGCAATGTGCTAGGGCATCATTTATTGGGTATTTGCTAGGTTGTTTATATATCATGCCTTCTCAATTTTTGAAGTGAGTGGATAGATTGAACATCTCTACAAGTTTAACCTTCGATGCATCCATGGTTTTGAAGCTCATTTGTTAGTTCTGCAAACATTTTATTGAAAATTTTGTGTTGTGCTCACAAGATACTAAATTCTCTATCAGACCGGCCTGAAAACTCCTTAGTCAGCTTTGTCATGGAGAGTGTACATTGAATTGCGATTTCTCCATTGGTCTCCAATGCCATTGGGTGAGAGGCAAGCCAAGGAAATGAATTTTAATAACCCAAGTTTTTAGATTTGGGGGAAGTAGCTACGCTGCTTCAAGATTGATGCCCTAGTTAGATATATGCTATGTGTTTAACCAACAAAGTAAGAAAATGCTTGCAACAACATCCTAGGAATAATCTGGATATATCCTAAATCGAGACTATTTGCAAACCAGAACTCATAAACAAAAACATGACCTTCAATTTTTGATGCCTCAAACACCCATCCATTACACTATTCAATCCTTTAAGGAACCCGATACATTTCACTATGAAACTTTTTCAACCAAAACCAATATTGTAACACCCCGCCAGGGAACCCAAGAGAATTTAACCTAAAACATGCTACTAAGTTTGGTGAATAATTTTTTCTTCTTCTAAAGTTAACATATAAGATAAACAATAGTGTGGAAGCAATTACCATTTACTCACATTGAAACAACATCCATCACATATTACAAGACTCAAGGGTCCCATGATGTAGAATTATGTAAGAACAAAACACAACTAGAACTAACATTAATAAAAGATTCCATAACTTATAAATCCCAATTGCATGATACAATGATAAATACAATCCTCATGGACTTCCATGATATCCAAATAAACTGACATCCACTACACATGTCGTAGGGTATGTAATAATAAATCTAACTATGATAATACAATGTCCAAATTAGGTATCACATGCGATACACTAATTTAGGATTACAAATAAGAAGATAAGAAAATAAACATCAAAGAAGCATCATAAGAATACCATCTGTAGAGTCACCATCAAGCATCAACACAAGGACGTCGAATCTCAAATGGTAAAGAATCACTACCACCTGTCTGTGTAGAACCACAAAGGCCTACTCCACTGTGCTGAGGAGTTAACCACAAACCCCAATTGGATAACAAAACAAAACAAGGATAAAATCCTAAGTAGAAGGATCCTGAAAAGCACTCTAACTCAAGATACACATGATAAAGATAAAGGTACAACTCACTAAACTAGAGGCAACCGACACATGTAGAATAACCAGACTATGCATAGGAAGGTGTCATCATGTACGTCTAACCCTTGAGTTTTGTCCTGGTAATCTCTCTGGATCCCGACACTCAAGTGACCATACACGGTATCAATGACCTCTCGTACTGACGAAGTCATCAACTATGCCAACTCATCCCTTAAAAGGGGGCTAGTCATCTTCTCAACCCATCTTAGTCTGTACTAGCACTAACACTTGGGTGAGGACTCATATCTTATTAGGTTCATTTATTTCCCCTTAATTATATTAAGTTATCACTTGATTACTGAAACTTTACAATAAGTGATCCTGGCTGCCACTTGTGGGCCTCGGCGCTTATTGCAAGCCACCTCCTATTACATGTCTAGGTAAACTACCCTAGGCTCACAGATCTCTCCTAGATCTAATCAGGTATACAACTACGTAAACTCATATCCATTTTCACACAAAAGAACTAGATATGGTTACAAAGATACCACAAATAGAATACAATATAACATGAGCCCAATGGTCATACAGGAGTGATAATCAGATAAAGTACACACACACTAGACATAACTGAAAAGCACAAATACCTGACACATACCCCAGCCTCTGTATTCTCCTAGGTCATCTAGAACCCGACAACCCATAGCATGGTAGAAGACACGAAGAATACAACACTCACGCCATTTCGAACTGAAATAAAACCATGATGAAATACATTCCATATTCATCATATTTGAATTCAAGTATATAAAAAACATGATCTACTAGGAAATTCTAAAAATAATCATTCCAAGAATAACTTAAGTAAAGCAAATTTCCAAAGGAGTACCTAAGAATCCAACATAGTAAAAATGCCCAATTTCACTATAAAACTAAACACTTGTTAAGTTCGTATGCCAATATGATTCACAATTAAATTTATCACAAAACGCATAATATATGTACCCTGTTTAACCTAGGCATGCATATACACATGTCACATTTAAATAGTAACACATTTGATCTAGTTCGATCAAATTATAAATCAAACATTATAGAAAATGTAAGCATACAGAAGCTACATACCAAGTCCTATCTAACTAAACTGACTATCAAACAAAACCACTAAACGTTTATCAAATTCAAACAAATACATTTAGTTCCAATCTAATTTTAGATTTATATAAAATCTAAATTACGAATTTCAATTCAAATAACTAAACTCATAATTTTTTTAAACTAAATTAAATATCATAATGACTATATGAGCCAAGGTATTAAACAACACACTATAAAATTAATTCAATACACAAGTTCCAAATTTAATTACATATCAACAAGACTATGAATTAAATATAAAACAATTTCATATTAAATTAACAAAATTTATATTTAATTAGCAAATTTAATATTAATTAAAATTTAATTAACAAAATACAAATTAATTATAAATTAATAACAAAACTTATATTAATAATTAAAAACTAATATCAAAATTAATATTAATTAAAAATAAGAATTAAAAAAACAAAACAAAACAAATCTTTTAAACTATCTAAAAATCCCAATGGGACCCGCGGGTCCCACACTTGCACACAGAAGTGTGAGGGCCTGCTGTGGCAGTCCCTAGGGCTGCCGTCGATAGTCCAAAGGACTGCCATCATCAGCTCCCTTGAGCTGCACGACAGGGGGTGGTGGGGCTAGGCCCGCCCCCCAAAAACTTTTCATAAAAAATTTTTTAAGAATTTTTTTCATATTAAAATTTTTGAAAACTAATATGCATAGTCAATGATTTTTTTTTAAAACTTTGTATTATTTTTTAAAAGATATTAACACATTTATTTGTTTCTTTTGACAGGTATTGAATAAATAAAAATATGAAAATCAGGTTATTTCCGAAAATAAAAAAGATAGTACAGAAGAAGCTTTTCCCAAAAATGGAATTTTCCACTTTACACACATAGAATTTGTCTTTTCTATAATCTGTCTTTTCCACACTAAATGGTTATTACTCTCACATTCACTAATACTAATTTTCTTATCCATTGAAAGCAAAATTTAATTACTGGTGTGAATTTTCTTTTTACTATCTTTTTTTTAACAGAGAGTACATATTTTTCCAGAATAGTAATTTTTCAATCAAATTGATTTTCTAGCAATGACCCACTAATTTAATTTAGTCTCCTTATAGTTCCTACTATAGACAATTTGATTTTTCTATTTTCCAATGTTTCCAATGTGAATTTTCTCTCAAAATTTTGACAAAGTAACCTTACCATGCCAAGTCATAAAATAATCTAAGAAATATAATTCTAAGGGTTTTTCTAACACCCAAAATGAAATCATAATAGAAAATAGATCTACATCCTCAAATCAAATCAAGCACATTTAAATATTGAAAATTCTACAAATGAAATTACAGGAAAGTCTCTCAATCCCCTACCTCAATCCAATGCTAGAACTGAATAAAATTGCTTGTAGATTGCTGAATCTCCCAGATCTGATAATAGAAAAGCTCCACCTGCAGATCTGAATCACAGTGCATACAATCCCAAATCTAAGTGCAAGCAACCTTCACCCAGAATTCATGCACAATCTTCAAAAGCTCAAGAACACAAAGAAAAAACAAAAACTCCAAAAAAACTCTCTCTTCCTCCAAAAATGCTCCAACAACTTGATTAACTCCAAATGAAAGCAAAATCCCTCTATTAGGGATTCAACTCCACTAAACATGCAAAACCCTAGATGGCTCACACAAAGAACTCCTAATCAAACTCTCCCACTTTTTTGAGAGAAATTACCAATTAATAATTAAAAATAAATATAATTGTGCACAACTCAATAAAGCACATGTAAATAACAAAATCTATTATTAAATAAATTAAATACTTAATGCATCATGAATTCATGCAATTAGTTATTTAATTATTTAATAATACTCACAAACATAATAAAATTCAATTCTCAATAAAATACTCAATTAAATCCAAATAATCAATTTATTTGATTTTAATTGAATTTCATCATAATAAACGTAGGACATAATCAATATTAATTCCCAATACTAAAATAATTAACTTTAATTTAATTTCTTCAATTAAATCCTAGAAGCATAATTAAACATTAAATTCAACTATGCACCTAACATTGATATTCACTTAAAATAATCTAAATTAACATAATTCAACTATAATCAATAAATTAATAATTGCCCACATAATCATAAATCAACTAAATCATGCAGAGTAAAAATCAAACATAATAAATCAAACAAACTTAGGAGAAGGGATCCACGAATTCATGCGAACCAGGTGAATTCAGGTAGGGTAGTAAGACTAACACTTGTCCAATCCTAGGACAATAAGGCTTAGGTTTAGGGTTTTGGGTCTGTGTATTATCTCCCCTCTTTACCATTGAGATGAATATTTGTGGGCACGCTCACTCCTACCAATTTAGGGAAGACGATGCCCTGTACCTACAAACCTGTCACCACAAGATGAAGCATGTACATACAATAATATTTATCAAACAATGATAGGGTATGGTCGGTCATGTGGATCTTGACTATGCGAGTAACTACGCCTCTGTCCTCTACCAAACAAACACGTGAAACAGATGCAAACACATGAAAACCATACACATGCCAGTATGGGATCAGTACCATAAATCAATATAAAACATAAACATACCATCAAAAGATATCAACATCTAATCTATGCAATAACCTGATACACATTCAATGAACAGAAAACCATAATCTTCATTTATTAATCATAATAATTGATCACACCAAAAGTGACCTAAAAGAATTCGGTCGAACACTAAAATAGAAAGAAACCTAAAAGAAAACTACGGGCGGGGTACTACATCCACCCCCCTTAGAATTAGGCTTACTCCTGGAAGCCTGGAACAAGTAGGGATGTAAGTCCCATAAACTTCATTGCTCTGAAAATAAAACTAAAACAAAAGATCACTGAGTAGGCCCCATTGTACCTTTTCCTACATTAGGGTTCAAACACCGAGGATCATTCCCTATTGCAAAGGCCCTATGAGATCTACCTGCATCCCCCATTGTAGGCTCAGAAACCAACGGCCTCTGTCCTAAATGCTGAGTTGAAAACTAGGGACAATCGTACAACTTATGACCCTGTTGACCACAAGTGAAACAATCCCCCTTGAAGACTCTCCTTGCTGAAGGAGTACTGGGCTACTGAAAACTACCCCCACCAAAATCTTGATGTGAATTCTGAGTGGGCTGATCATCCTGATTGTGCACACTATGCTGCCAGTTGTGATAGTTCTCTGATTGAGAACCACCACCATTACCATTGAAGAATTTCTTATCCTGCTGATTCTGATTACCTTTTGAAAAGGTAGGAGGATTCTAAAAATTCCCATTCCTATGAGATCGATTCCCCTTGGAACCACTATGTTGAACACTTCTCTGACTACCATGACCTAAAGCAAGGTTCGTCTCTATAAGGGTGGCCTTAATGACCACCTGCTGAAGGGTCTTAGGCTCAAATAGTAGGACCTCTCTAATGATGTGTGCATTTAGTCCACTCACAAAGTGCTAAACTAAGAGGGATGTATCCAATCTGAATCCAGCATATGGTTTGAGCTTGAAAAATTGATGCTCATACTCTCCTACCGACAGGGTCAACTATCTCAGATTATGAAACTCATCTGCTCTCTGACACCTCCACTGATTTGATAGGAAGTGATCTTGAAAGTGTTCTAGAAACAACTCCCAAGTGACAGTATCTATCCAGAACCCTAGCTTCTGCTCCTCTATCTTCCACCATATAGCAGCAAAATCTGTAAGCTGCATAATCGCATACCTAGCTTTAGTATTTCTACTAAAGGGATGCATGGCAAAATTCTGCTCTAAGGCTATCAACCATGTCTTTGCCTCTAAACTAGTGCCTTTCCCATCAAAGGGAATGGGTCACCCTCTCATCAAATCCCTCATGTGGTTAGCTACCACAACTGTAGGATCAATTGAGAAGTTCCTCTTGGGAGGACTCCTAGACCTCTCTCTAGCCTGCTCTACTCTGACATGCTCAGGACCCAAACGATTAAAAATTGCTTGTAAGAGCTGTCTCATATCAGGATCATCCTGATGGTCCTCTCTTTGCTCACCCCTAGACTACTGCTAATGACTCTCCTGACTGACACTTGTAGAAGGGCTAGGCTGCCTACCCCTTCCATGGTTACCAGCTTGACCTCTAGCATATCTAGTCACAGCCATAATTCCTACAACATATAGAGATCCAACAACAACTCTCAACAAAGCTTGAATCAAATAACAAGAAAACATAATCATAAAGCAATGGTTTGAAAACAAAATGTTATATGTCTATGTTTAGTTTCAAGTTTAGACTACACAAAACCTAATAGGTGTACATACCTAGAGTTCCCAGTGTAAAAACTCCGCTCTGATACCAGATGTAACACCTCGCTAGGGAACCCAAGAGAATTTAACCTAAAACATGCTACTAAGTTTGGTGAATAATTTTTTTTTTCTAAAGTTAACATACAAGATTAAAAATATTGCGGAAGCAATTACCATTTACTCACATTGAAACAACATCCATCACATATTACAAGACTAAAGGGTCCCATGACGTAGAATTATGTAAGAACAAAACACAACTAGAACTAACATCAATAAAAGATTCCATAACTTATAAATCACAATTGCCTGATACAACGATAAATACAATCCTCATGGACTTCCATGATATCCAAATAAATTGACATCCACTGCACATGTCGCAAGGTATGTAATAATAAATCTAACTATGATAATACAATGTCCAAATTAGGTATCACATGCGATACACTAATTCAGGATTACAAATAAGAAGATAAGAAAAGAAACATCAAAGAAGCATCATAAGAATACCATCTACAGAGTCACCATCAAGCATCGACACAAGGACATCGAATCTCAAATGGTAAAGAATCACTACCACCCGTCCATGTAGAACCACAAAGGCCTACTCCACCGTGCTGAGGAGATAACCACAAACCCCAATCAGATAACCAAACAAAACAAGGATAAAATCCTAAGCAGAAGGATCCTGAAAAGCACTCTAACTCAAGATACACATGATAAAGATAAAGGTACAACTCACTAAACTAGAGGCAACTGACACATGTAGAATAACCAGACTATGCATAGGAAGGTGTCATCATGTACGTCTAACCCTTGAGTTTTGTCTTGGTAATCTCTCTGGATCCCGACACTCAAGTGACCATACACGGTATCAATGACCTCTCCTACTGACGAAGTCATCAACTATGCCAACTCATCCCTTAAAAGGGGGCTAGCCATCTTCTCAACCCATCTTAGTCTGTACTAGCACTAACACCTGGGTGAGGAATCATATCTTATTAGGTTCATTTGTTTCCCCTTAATTATATTAAGTTATCACTTGATTACTGAAACTTTACAATAAGTGATCCTGGCTGCCACTTGTGGGCCTTGACGCTTATTGCAAGCCACCTCCTATTACATGTCCAAGTAAACTACCCTAGGCTAACAGATCTCTCCTAGATCTAATCAGGTATACAACTACGTAACCTCATATCCATTTTCACACAAAAGAACTAGATATGGTTACAAAGATACCACAAACAGAATACAATATAACATGAGCCCAATGGTCATACAGGAGTGATAATCAGATAAAGTACACACACACCAAACATAACTGAAAAGCACAAATACCTGACACATACCCCAGCCTTTGTATTCTCCTAGGTCATCTAGAACCTGACAACCCATAGCATGGTAGAAGACACGAAGAATACAACACTCACGCCATTTCAAACTGAAATAAAACCATGATGAAATACATTCCATATTCATCATATTTGAATTCAAGTATATAAACAACATGATCTACTAGGAAATTCTAAAAATAATCATTCCAAGAATAACCTAAGTAAAGCAAATTTCCAAAGGAGTACCTAAGAATCCAACATAGTAAAAATGCCCAATTTCACTATAAAACTAAACACTTGTTAAGTTCTTATGCCAATATGATTCACAATTAAATTTATCACAAAACACATAATATATGTACCCTGTTTAACCTAGGCATGCATATACACATGTCACATTTAAATAGTAACACATTTGGTCTAGTTCGATCGAATTATAAATCAAACATTATAGAAAACATAAGCATACGGAAGCTACATACCAAGTCCTATCTAACTAAACCGACTATCAAACAAAACCACTAAATGTTTATCAAATTCAAACAAATACATTTAGTTCCAATCTAATTTTAGATTTATATAAAATCTAAATTACGAATTTCAATTCAAATAACTAAACTCATAATTTTTTTAAACTAAATTAAATATCATAATGACTATATGAGCCAAGGTATTATACAACACACTATAAAATTAATTCAATACACAAGTTCCAAATTTAATTACATATCAACAAGACTATGAATTAAATATAAAACAATTTCATATTAAACTAACAAAATTTATATTTAATTAGCAAATTTAATATTAATTAAAATTTAATTAACAAAATACAAATTAATTATAAAATAATAACAAAACTTATATTAATAATTAAAAACTAATATCAAAATTAATATTAATTAAAAATAAGAATAAAAAAAAACAAAACAAAATAAATCTTTTAAACTATCTAAAAATCCCAATGGGACCCGCGGGTCCCACACTTGCATGCGTCAGTGTGAGGGCATGCCACGGCTGTCCCTAGGGCTGCCGTCGACAGTCCAAAGGATTGCCGGTGACAGTCCCTACGGACTGCCGTCATCAGCTCCCTAGAGCTGCGTGGCAGGGTGTGGTGGGGCCAGGCCTGCCCCCCAAAAACTTTTCATAAATTTTTTTAAAAGAATTTTTTTCATATTAAAATTTTTGAAAACTAATATGCATAGTCAATGATTTTTTTTTAAAACTTTGTATTATTTTTTAAAAGATATTAACACATTTATTTGTTTCTTTTGACAGGTATTGAATAAATAAAAATATGAAAATTAGGTTATTTTTGAAAATGGAAAAGATAGTACATAAGAAGCTTTTTCCAGAAATGGAATTTTCCACTTTACACACATAGAATTTGTCTTTTCTATAATTTGTCTTTTCCACACTAAATGGTTATTACTCTCACATTCACTAATACTAATTTTCTTATCCATTGAAAGCAAAATTTAATTACTGGTGTGAATTTTCTTTTTACTGTCTTTTTTTTTACAGAGAGTACATATTTTTTCAGAATAGTAATTTTTCAATCAAATTTATTTTCTAGCAATGACTCACTAATTTAATTTAGTCTCCTTATAGTTCCTACTATAGACAATTTGATTTTTCTGTTTTCCAAGGTTTCCAATGTGAATTTTCTCTCAAAATTTTGACAGAGTAACCTTACCATGCCAAGTCATAAAATAATCTAAGAAATATAATTCTAAGGGTTTTTCTAACACCCAAAATGAAATCATAATAGAAAACAGATCTACATCCTCAAATCAAATCAAGCACATTTAAATATTGAAAATTCTACAAATGAAATTACAGGAAAGTCTCTCAATCCCCTACCTCAATCCAATGCTAGAACTGAATAAAATTGTCTGTAATTGCTGAATCTCCTAGATCTGACAACAGAAAAGCTCCACCTACAGATCTGAATCACAGTGCATATAATCCCAAATCCAAGTGCAAGCAACCTTCACCCAGAATTCATGCACAATCTCCAAAAGCTCAAGAACACAAAGAAAACACAAAAACTCCAAAAAAACTCTCTCTTCCTCCAAAAATGCTCCAGCAACTTGATTAACTCCAAATGAATGCAAAATCCCTCTATTAGGGATTCAACTCCACTAAACATGCAAAACCCTAGATGACTCACACAAAGAACTCCTAATCAAACTCTCCCACTTTGTTGAGAGAAATTACCAATTAATAATTAAAAATAAATATAATTGTGCACAACTCAATAAAGCACATGTAAATAACAAAATCTATTATTAAATAAATTAAATACTTAATGCATCATGAATTCATGCAATTAGTTATTTAATTATTTAATAATACTCACAAACATAATAAAATTCAATTCTCAATAAAATACTCAATTAAATCCAAATAATCAATTTATTTGATTTTAATTGAATTTCATCATAATAAACTTAGGACATAATCAATATTAATTCCCAATACTAAAATAATTAACTTTAATTTAATTTCCTTAATTAAATCCTAGAAGCATAATGAAACATTAAATTCAACTATGCACCTAACATTGATATTCACATAAAATAATCTAAATTAACATAATTCAACTATAATCAATAAATTAATAATCACCCACATAATCATAAATCAACTGAATCATGCAGAGTAAAAATCAAACAAACTTAGGAGAAGGGATCCACGAATTCATGCCAACCAGGTGAATTTGGGTAGGGTAGTAAGACTGACACTTGTCCAATCCTAGACAATAAGGCTTAGGTTTAGGGTTTTGGGTCTGTGTATTATCTCCCCTCTTTACCATTGAGATGAATGTTTGTGGGCACGCTCACTCCTACCAATTCAGGGAAGATGATGCCCTGTACCTACAAACCTGTCACCACAAGATGAAGCATGTACATACAATAATATTTATCAAACAATGATAGGGTACGGTCAGTCGTGTGGATCTTGACTATGCGAGTAACTACGCCTCCATCCTCTACCAAAAAAACATGTCAAACAGATGCAAACACATGACAACCATACACATGCCAGTATGGGATTAGTACCATAAATCAATATAAAACATAAACATACCATCAAAATATATCAACATCTAATCTATGCAATAACCTGATACACATTCAATGAACAGAAAACCATAATCTTCATTTATTAATCATAATAATTGATCACACCAAAAGTGACCTAAAAGAATTCGGTTGAACACTAAAATAGAAAGAAACCTAAAAGTAAACTACGGGTGGGGTACTACAAATATCATTCACTGTTATGTTATTCACAAAAGATATCAAAAACCGATAGCAGGAATATATATAAACTCAATTAATAATGAGTTCTTGAAAACTATTTTTTTAAAACCGTTGTAGACATCAATGCTTTCTTGGCTTACGAAATGGTTTCAAAACATTTCTTTGTCAACAAAACCAATTACTATCCTCCCCTACAGGACTGCCATAAAGAGACTAATAACCCAAAAACCATTCCTTATGGGATTGTCATGAAACAAAACAAATCATTTATATTTCTTTACACAATAACAATAAAGAGAAGTCGATTCATTAACACTGTTATGTTCTTTGTAATAGAGATAAAAAATCACCAATAGGGAATACACAAAGCTTAATTAAAATACATTTCATTCATACTCAAGGTAGACAAAACATTCATGGCTCTCTGGCTAAAGGGCAGAGAGCCCGATACTTTTCCACAATTATTACTCTCTTACCTGTTCTATTGTTTGTCAACTCTCTCTAACTATCATACTCTCTATTACATAGTGTAGTATATTTAAGACCATATTGGACCATTACAAAATGGTTTGTTTTCCATGACCATTCATATTCGTATTCAGAATTTTGCTTACAAATATCCCATATTCTCTTTGTCTAATCATTATAATATAATTTAACAAATATACCATGGTTCTAACACTTTAATGAATATATCCTTTCTTGACATGACTTAAATGATGTGAAATTTGAAGGTGGAGGTGGTGCCCCTACACCACATTCCATGTGTTACAGTGGTCAGAGGTCATGGAATGACCATATTCAATTGGAAACTCACAAAACTGTCAAAGGAATGGCTGAAACTACTCTGCTAGTCAGAATTAATTAAGTAAAAATACAAATAAAAACCTCACAAATGCATAGATGTGGTCTAGGATCAATATCTAACTATTCCAAATGCATTGAAATGTAAGAAAATGACAAAATGAATCCAAAATCACTCTAAGAACTCAAGGAAATTGCATTTGAAAGAAGTTTATTTATCAAAAACTCAATACAGTCTGTACACCAAGCCTCTTCTGCCATACAATAAAACTTTGGCATATTTGATGGACTCCTAGAAACTACCCCAACCAATCCCAATCGATTGGATGGATCAGTTTTCACTAAAACATAACAAAATCCAATTCCCTCCATTTTCTAATAACTGTTGCATTTCAAAATTTTGAATTTGCAACATTACAAATTTGGAGTTTTTGAAACTTTTAAAGATAATGAAGCCTTAAGACTTTGAAATGTGACCCAAATGAACTTATTAAGCATTATTAAAATAAAATCTAAACTATTATAAACTTGTAACACCAAATACCATCCTAGGCTCTTATTTTGGTCCTAAGGCCTATTAGGCCTTTTAAGACTTATTACATATTTGCCATTTTCATTGCATGGAATGACCTTATAGGCCATTATAGGTGCCAATACATTCCAATTAATATCTTTAGATGTCATTAGGTACATGGTTGTCATTATGGACTCCTGGTAGTCTTTAGATGTTCTAGGTGCCCCTGCACCATGTTCACCACCTTTGAAAGGATTCTTGTCCCAAGAATTAGTCCTGGCATTGGATGTCTGAGTCTGAACCAAAAATTTCAAAAAAACATAAGCCAACTCGAGATATGAAAACATGTTGAAATTCATTAAAAAAATTCATATTACATCTCATTAAATAATGTTGAAGTCAGATTGGGCAATAAAAGTGAAAATATTACGCCTTCCAAACATGCACAAAACTATTCAAAACTCCAATGAAATGTAACACCATATCTTAGAAATTATTTGAATCCATATCAACCATAAAAATAAACGTTTGTCAACAATATAGTCAGACTGTACCCTCACGGGCAGTGACTGGCAGATTTCAAATGAATTTACATTTTCATTGCTTGAACATAATTTGCATTCACTATTATCATCTGGAATCGATCATTAACTTGGTCCATTCCCAATACTCATTAACTTAGTTTACATTCACTGTTATGATCTCTATAATCTGGAACAATGGAGTTTTGAATTTCTAGTTTCTAGAGTGTATTTATTTTGATGTTATGTAAATTTAATTTAAAAATCAATAATATCAATACAAGTTTAAGCATTGTTAAGTGGATTTGTATTCTCAATTCAATTCGTGCAAGAATATGATGTACTTTACGCACTATTAAATTTTTGACAAACTTTCACATATTAACTTTTGAAGTAGAACTAAAGGCAATGCATTGTTGTTAACCCGTTATTAATAAAAAATTTTATTGGCAAATCAGAAATCAGTTAGTGTTCATGTTGTAAAACTAAATTATTTTAACTAAAGTATACATGCAGTTTTTACAGGAAGAGGTTGAACAAACTATAATCTTGAACAAACTAAGTGGAATATGTAAACATTTGCTACACTATCTCTTTTCTCTATGATTGATTATAAATATCATGATGTTTTATGGCACTTTCATTAATTGTATCATGGTTGTGGTCTACTATTGTACTTAACCTTTAACATATCTCCAATGATTACAATCACTTGCACATGCTTGTACCTTGTGGTTGTTCCATCTTCTTATTATGATTTTTTCTAATTTAAGGCATGATATGTCAATGTCTTCTTATTGTATTTATTCTATTAGGACTTCAAACTGAGTGACATTTCCTTTTCACATGAGCATAGAATTCAAAATTGCCTCTATAGAAGAAATTGTTCATTAATAGTAGATAGATGTGTTTTGCCCTATGATCTCATGATAATGGCCATATTCAATAGCTCTATAACATGATGGTTGTTCCTTTTAAGAGAGATGGTTGTTCCATTGTTCTAAAAACTACACTTTGTTGTCCTTTTGACATGATAGCATTATATGTTAGAAACTTTGAGGTTCTCTTACCTTTTGTATGTCATGGCTTCACCTCTATGTAGCTAAATCTCACTCTGAAAATGATCTTCTTTTAGGAAACAATGGAAATCCTCTATGGGTTCATACTTATTGTGACTTCCCATGGTGCACTATCATTGCTTGTACACTGTATTTTTTCAATTCTTTTAAATTGTCACTATCTTTGAAAATTAATGCCATATGTTTCTTACATTTGATTCAATTTCCATATTAATTACTCTCTTCATTTGTATTAGAAATTTTTCCTTAAGCATGTGTGATGCAAACCTAGATATAGATGGGCATTAATGCTCAACTGAATGCCTTAATGCAACTCCCAGAGAAAGGCCATCTAGAAGCTTTAGAGGAAATAATTTGTACTAGGTATGGAATCACCTCCACTAAAATGCCAAATTCTAATGTGTTATTATCTTCAATTGCAAGTTTCTTTTGCAAAAATATATTGTATATCTTTACAAACTAGACAATGTGACTGTACAACTCCAGAATATATTCTCTATAATCTCTAATTACAAACTAAAGTGTAAATTGAAGTAAAGTCTTCCGTGGATAAAATTTCAACCCTTGTCTACTAATTACAATACTTACCTTTATAGTTCACGTGACTTCCCTAAGGATTTATTAGAACTAAAATAAATTTGTTATATGCTAGTTGGCCAACTATGCCTAGTTAGCCAACTAGGAGACATGTCTTTTGGGAGGTAAAGACTCATATAAATGAAAGATGAAACTCTTCATCCAATGAAAAAAAATAAAATTCAACACAAACATCTATGAATTATATTTAGACAGTAGCGGACTATATATAGGCATCAATGAATTAGATGTAATTGCTTCAACTTTACATTCTTGATTTACTTCAGCATCAAGAATAATATCCATAGATTCAGTAGTCTAGTAAGGAGATTTGTGTAACTCCCAAAATAATAATAACTCCCAAAATACTTATCCTTTTGAGTATTTCACGGTCTAGTGAGCATTATTTGTGTGTGTATTTGTAAATCTTGTATAATCTTATAATTTTTTTTTTAATTATATACTAGATACTACTAATGTTTGTATGTTTACATTTTGTATATTTATAGCCTGTGAAGAAAGTCCACACCTGGCAATATGAACTCAAAACAAAATAATGAGACACTTGCTAGATTGTGGTCTCAATTCTAAAGAAAAGACATTGAAAAATGTTATTGTCCTTGCAAAAAGTGTAAGGGCTTAAAGAATCAAAGAATTCTAATCAAAACATCCCAGAGTCATTGTAGTAATATGGTCACATTGAAGGAAGGCACAGTTTTCGTCGATTGGTGAATGTGGATTTCCAATTGGAGGAACATGGAGGTGTGAATATCCAAGCTGATGATAACGCTCCCATGGAAGAAGATGATCCAATGGTAGAGAACAAAATTGAAGATGATGGTATTGGCATAGCTGATAATGTGCCAGAGGACATGATTGAAGAAGATGGTATTGGCATAGCTGATCAAGATGATCATGATGATGGTACTAGCACATCTGATAATGATAATGAAGATGGTCTTGATATAGCTATAATTGAGAAGGCATACGAGCCCCTATACCAAGGCTCCCAAACAACTCTTCTCTCCACTATAGTGTTGTTGGTGAACTTCAAGGTTATGAATGGTTTATCCAATGTAGCAATGTCATGTATGCTAAGGTATGCCATTTTTGTCATCTTCAATGTTAGCATACCATTACGATTCATTATATTAACAATTCATATTTGTTGTTGTAGGTTGATAGGTGAGTTTTTCTTACCACCATCAAACATTTTGCCTCATTCATACCAAGAAGTATCTACCATTATGAATCAAATTGGAATGTAGTATCAGACAATACATGCATGTCCCAATGATCACATTCTATATCATAAACAACATGAATTTTCAACAGAATACCCTATTTGTCATACTAGTAGATATCGGTCAGATTAAATAACAAAAAAGGTGCCTCACAAGAGTCTTCGGTACATTCCCCTTATTCCACGTCTTAAATGATTATTTAGGTGCACTAGCTTGGCACAATTTATGGATTACCATGCACACAATAGAAGTCAAGATGACATTATGTGAATTCCTGTGGATGGTTCTGCATTTAAAGACATAGAAACAACATGGCCACACTTTAAAGAAGAACCTCACAATCTCAAGATTTCAATGGCAGTGGACGGTGTCAATCCATTTGGAGATATGAGATCTACTTACTTAGTGTGGCCTATTTTTGTTATTAACAATAACATTACTCCTTGGATGTCCATAAAGAGGGAGCACATAATATTGTCAATGATTGTACTAGGTATTTTTTCATTTAATAGTTATGTAAATTAATTTATAAACACCGCATCAAGATGGTCATAATAATTATGTAATGTTTTTGTTCATTCAACTAGGTAAGTACCAAGTTAAAGATATGAACGTGTATATTGAGCCCCTTATTGACGAGTTGTTGATTTTATGGAATGAGATCACTATGTATGACATCTCTAGACCAATAGGACAAAGAAAATTTCAATTCCATGCAATGCTTGTATGGACAATACATGATGCCCCTAGGTGAACTCATTTTTGCGGTATGTTATATATTCATGTTAAGGTCATGTATTTTTGGTATGTTATAGTGCTTACATGACATTATTGTTGTATGTTTAAGTTGTGCATGATAATTGTACATGATCCAATTGTATGATATCTTTTAGGTCTTCAGACAAAAGCTAAATTTTCATGTCCAGTTTGTGGTCTGAAGATGAAATCTCATCATTCAAGAAGTTTAGGAAAGTAGGTGTTCGATGAATTTAGGCACTTTCTCCACAATAATCATAAGTATCAAACTATCAAAAAATATCTTTTTAATGGGAAAGAAGAGATGACATCAAGCCCATGAAGAATGACACCTCATCTATGGAAGTTGGAATATAATAGACTAAATCACCGAGGTAATGTCATTCCACCTGATGATTTTTGTTTGAAATTTAGATTTTGATATTGTATTTTATTTACTAATGATGTTATTGATGCTCGTGAAGGTCATCAAGGCATCAATGACCAACTTCCTAGAGGAATAAAAAGTTATCCTAGTCAATTTAGTAAGTTGTTGTACTACAAGGATCTCCCAATCGTGCATTTTTTTGATGCTATGCATATTGGAAATAATGTAATCGAGACACTATGGAAAATATTAGATGGAAGGCGTGACAAAGAAAAAAATAGCCAAAATTTGTAATGACATTCATGAATCCAATCATGCACTGAAAAATTTCATTGAATCAAATAGCAATGGAGACTGCATAAATATGAGTGCCCTTCCTTGGTTATTAACTGAGCAACAAAGTGATGCATTAAAAGAAGTTATAAAGAAAACAAAATTTCCAATAGGATTTTCTGCAAATATAAGCAATCTTGTATCAAAGAAAGGTGATTTTGGGCTAGGTTTGAAAACACGTGATTGTCATACCTTCGTCAAAGTAAGTCATGTTCTCTATTTACAATATATTTGTAAAATTGCATGTACTTTTTATTGTATTATTTTACAATATATTGAAAAGATCATTTTTTAATCATTGCAATACGTCCTACTTATATCCTTCCCAGACTAGTTTGACATCAGTGTTAAACAAGTTATATATGATCTTGGAGAATTCATGAGGTTAGAAGTGTTATTATATTTATGACTTGCTTTACTTTTTATGTAATTTATTGTATATTTTAATCTAAAATCTTGTTTATATGTTCTTGCGAGTTGAATCTCTTTTAGGTGGTTATCATCTAAAGAAATTGATAAAAAAGATATAAAATATTGGAAGAGAAGAATTCCCCACCTTATGTGTGAAATGCAAAAGTATCTACCTCCAACTTTTTTCAATGCTCAAGAACACTACTTCATACATGTAGTTGAGGAGCTTGAATTGTTTGGACCTATACCAACTAGGTCGATGTGGATGGTTGAGAGGCACTTGAAATTTATGAAGGGCTTGGTTCGATAAAGACCACGTCCTGATGGTTCTATGGTGGAGGGATATATGGTATACCAGACCATGGTGTATATTAGTGAATATCTTCCCAAGTTTTCAGCAAATATCCATGTAGATCGCATTTGGGATCCCAACTCTATTAAAAAATTTGAAGGGGAGTACTTGATGGGGAAAGGTAGATTGAGGAAAGTGAGAGGTAATCATATGATGTTATTGTAGTTTATTAATTCTTATAGATCTTCAATATAAGTTGTTTCTAAGAGGTCTATTTGTTTTCTTTACAGTTGGTCGTGAGTGGGATGCACTACATTTGTATATTGCAAAAAATCTTGATTGGATGATAGTATGGAATCAACAATCTCAAGAAAATGGTCGCTCATTAACATTGGATGGTGTTGCATCATTGGTTAAAGAAGCTCATCATAATGGAGATCCCAATGTTACGCCAATGGTACTTGATCTAGCATATGGTTTAAGAGGTAGAAAGGTATGTATAAGTTTACTAACCATGACCCATAAGTTTAATATCAACTCATGGATCGATGCAAATAATCTTGAAATGTTTGAATAATTGCAGCTCAAACACCACAAATCTATGAACTACCATGGCCATAAATTTTGCATAAAAAAGTTAGACGACACAAAGAAAACTTGTGATTCTGGGATAGCTACAGTCTTCGAGGTCACTAATATTTCATCTAGAAATGACATACATCCTCAACAATCTGAAAATCGATACTATGGCATTTTGGATGATATACTTGAATGCGACTTTAATTCATTCAAATTAGTTCTATTTGTCATCAAATGGTACAGGCTACAGCTGAATCAAAATGATCCTGATAGGACTATTATTGAACATGATAGTGGATTTACAATGATTAATACAAGGTCATTTGAGCTAGTTGGAGATGAGCCCTATGTTCTTCCAAGCCAATGTGAGCAAGTGTTTTACTTTTTTGTTCCACATAAACCGGGTTGGTCATTTGTTGTTAGACATGATCGAAGAGGAAGGCCAGTATAATATAATGTGATGAAAGAAGAAGATACTGAAGAATTAGAAGATGAAGTAAATGATGATCACGGATGACTGTTACACAATGAAGAAGAAGAAGAAGAAGAAAATGATGATGATTTCGGTGATGTTGAAGATGGTCATGATGATGATGGTGATGATGATGATGATAGTAGTCATGGTTATGATGATGATGATGATGATGATAGTCATGATGATGACATGGATGAGGAGGATGATCAATAACATGATCAATGAAATGTATGTCAAGGTATGATCAATGCCACATATGAGGTATTGATTTATTCATAGAAATTTGAATTAAGTTATTATGTGTTTAACTCTATAGTCATGTAGCATGTTTTACATCATGTAAATTTTGTCTTCTATGTAATTTGTAGCTTACAATAAATGATTTACATATGCAGGAAATTTAACACCTTTGACATGGATCGACAGGTATAATTTATTATTTGGTTTCCTTCTCTTTAGTCAACAAAATATATAGATCCTACTATGTCTCTCATTTGATAGATTACAGGTGTCACCAAATAGGTATTTGTCTGATCTATCTTCCTCAAGTGAGGAAAATGTGAGAATAGAAGACAAAAGTGAGACATCTAGTAGGTCTAAAATAGGGAGATCAACTAGAGGTCAAAAGATTAGAAGAAAATTTGATAAACAAATGCAATTTTTCCTTGCTAAGGGGGGTCATGTTCTTATGATAATGAGACCAAAGGTGATATGAAGGTTCCCTTAAGGTACACACATCTTCAAAAAGAATGGGTACCCAAGGAACTACCTCCAGTTAATACTGATTTTTTTGTTAATGAAAGGATATATTGCATAGCTCCATCTTCATTACATGGTTTGGGCTTATTTTCCATGGATGGCATAAAGGTTAGTTATAATCAAGTTTTTGAATTGATGGAGTATGTAGGACCTTGTTACAATTACAAGAACTGGATGCAGATTGTGCAATATAAAAAAAGTATGCGTAGTTATGCATTGTCAGCAAATTATATACAATGCAAATAAAATGATCAAACTAAAAGGCTCACTATGTATATTGATGGAAGGCCAAATGAAACAGGGAATATTGTAGGTTTTATAAATAGTTCTCGACCTGTGTCAACTAATAAGCGGTTGAATTGTATATTTGAGGCACGTGAGGGAAATCATGTATTTGTATGTGTGATAAAATTAATAAGTGCAGGGGAAGAGCTTCTAATAGATTGCAATTTGAATCATGTAGATTCAAAAAAATTCCCTATCATGGGACTAGTAAGTATAACATTTAGACCAATTGCCTTGAATTAATATTGACTCCAATCACTTTTGATTGCTAAGAATTACTAATCTTTGTCACAGGGCGACATGGATATCCCACCTCAAGATACATACGGGGATGTTCATCATAGTAAACCTTCTTCAACAAAGGTAAAAATTAATTAGTGTAATTATACAAATTATATAGAAACAAATGTCATATTATTATGTTCTTTTCTTTATGGCTTTGGAGTTATTTTGATAGAATTTTACTGATATTGATGTCACAACTTGATACTTATTGATAGAGAAAAGAAAAAGAGGTAGCAAATCTTTTGTGATCTGAAGTTGAGGCAGCATTTAGAGATGACGTATAATCTAAATCTAACCATGTATTTATGGCTACTGAAATAAAAACTAAATACGGTAATGAAATTCTTAACCTTGTAATGGAAGCAAACAAAACTGAGGAGTCAAAGGAACTCAAAGAAGAATTGACATGTAGAGTCCAATCTATTAGTGTAAGTAGTAATTAATCTTAAGCAATAATTAAAGTTCAATATATGTTTATATTTTATACTATCTTATGGGTCATGATCTAAAATATGATGTGTTCTTCTTATAGGATTTTTTGACACATGTGAAATGTCGTCAACATGGCGAGGGTTGTAGCACTGCACTACCTTCATGTAAATAATCCTTAAACCTTTAACCATTGATTTAACCTTTGTATGCATTATTGACTCAAGTTATGTTCGGGATTCTTCTAGTACCCCATTTAATCTTTATCCATTGCAAATTTCTTTGCTAACAATGTATTCTTTAGCTCATGATGAAGTGCAGAAACCTCCTTTGGTTAACATTCCGCATTCGACGGCTACATTGTCCAAAAAAAGTTGCTTGCAGACATCTTCCTTTGTACCATCTACAACTGGTAAAACCTTATTTTTCTATATTTTGTTATGTGCTAATCATACATTGATTATTTTTCTTGTGTGAATTTTATACATTGTATGGACCTATTTTGTGCACTAATAGATATACCTACACCTGGTACAAGAACATATCAGACCAATACTAGTGAAGATCAACCATTTCTTGGATCAGCCTGTGTTACTAGTACTGGTTCATTTGTGGGGACATTGTTGATGAACAAGAACAATATGGTTCCGTTAAAAGTACCAAAGCTTCTAGGTGCTTTAAAATTTTTATTATTTGTAGTGTAATTATAGTTTACTTATAAATAACTCGTTTTGGATTGATAATCCCATGGTATTTTTGTAGGAAATGATGTTTTTTATGATCATCTTTTTGAAATGACATTGAAGCTATTTGGGCCCACCATACATAAAAGGTACATAGCTTCCTAATATTGGTACAATGTTTTTCTTATCTTCCATTTATTGTACTATATTAAAGTTATGATATCTAACAATTTTGTTTTTTCAAAAAATGTGGAATGAACAGGATGTTGCCTTGAAACATCAGCTCATTAAATCTTTAGAGGACCTCTTTGGAAATGAAACTTTTGACAAAGCCATGATTCTTAAAAAAGCATGCAAACATTTAAAGACTGTGAGGGACCAATACAGAAGGGATCTAAAGGATAACCCAAAGTATGAGCGTCCTCCTATGATTCCATCGATGGAGTGGAATGAAATAATGGAAGATGCAAAAGAGAAAAGGCTAAAGGGTAGTGGAATTCAACCAGAAGATGACAAAAGAAGGTATGTCATGATAGTATTAAGTAGAATGTAATCATGCACTAATTAGTGATCTTTGTAAATATATAATCTAACATGTTTCAAACTTTTCATAGACTGCAAGACACATCAAAAGCCACACAAGCGAGATTAACAAAGGCTGGCCAACACAAACTTGGCTTTGGTGGCTATATGAAACTTCACTCTCAACTTTTAAGTAGCAGCATTGAAATTTCATATCAAATATATATATATATATATATATATATATATATATATATATATATATATATATATATATATATATATATATATATATATATATATATATATATATATATATATATATATATATATATAAGGTTGCAAACAATTCTGTTTAATCAAAGCATACATGTAAAAGTGACGATATTAAACAAAAAATATAAGGCACAAAATTCAATGTAGAGCCCACGGATGAAGACAAGAGAATAGCCTTGAAGGAAGGCTATGCAGTCGTGGCTACACACCTACGCCAAGAATCCCAAAGCCATAACGAAGCATCTGCTGCATTAGATGAGACACAAGTAAATTGATCAAATGAAAAGTAAATCAAATTGAATAGTTAATTTCAAACATAAATTGACTATTTCATGATAACAATGTGCATGAAATTTCACTATAGCCTTCAAATCCTACCACAGAACCTAGGAGTGATGAAGGCCATAATGTGCATCACAGTGTTAGAGGTATTAATTTTCTATTGGAAATAAATTACATAATTATTAATAGAATTTAACATCTTTAATTGCAATTGGTCGTGTAACCTTTTTTTGAATATTTTAGAGCATGTTGACCATGTTGAGGTGGTGGAAGATCAAAATGTTATTGTACATGATGATGTGGCATTGTCAGGTAAAGAAAAATGTATGTTATGTTCTACTGGTTAATGAAATACATGTAACAGTAAAAAAAAGAATGCAAATTTAACCCATTTACTTGTTATTGCAGCAGACCCCCCTTTAGTGCAGCATCGTCATCCTCCTCGAGACATGAGGAAGCATCATAATTTGAGATCACAACCACAAGAGGAGGAAGATAATATTGATGCTCCTATTAGCCTTTACCTAAATAAGAAATCTAAGAAAAACCCAAAAAAGAAATGATCTCTTAAAAATGCTCTTTGATAAAACTTGTTTGATTAACTTTGTTGGATAATGAAAGAACATTGTTTTAAGTAATTATCTATTAATGTTGTGTATTAATATTTAATTATATGTCATTTTAATGAATATTGTTATGTGTTAATGAATTCTTGATTAGTGTTGCAAATTAATGAATGTTATGTGATTGTATTGATTGAATGTTATAGTTCATAAATGGATGAATGAAGTGTGTAATTAGATGTTAATGGGGAATTTAAATTGATGTTAGGGGGAGGGGGGGTGAGGCTAGATGAGCTTCCACCTTTACGTGGTTGGCCTTGTTAAGTAGAGAATATTAAAGTATTCTTGAAACCAAGTGAAGTTCAAACTAACACAGTTCATTATTTAATCAATTTCATTCGTTCTAGGTCTTTTCTCATAAGTGCATTTTGAATGTGTCATTGTCAAGCAACTATCAAATAAAGAACTAGAAGGGCCAATAGTCAACTTCTCATTGTCATTGTCTGGCATGATTTAGCTTCATTTTGTGTAAGTATTCTTGTATTGAATGTGTCAACCTCTCTTGGCCTAATGTGGATTATTTCATTGGTTTGTGTTTTTGAGTAGGTGAAGTGTTAAATCAGATATCAGTTGGATCTATAAGTAGCATAGATATTCTATAGCTAATAGCCTAATACACCCACATGAATAAATTTACTTGCTGTCCCCTTAGGATTTACTTAAGCAAACAATCCTTATGTGCTAAAAAATTAGTTACTTTAGTGCTGCAATTGTAGATGATTGTATGGATGAATTCAATGACAAGAACTGAACATTTAAGCTCTATGATAATGCATGTCATCCTTATATGGCAGGCAAATGAATCCAAGAAGGAAGCTTTTAGGAAATATTTGGAGTTAAGCGGCATGCTTGATACCCTCACAAAAGGTCTGTGAAAATTCTTCTTATATGATGAAATGCCGAATCTAGAAAATTAATTTGTGAATTTGCATCTATTTGTGAGATCATATATTAATATTGGCAGTTCCTCTTATATGATGAAATGCATATTTTAGAAAATTAGTTTGTGAATTTGCATCCATTATTTTTGGATGCCTGAATGTTATGTTTGCCTTGTAAGGATTAAAATTAGTTTGATTTTTATTATCATATAATATCTCTGCTCTTATAAACTACCTTGTTTCCATGTATGATTTACAGTTATTCATTCCAGTGTTCCAAAGATGAATCTGGATGATATCTTTGAGAAAAAGAATGAGGTTGCTAAAGTTGTTGAAGAACTTGAAGAGGTTGATATATTCATATCAGTTTCATTTATTTATTGATGTGTATTGTCAATTGATTACTGTAAAATATCTCTTAAATATCAAACAAGATGAAATTTGAATGCAATATGATTCAATCATTCATTTCTATGCTTACAGGCTACGTCAAACTACGGATATGAGATAGTTCAAACTCTTATTGTGGATATAGAGGCTGATGTGCATGTCAAGTAAGCAATGAATGAAATAAATGCAGGCAAGACTTTTACTTCCAATACTAAATATCCTTTTTACCATGATATTGTTGGAGATTGCTAGCATATACTTTTGCATTTTGTAAATGGGTTGATGGTATTCATTTATTTACGAAAACCCAACTCATTATCCTCAACTTTGTTCATATTTTTGTTCTATATCTGTCTAGTTTATTTACCCAAAATTTCTCTCAATTTCACCATCATTCATTTCATTGTTTTATATCAACTGCAAGAATGAGGGTGGCAACACAAGAAAAAGCAGAGGCAGCGAAAATTTTACAAATCAAGAGGGCAGAAGCTTTCCTTATTTTATTTGTTAGTATGCATCAACACTTCCTTTTATGTTATATATGTATATTTTATAGATTTGTATATTTATAATTTTAAAAGTTGTATGTAATATACATTGGGAGATAATATATTGATATTGGCAGTTCTTCTTATATGATGAAATGTTGAATCTAGAAAATTAATTTGTGAATTTGCATCTATTTGTGAGATAATATATTAATATTGGTAGTAATAGTGCAAAGGAAAGAGGACATGACAAATTGAAATAATAAGATAGAAGTGGAGGGAATTTGAATCAAAAAATTTAAAATTCTAACACACCAATTCAAATAAAACCATTAAAAAATCCATAACCAAATCTAGTTTGCAAAAGCCAACACAATTGAAACTCACCTTCTCAATGTTTTCTCTAATAGCATACTTGCAAGCCCACCAAAAAACATCTATAACATCAGCTCCACTGAATCCTTGGGTATAACGGGCCAGTGCCATTAGGTCCACATCCTTTGATACTGGTGATTTTCTCAAGCAAGACTTGAAAATTTGATAACGTGAGGACTCATTAGGTAAGGGAATATAAATCAACTGGTCAAGTCAGCCAGGCCTTAGCAATGCAGGATTGATGATATCAGGTCTATTTGTAGCACCTATAATGAAAACTATTTTCTTGGCTATCATACCATCCATCTCCATCAACAACTGGTTAAGGACTCTGTCTGTGGCACCGCTAGCATCCCCAACACTACTTCAACGCTGCAAACATGCAAACCAGTTATGCATCACCAGTCAGAGAGCCTATCTCAAATAGTTTGAACAAAATTCCTACTCAAATATATTTAGTGTCCTCAACTTGAACTTCACTCATAAAAAATCAACACACCTGTGTAGAAATAGAATCAAGCTCATCAAAAAATAGGACGCAAGGAGCTGATCCTCTAGCTTTATCAAAAATTTCCCTCACATTAGCCTCACTCTCTTCAAACCACATTGTTAACAATTCAGGGCCCTTCACACTAATGAAATTGGCTTGACATTTGTTAGCAATGGCTTTAGCAAATGGATTGCTAGAGCCCAAAGTAGTCTGTAAGTGCTCATTACTAACGGCCATGGAGTTTAGAATCTCAACATCTATTGTCTCATCTTCTAAGTCTATAACATCCATCTTTTCCCTAATGCACTGAAGTACAGCCTTAGTACACAAAGGAACAAGATCTGCTCCAACATATCCATGGGTATCCTTAGCATTCTTTTCAAGATCAACCTGTAGCAAGAAAACTAAAGATAAATAGATACTCCATCAAGAAACATAAAGATTAATAAATGCTTTCAAAATCCAAGAACTGTTTAACATTAGATATAGAAGTACAAAAAATAAGGCCCCAATATACGTACATCACTAGAGAGATTCATATTCTTTGTATGGATGCGAAGCACTTCCAACCTACCCACTTCATCTGGAACCCCAATATCAATCTCCTTGTTGAACCTTCCAAACCTTTTGAGTGTTGGATCAATACTATTTTGTCAGTTAGTTGCTCCCATAACAATAACATGGGCACACGATTTAAGTCCAGCCATAAGCATAAGAAGTTGAGAAATAATTCTCCTCTCAACTTCACCATGGGTTTTTTCCCTCTTGGGAGCTATCGAATCAAGTTCATCAATAAATATAATGGATGAGGCATTCTTCTCAGCCTCCTCAAAAGCCTTCCGGAGATTGCTTTTACTTTCTCCAGCCAACTTTGACATGATCTCAGGTCCATTGATACATAAAAAGAAGGCACCCATTTCATTTGCCACTGCCTTAGCAATTAAAGTTTTCCCAGAACCAGGAGGCCCATAGAGAAAAATACCCTTTGGGGGCTTCACACCAATAGATTTGAAGAGTTATGGGTGTCTAAGAGGAAGCTCTACCAATTCATTGAGCACCAGTCAGAGCCTATCTCTCAAATAGTTCAAACAAAATGAAAAAACCCACAGTTTCACGCAGAGAAGAGTAGATGGATTGCTAGAGCCCAAAGCAGTCTACAAAATAGAACGAGTAGGGACTCGGTGGCAACAAACAGGAGAATGAGTGTGGACACCTAAAGATAAATATCTAGACTAATCACCAATCAAGATGTCATTGGTGATTAGTCTAGATATTTATCTTCAATTTTTTTTTAAACACTGCGCATTTTGTCAAAATTTCGACCAACTCGCGTCGAAACTATGGCATAAAATCAACCATTTTGTGTCGAAATGTGGCGTCGTGGGTTTGGCATCTTGGTCGGAGCTGCTAAATATTTTGACCAACTGTGGTCAAAATATGACCATCGCAAGTTTGGCATCCTAATCGGAGTGACCAAAGTTTTTGACCAATATTAATTTATATTGGTCGAAAGATCGACCAATACACGAACACATGCCAATGTTATTTTCGGCCTAGATTGCCCTCTTTTTTGACCAATATGGGAGTCGATCATTAGACAGTTTCAGGTATGGGTCGATATTTTGACTCAAATAATAGTGATGAACCAGTTGGTCAACTATTCGACCGTGTTGGGTAGAAACTTCGACCAATATTGCGTCAAAAAATGGTGCAAAATATACTAGTGAATTAGGGATATGATTCTATATTTACAATTATGATTACTATCATATTAAGGGTATGGTTACAATTAGGTTTTAATTTTAACCTTAGGAGTACTATTAATTTTGGACTTTCACCTCTCACATTAAAGGTAAAGATTAGGGTAAGGGGTTAGGGATAGCATTACGGTTAGTAATATGGTCAAGATTACTAAGAGTTACTATTATATTTAGGCTATTATACATGTAGGGTTAGGGTCAATTTAAGGTTGTGTGCAGTGTTAGGATGTATGGTTTATAGTCAGGGTTGAATCATATGTAGTGTTAGGTATACAGTTAGTATTAGGGATTGTGTGAGAGTAAGATTATGGATGTAGTTAGTGATGGGATCTAGGTTTTAGAGTTAGGATTAAAGTATCATACTTGGTAATACATTTTTGGATGTTGTTCATAGTTTAACATGATAATTATCATTAGTATCATATTTAACATTACCATTTAACGTATGGTTAATGGTAGGGACATGGTAACAACTAACTTGAACGGTTACCATATATAAGTAATTATAATGTTAAAAAAAATATATTAGAGTGATGGATAAGGTTATGATTAGGGATAGGATTCTATGTTTACAGTTAGGATTACTATCATATTAAGGGTTAGTTTAACCATCATGTTTACCATTTTACGTATGGTAATCGAGAGGGTTATGGTTACAATTATGTTTTAATTTTAACCTTAGGAGTACTATTAGTTTTGGACTTGCACCTCTCACATTAAAGGTAAAGATTAGGGCAAGGGGTTAGGTTTAGCATTATGGTTAGTAATATGGTAAAGATTACTAATATTTAATGTTACATTTAGGCTCTTGTACATGTAGGGTTAGGGTTAGGGTCAATTTAAGGTTGTGTGCAATGTTAGGATGTACGGTTTATATTCAGGGTTAAATCATATGTAGTGTTAGGTATACAATTAGTATTAGGGCTTGTGTGAGGGTAAGATTATGGATGTAGTTAGCGATGAGATATAAGTTTTAGATTTATGATTAAAGTATCATAATTGGTAATACATTTTTTGATGTTTTTTACAATTTAACATGATAATTATCATTAGTATCACATATAACATTACCATTTAACGTATGGTTAATGGTAGGGACATGGTAACAACTAACTTGAATGGTCACCATATTACTATAATTATAATGGCAACAATTTGTATTAGAGTTAGGGTTATGGTTACAATTAGGGATAGGATTCTATGTTTACATTTAGGATTACAATCATTTTAAGGGTTAGTATAACCGCCATGTTTTGGACTTGCATCTCTCACAGTAACGGTAAAGATTAGGGTAAGGGGTTAGGGTTAGAATTAGGGTTGGTAATATGGTCATGTAAGAGTAATACTTACTATTACATTTAGGCCTACAACATGGTTTTCAGGTTACATGTAGAGTTAGGGTTACGGTAAACATTGTTGTTAATTTAACATAGTGATATGGGTTAAGATATAGTTTTATTTTAGTTTTCATTTCAGATTTACTTTTAATAGTTTATTTTATATAGTTAAAGGTTTTGGTATAGTTGTTTAACATTGATTAGGGTTTAAGGGAGATTGTTAATCTAAATAGCTTATGAAAATGGTGAGCAGGAGCAGAACGGGTGGGGTCTTTGGTTTTCAAGAGGAGGAGGGTGTTTCAGAAGATGAGGATGATGACCCACATGAGGGATTGTGGGATTTCTTGGTGGGGGGCTATCACTCATGTGTTAGGTACCCTCTCCCTTCTCCTATCAAGATTTTTGAGCTTAGGGTTTGGGTACTCTGTGTTGGTAAGGGCTTGAGGGGTTTTTTTCCCCTTCACTTTGGAGAGGAGATGGCCTTTGTTTCTTTAGAAGGTTTGTGATGGTGGGTGGGTGCATTGGTTCCTCTTCTAGGATCCTATCAAGATGGCCTTTTCCTGGGACCCTCACGTGTGGGCCTCTTTCTAGGTTCAAAAAATCTCTTCATTTGTGTGGGAGAGTGGTGATGGTTCGTCTAGTGTAGTTCTATGTGGGATCCCTATTGAGGTGGGGTTGCACACTAGAGCTCTTTGGTAGCTAAAGGTTTCTCCCTTTCGTTACTCCTCTATCCCACTTCTTATTGAGGTGGAAGCTCATTTTGAGGTGAAGGTTTCTTTCCCTCTTAACATTTCTTTCCCACTTCCTATTGAGGTGGAAGTTCCTTCTAAGGCGGAGGCTCATCCTATTGAAGTGGCTTGTTGCTGGATGGAAGAGGTGGGTTGAAGTACTATTGGTGAGCTCGGCCTTTGCTGGAGGGTTTTATTTTTGCTAGAGATCTTTGATGGTTTTTTCTTTTTCTTGGCAGGTTGTGGTTTGGTGGTTTGGGGAGTCATCCCTATTCCCATCTCATTGTTGAAGGTTGGGGGAGCCTTTCAAACCCCTAATGTTATAATGCAACTGAAGCTTTACTTGCTCAAATGTTTAAGCTATTGTTTTTTATTTGGTTTGGTTTTGATAGGGTGGATTGTTCCGTCTATCAGTTCAGATGGTTATTGTAAGGGGAATCCTCTCTATTCCCATTATGGTTTTGGGTCCCAAGTTAAAACCCAATCTGGTTATGTGAGCCATCAAAACCCTTATGTCTAGTTTAGGGAGCCTGAAAACCCTAGATACGTGATGTTGTTGTAAAGTGTTGGCTTTACACTTTTGGCTTTAGTAGCTTGAGCCTTGCTATGTATCTTTCTTTTGGCTACTATTGTTTTGCTGGAATTATGATGCTGGTAGTTCTACTAGCATTATGTGCTGGGGGGGCGCTATAAGGTTTTTCTTTTTCCCCTAGTTGTTTCACTTAGATCTGAGCTAATTCTTCCTATTCTTCATGGGGTTACAATTCCCTTCAAAAGTTGAATGTATATGGTTTTGGGGCCCATTCAAAACCTATTTTTACCATAATCAAAAACATTGATTAGGGTTAGGTTAGAAGTAGAAAATAATAATTTATGTCCTCTATAATTAATTCCTCACATTTATTCAGCACATCCATTGAAGGAATATATATTTGAAATACAGAGTTCAACAAAACACATTGAAAAATGTTGCAAGTATAGGGGTAATCATGATGGGAATAGCCAAAATTATTTATTTATTATATTATTCATGAAACTTACATAGATGAAAGGGGAAATAGAAGTCCTAATACAACTATTTAGACAATTAAGAAGTGTGAAAGCCAAGATAAGAATGATCTAAATCAATAACATTTCTCCATAATGATGCAAGTACATCACATATTCTTCAATGATAAAGTTGGTATTGTGACCCTTATTTGTATAATGATCATGGTAGACTTCTTTCATCATTGATGAAAATACATCCACTTTTTCAGATGTCTTGCAAAAAACTTTTGCAATATTTGCCTTTTGCATTATTTCTAGTTTGTCAACATAGTCAATTGATAACGTTGCGTTCTCCACAAATTTGATTATATGTGTGTACAAGTCTATAATGATTCACGTACACTTGTCAAATTTAGTCTCAAAGATATCATTTGAGGCCACCGAAGCAAAGGGGCTTGTAACCATGGTGTTCGACTCCCAGTCAGAGGCAGCTATAGGTGGAATGGTATCCTGTAAAGTTTTAAACAAACATGAGTATATAGAATTAATCAGAATAACCATTTTTCATTGCCATTTCAAAACATGTTACTTATAGTGGAATTATATATACATACATATATATATATATATATATATATATATATATATATGATAAAAATGGCAGAGCCATTATATTTTATTAATGGAATAAAATATATATTATTCCATTATTTTATGGATTTTTATTATTTAAATTAACAAAAAGTCATGTTTAAAAACATGATATAATTTATATTATTGATACAACTTGAAGCAAAAGTGAACACAATTTCCAAATATGATATACTAATTTATCGCATAAGAATAATTCAAAAACAATTATGACACAAAGTAGGAGATTAATTAATAATGCAACATTTAATAGCAATACATCATTACAATAGATCATTGATTTTCAAGACACTTGAGTCTAATTTCCTCTGCTTTTCTATTCAAAAGTTGTTTCCCACTTTTCATTTTTTCATACCGGTCATATGGGAATGGTGGCATTATTATCAAGCCTTCTAGAGAATTTACATGAGATAAAACTACAAATGTCAATCCCGCTCTTTCTATTGGGCCTATATCAACTATGGCTTTGGAAAGAGTTAGTCCTTGAGGTTTATGAATTGTTAATGCCCATGCGAACCTTAATAGTAACTGAAAGGTTCTACCCATCTGTACTGGTGATATTGGAACTATTTTTGGATGACGGTCATCATATGGTATTCCAGAATAATTATCAAATTCAATTGTAACATAAGTAGGTGGTTCACGTGGGGCAGTTCCTAGTTTGTACACAATATTTTGGATATCTCCCAAGGTTCCATTGACAAGACCGACTTTAATCCATAGATTTTTAGTTAATATGACCCTTGAATCCTTACTAAACAATAACTCTAGATCAATTTATTCATTCAAGAAATCTTCAATTGTATTATCATTCCTTGACTTAGTTGCAAGGCTACATCCAACATGTTACCTCAGAAAGAACAACATCCTCAAGTTATGGTTACGAACATTGACATTTGTAGAGAACAAATGCATTGTCTTGTAAAACTCATCATTGGTTGCAACATCTAACCTCACAGAGGTTCTTGTCATAAGAAAGTTCCAATCATCTAGGTTTGGATTTGCATCTCTCACATTTGTGAGAAGCTAAGGAAATATTTTTTGGTGGACTTTTTCTCCATCTTGCCTAAATATTTTATCTAATGTAACCATTGTTTTGAATTCTTTCCACAATAAATTTTCTTGCCTGTTTCTAGCATATGCCGGTTTATCATTGACTGGAGGTAACTGACCAAGATCACCAACCGAAATAATAGATATACTTGAAACAAAGTCAGAGAAATGATTTAACTACTATCTATGAATATTACATGATTGTATTTATATATGAGTTATATTAATAAATATTATAGCACATAAATAGCGCCATTAGAAAAATGAAAGTATACCTGCAAAGCTTATGTCACCACTTTGTGGGAAGGTTTATCTGAGTCAACAATCTATATTTTCTAGAAAGTTTTTAAAAATGAAACTCATTTCATCAATCAAAATATACCTGATATGGGCCATTTATTCTTGCAAACTTGTAATTCGTGTCCCTTCTAGCTGAGAAAAATCTCTAATTAGTATTCTCAACTTTGAATGAATTGTAGAAGCTCCGATATTAAATGTTGCAACTCCAATTGGTGCAAGTAATAGAAGCAAAGAAGGACTGGTAAAGCTTTAGTCTGAATAATTTGACTGATGACACCAATTAGATAAGACTTTCTTGTTCTCATGGTTCCTTGAATTATCATAAAAAAAGTTATCCCAAGCTGATTGCCATGGTAGTGTGTCATAATAATATCGATTACCTTTTTTTGCTTGTCACTGAGAGTTGTAAGGTTGATGCATTGTGGGATGCCATCATACATGAGATATCCATGTTTCTTCATTTCTCTTATGAAGTTGATTGCTACAATAGTAGTCTCTTCACTTTCATATTCACTACTCCAGTTTGTATTTCTATCAATATCTCTTCTTCCTACATGTCTATCTCATAAACTTGCTTATGTTGACCATGATGTACCCTGGAGATGATTTCCCATTCATGCTATGTGCAAGTATTATCTTGAATAGCTCCATTATCTTCCACTTCAGAACCACTACTAGGTTCATCATTTTGAATAGTTCATCTTTCAATATTATGAAAGGGTTTGTATAGTAACAACTCAAATAAACAAAACTCCACCCATTTACTCGAATCACATGGAGGAATGGATAGAAACCTAGGGAAAACTTTGACAACAGATGTTTTTTTCATTGGCCCCCATTTGTTGTCTCCTCTTTTTCTAGGATTGTTTATCTAGGATCTTGCTACATCAATCAAGGTGATACCTTCCATACAGATTGGCCTGATTTTATACCTATCTACAAAAGATTTGGAATGTTCTTCATCAGTTTCCTCATTATTTACTGCTATAGGTTTTGAAAAATTCATGTGAGACATTTAGATTAACAAACCTTCTGCTACTCTTTACCAATGGAAGCTCTAACAACATATGACATGTTTCATGGGTTCCAGTGTCCCTCTCTATAACTATTTCTGTGAGAAACTTTATGTATGCTTTGGTAGCTAAATCATCAAGATTTTCTAGGTTTGACAAATGCATCAACATTTTAGAATAGGTTTCTGAACTTCTCTCAATTTTTGCTGCATACTTTGCAATATATTTAATAACTGCATGTTTTGAAAGAACATGTTTCCAATCTATATTTGCCTTCCACAGTTGCACTATGTACAAATTATGTGAATTGACTCTATCATCATTTCTAGCTGGCTCAAATTTTCTTTCACTCGATTATCTATCCTCATATAACTTGGATCCCTCCAAATTCAATGGCCAAGAAGTATTGTACTGAATAGAAAGACAAATGAGCATCTATTTTAATTAAGTTTTGTGAATAGTTAATATATAATATCAATCCAAACCTTATCAATCGATGAAATAATTACCTACAAACCATTCTTCCCCCTTTTTTTTACGTAGACATGCACCCTCCTTATAGACTATGTGTGGTTCCACATAGTTGACTATCTCTTCATAATCATGGCCAATATCCATCTGAGCTAGTTGTGCACTATTTTTGAGACATGGATGTTGACCAAAATGTTGGAAAACCTACAAATGGTTGTAGGTAATATATCATATTAAAAATTTACAATAATTTCTTGACTCTCATACATACATCGTGTTATGTAGATATATATGGTCAAATTACTTAAAGCATACTTGTATATTTCTTTGATGAGGATCATTTCTAGTATTACATGCATGTATAATGGAATCAAAATATGTCTTAACACTTTTTCATTCCTCCTCATTTGACCAGTCAATAGTGTCCATGTTCGGTGCTCCTTCAAGCCATAAGAAGCCATGCACATGAGGTGAACCCCTATGTTGCCACTCATATCTACACCAAAAAAAATTTACTTTCATATCTTTTTCAAGTATTTCTTTCTTAAATATTGTATGCCTTAAATGCATGTAATGTACAACTATATGAGGATAGGCAATGACATTCAGTCTTCTCTATTTTTGAGCCTCTCATGGATCAGTTGGTGGTGTTCTTGGCATTAGCGCATGCAAATCAGGCCATTGCATATCCCCTGCACTTAAGGTGAAAAAATTATAGGAATCCCAATTTGGTGAAGCATGTCTGTTAATTCTTCTTTACATTTACACCAATACAATCTTATGCCTCTTAGAGTTGTTCCAAATATCATCAACCTATCCGCCAAATTATTATGTGGCATATTTTCCATATGTTCATGTAGCTCATTAGTGGTAATTGGCATGTCTTGAAAACTCATTTTTACAAATACAACAAATGAATTTTGTGCATGATGTCTCATTGTCATGTTTATCATGAAATACCTAAACCTTGGATGTTTACCAAATTGATGATCCCTATACCGCAACAAATGCTTGACAAATTCATGCAAATGAATTCACCTCATTCTTGGCTCTAACCAATGACATCTTCTATCAGGAAACAATGTTGGAAATGCCATATCTAACAATACCGATGTGACATATTCATTGATAGGTGATGCACTTATAGCTGACCATTCAATTAATACATATGGAATTGTCTCAGGATTGTTAACCCATGCTTGGATTAATTCCTTTTCTCTTTGAGCATTATGTGGCCTTGAAGCCATATACGTTGTGTGCCGAATTACATTACCTTCATTTGTCTCCATGAATGGACCCATAAATATAAATTCATTTGCATCAGAATCAAATTCCATGTGGACTGTCCTCAATATGTTAAAAACATTATGATCAGTATTTCTCAGAAATTCATGGAGAGAAACTTCATCAATTCTAACATCTGCATAAAACTTATCATGCTCTACTTTGTACTTTAATGCTCTGTACATAGGATCCATGTTTATAGTAAAGTTATAACATTGTGTACCACATTGATCCCTTCTGTGAATAATAATAATTGGAAAATGCTCAATTTTATGTGGAAAAAATTTGGATACTTGTTCTACATGTTGAGGAAATCTTATAGTGTGTCCTTTATACTTATATTGACCACTAGTTGCATGTGTAACTTGCAGTATAGGGCTGACACATGCAATCAACATCTGTTCAACTTGAGTCAAATTTGCAATCTCTTTTGGTTGAGATCAAAGGTCCATATTGTTTGAAGATGAAAAACTATGAGTTCCTCATTCTTGTCTACACTAGCTATTGCATATAGGACCTTCATAGGTGCAATTTACTTTCATTGCAAGATACGATTCTTGACAAACATGACACATATTAGGAGTCTTAAAACTATCTATTTTATGCCTAAACTATATTTTGAATCTTCTAAATTCAGTTTCAACCATACCATTTGGGTTTGGCATGTCTTCCATAGTACCTTCCACATCGACATTAATTTCTATTTGATTTTCATGTTGTGGTGTTTGTAGAACATGTTCTATGGATATGGAGTCTTCATTTTCAACATCCAACTAAATGTTTACATTAGGTGGATTGTTATATTTGTGACTTGGTTTGAGATCATCTTGAATCCCTTGACGCCATTCATTTTGAAGGCTTTGATTAGAAGTTTGTTGATGGTTATTTCTTTGAACATTTGTTTCATCTCAATTTTCATTTTCTAATTTTTCCATTGTTACTTCTGCCCTTCTTCTATGAATTCTTTCTTTGTCAACTTCATTACGTCTTACCCTATGTTGTTCTCTTTGACTTTCTGTCAATTGTTCTTTCTGACATCTATGAGATTCTCTTCTATATTGGTTGTGATATTCTCTTTGATATTCTCTTCTTGCCTCCTCTGATTCAAAGTTCAACCTTGGTCTCACCATATCTACTATGAAAGAACATAAAATTAGTGACCTAATCAAACTTTATATTATATATATGTAACAACATTGTAATATTTAGAAAGAATGAATGTTACTTGTCAATTAATATGTTTTTTTATAAATAGAATTGAAAGGCACATGCCAATTTATAATACATAGAAAGTTAGTTTTTATAATTTTTGTATCATGTTTAAATACATATTTATACATATAGAATATGAATTAGGAAAATAAATTAGACAATAACAACACTTTGAGTGAAGAAATGATAAGAATTACAGATACATGGAGTAAATGAGAGCCAAGATATTGTAAGAATAACAAAATAAATATTTTATAAAAATAATGGATATATAATGACAATTGAAATGGTCTAAAGGGCTATTTTGTGAAAACATGAGAATACATGATCTCTTACATGGAATAGTAAACAATGAAACCAAAAAAATATGTGATCCCATTTTCAGAGCTATTAGATCTCAAACCAAAAATTAATTGTGAACTCTTCAATTCCACTGTGTTTTCCTCCATCTTCCTCTAACCCATTCTTTGTTTGGTTGTAAGTGGGCACGTGAATATGGTTGGAGTGTGAGAGTTGGGAAAATACACTTCAAAGAACTCTTCAAGACTAAGTGGCGAAACAAATCTATCAACAGTCACACCCAACCACCAATAGTCATTGTCTAGAACTTCAACTACAAAGACATGAGGTACATATTGAGGAAAAATAATGACAGGTGGAATAGGTCTCATATAGTCTATAAATACTTCCTCAATGAGGGGCTCTTGAGCCCATTCGTTGGTTATGAAGTGGTCATATTTCACAGAAAATTTTGGCATATCAGAATTGTTTAGAACGCCTATAATAGTTCCTTTAAACCATGCCCCTTCAAATCCCTCCTCATCACAATGAACTTCTACCTTCATTCCCACATTAAACTCCATTTGTATGCCTAATTTATGATTACAAAAAAAACCATTTTAGTTTATAGTTAAAAAGATATAATACAACCATAATATAATTATAATTAACAAATTCAATTTCATTAAATCAATTTCCAAATCTAATTTTTAAATGAAATTATATAAATGTAATTTTAAACGTCTAATTATATCAATAATATTTATTTCATTAATATAATTAACAAAATCGATTTCATTAAATCTAATTTTAAACATTAGGAGACCTAAATATGGCGGCATTGCCATCTATAGTAAAAATAAATGTTATATATTTAAAATTAAGTATTAAAATAGCAACAGAATGAATCTAATATTAATTTCACTAATACAATTAACAAAATCAATTTCATTAAATCAATTTGTAAATCTAATTTTAAACATTACGATACCTTAAACATTCATATTAAAAACATGTATACAAATATGGTTGCATTGCCATCCATATTAAAAGGAAAACTAATATTTTAAACTGAGTATTAAAATACTACTAAATTAAAATTTAAAACACAATCCCTAAAACAATTTATATAAAAATAAATCTAATAAATCTAAGAATCTAAATCTAAATGTAAAAAAATTATATAACAACTAAATCTAATAAAATCATATAAACATTAAATCTAAATCCCTAAAACATTAAAATTATGGTGTTAGTGCCATCCATAATCTAATGTTAAAATTACTAATTCTAATATTTAAAACAAATTATCTATCGTTAATATTGAAATTAATAAATCTAATATTTATGATAAATAAAATAAAATTTTCAATTTTTTTTTTTAATAATAAGAGATTTTATGCTATAATTTTTAGAAATATTATTGACATTCTTGGACTTGATTCTTCTTAAAACCAAAGCTTAATATTTAATAACTATTTAAAATTTTAAAATATTTACAAGGAAAGTAATCAAATTCTCTAAATCTAATAAATGTAATATTGATAGGGAAACAAAATCAAATAAATTAAATAAATCTAATAAACAGAGAAACTAAACAAATTATCTAAATCATATAAATGTAATAAATAAAAAATCATCTTAATCAAAACAAATGTTTAGGAGAAATGGAACAGGAGCGGGAGGGAGGAGGAGGAGGAGAAAGAGTGGGAGAAAAAAATTTGAATTCGAAGCAAGATGGGAATCTGGATGCTCCTTGTTTTGCTATGGAATTTGTGCCTGAATTTGGAAATGTTGTGGTTATTGAGAATATTTTAGCTGGCATTGGTGAAAGACCTTTGTCAGATAAGGGGGAAAGTGTTGGTGGGTCAAGCCTGGCCTAGCCTAGCAAGGACAACAGCCCTGTCTTGGGACCAGAGGTGGAAAAGGCTGATACCTTTGAGAAAGATGAAGGGTCAACAAAATAACAAGAAGATTCCTCACGTGGTGGGAACTTGAACCGAGGTAAGCGGAAATGGTCGGGCCTTTTTGGGGTCAAACCAACTGGAAAATCTTCTTTCCCTAAGGTTGATATTGTTTCAGATCCGTTAAAGGGGGAGATAGGTATAAACATTCCTGACCAAATCATAGACCATACTATTTCTATAATGGCCTCTACGTTGATAGGAAAATTTATGGGTCCTAGACTGAATATTGATCTGGTGAGAGCCTTTACCTTCTAGAAGTGGAAACTTAAAGGACAGGTGGATGTTGCGGCTATGCCTAAAGGATTTTTTTCCTTTGTGTTCTCCAATGGATAAGATCTTTCTAAAGTGTTGTGTGATGGCCCTTGGATGATGGGTAAATCCTCTTTATCATTGTAGAAATGGTCAATGAACTTGGATTATAATGAAAGTTTCTTTATCTCTGCACCTATTTGGGTAAGACTACCTCGATTACCCCTGGAATATTGGCATGAGGACATACTGGTGGCTATAGCTGGTTCCTTTGGTGAAATGCTAATGATAGATCCGATGACAATGGCTCGATCTAGACAAGTGTTTGCTAGGATTTGTGTTAATATCCAACAAGATACTAAACTACCCCAAGTAATAACCCTTAACTCAAAAGTTGGCAAGTGGAGACAAGAAATAGAATATGAGTCAACACCTTTTGTTTGCTTCACCTATAAAAAGGTTGGCCACTAGGCTAAGCACTGTCCCTTGAAGCCTTCTATAGAAAAGAAAGATCAGGAGTCAAAGATATCAAAGAAATGGGAGTGGAGGAAAAAAAAGGGGAAACCCAAAAACCTCCTGCTGACCAGATTCCCTATTCTAACTCAGAGGAGAAGTAGGCCTCCCCTCAAATGGAGATGGAAGAAACAGAAGAACAAAAGGAAGCAACACCTCTTAACGAGATAAACAAATTGCAAGAACAATCATGTTTGATAACTCTTCTGAGGAGACCCTTGATCTTTCAAATGATTCAGATCCTCAGCTGATCTCTAGGGTTGAAGATAGTTTGGATTCAACAAAGGGGAGGGATTCCCAGCTAGGTCTACATGGGACTATTGAAGACCTAAAATTTTTAGATCAAATCACTAGTGAAGCCTTGAATGCTAATCTTTTAGAGTCTGAATCAAGGTAGGATCAGCTCAAAGGATAGAATGATGACTCTGAAACTGTGGAAATAGAGAAAAATAAGAACCTTGGATACAAGTTAAGAAAAAATCTCTAGTAGGAAAAGGATCTGGTCCCCAGCCTAGAATGGAACACTATAAAGACCAGATTCCTTTATCAGGAAAAAATAGCTCAAGGGTTTCATTAGGATGCTCGGCATCTAAATCAAGCAAAAAGGGGGCACAAATCAAACATGGAGGTGTCCAAACAAGAGGACAACAACAAAAGGTGGATACTGGAACTCCCAAAAGAGAAAGAGGAAGAGTATCTAAAAAGGAACATAGAGAGCTGGAAGTAAAAAAGAACATAGCAGATGGAAGACAGCTCACAATCGATCAGGTCTGCTCCCCAAACCTTAAATGAAGATTTTATCTTGGAATATTAGAGGTCTAAATAGTCCTCACAAACAAGATGTTGTTAGGAATTTAGTTAGAGATTCTAATCTTGACATTTTGCTTATTCAAGAAACTAAACTGGTTAAAGACAAGATAGGTAAAATCAATCTACTAAAGCATGGTGAGAAGTTTGGTAGTGACTCGGAAGGAACCTTTGGTGGCTTGGCCATTTACTGGAACTCTTAAGTGTTTTTACTGCAACCTGCTGAGAGTGGATAAGAACTTCCTAGCAATCAAAGTAAGCAGTATTAAGGATAAATTTTCATGGAAACTGGTTAATGTGTATGCCCCTAATACTAAATCAGGTAGTCTCAAACTTTGGAAAAGGATTCATGATCTTAGGAAAGACTATCCAGATGAGAACTAGATGATGATGGGAGATTCTAACACTCCTCTGAAAGAAGTTGAAAAAAGAGGAGGAAACAACACCCAAGTGGAAAGAAGAGTTGACCTTATGGAATTTATTAGTAATGAAGGCTTGTTGGATGTTGATCTTGAAGGTATTGATTATACTTGGACTAATAGGAGAGTGGGACCTGAACTTATCCAGGTTAAGCTTGACAAGGTCCTTTCTCATGACTAGTTTGATAAGTTTTCTTGCACCCTCTCTTCTCTCAACTGTATTGACTCGAACCACTACCCCATTTCCTTTCTTGCTAACCCCTTCAGTGGGAAAGGAAATTCCCCATTTAGACTTGAAAAAATGTGGTTGGCTCACCCGGATTTTGAAAATAGAATCAGGGAATGGTGGAATATTAAAGTGGAAGGAAAATCAATGTACCAAGTGGCTAAAAAAATTGGCAAATGTTAAAGCAAAAGTAAGACAATGGAATAAGGATGTCTTTGGTGATATATTCCAAACCAAAAGTAAGATTCAAATTGACTTAAAAGAAATTCAAGATAAGATTCAATGTCTGGATTGACTGAAGAAATGAGAAAAGAGGAAAAACAAGTACTTGTAGACTATCACAATATCATAATGAAAGAGGAGACCTACTAGAGACAAAGATCTAAATCCCTTTGGCTGAAAGTGGGAGACAAAAATACTAGATTTTTTCACCTTACAGCAATGAAGCATAAAGCAATGAATAGAATTAATTCTCTTGTTGCTACTAGGGGTACTTTAGCTAAAGAGGAGGAAATAAGGGAAGAAATGATGGGATATTTCACTTCTCTTCTCTCCAAAGAGAAAGATCTAAATCAAGAGAATCAAAACTCCTTGTTGAGATCCATTCCCTCACTGCTGGACTCTAAGGATAATGATTTTCTTAAATCTATTCCTAAGGACAAAGAAATTAAAAGGGCTATTCACTCTTTTGAAGGAGAAAAATCCCTTGGTCTGGATGGTTTCCAAATGTTTTTCTTTCAATCTTTCTGGAGTATCATTAGGAAATATGTGTGCAGGGCTGTGAAAGAGTTCTTTGGTTCTAAATCTATTCTTAAAGAACTTAACTCTACTTTTATAGCTCTTATTTCAAAAAGACCGGGAGCTAATGCTATTGACTACTTCAGGCCTATCAATCTTTGTAACTAACTATATAAGATTATGTCAAAGGTCCTCACTACCAGGATTTTAATCTCCCTCACCTCATCTCTTAATAGAATGGCTTTGTCCCGGGGAGAAAAATTATGGATTCAATTATGGTTGTACATGAGAATATCCATTCATTGGAGAAATATAGGAAATAGGGATTCCTAATGAAGCTTGATTTATCCAAAGTCTACGATAGAGTGGACTGGGAGCTGCTATCCAAAATTCTTCTGGCTTTTGGTTTTGAACATGGAGTGGTCAAACTTATTATGCAATTGGTTACTATGGTTTCCTCCTCTGTGATTGTGAATGGTGGCTCCTCTCCCTTCTTCAGACCTTCTAGGGGGTTTGAGGCAAGGAGACCCTATCTCCCCTATCCTTTTCATCATCATGGCTAAAAGCCTTGGGAGATTCATTAAAAACTAGGTAATTCAAGGGCAGATATATGGCCTGCAACCTTCTTTAGCGGAGATTAAATGTTCTGATGAACAATTTGTTGATGATACAATTCTTATGGGGGAATCGATTGTCAAAGAGATGAGGAATCTTTAAAAAGGCCCTCAATATTTACTCTAATGCTACTGGTCAACTTATAAACTAGGAGAAAAGTTTCATGTATTTTTTTAATACACCTGAAGCTAGAATGAATAAAATCTCTTCCATTCTTGGGTGCAAGATAGGGAGGCTTCCTAACCCTTACTTATGCTTGCCACTATGTTTGAAGCCTGAGGCCAATTTTTGGAATGAAATTCTTGATAGATTCCACAATAAGTTGGCGGGTTGGAAAGGGGTGACTCCTAGCCAAGCTGGAAAAGTTTAACTACTGAAGGATACTCTTTAAAACCTTCCAGTTTATGCTCTAAGACTATTCAAAATTCCTCTAAAGTATATTGACCTTATTGAAAAAATTCAAAAAAGGTTCCTTTGGACTGGAGTTGAAGAGAAAAAGAGACTTAGCTTGGTGGCCTGGGAGAAGGTTTGTAAACCTAAGGAGCTAGGGGGGATGGGGATTAGAAACATAACTAATACAAATAAAGCCCTTTTAGCTAAACAATTTTGGAGGATATTTGAAGATGAAAAAGAGTGGAATGCAATAATTAAAAGAAAATACCATCTCACTTCTCTTGAAGGTATTCTACAATCTCAAAATGCAACCCATGGCTCGTTTGTTTGGAACAGTATAAGCAAGGGTAAGAACCTGATTAGTAAAGGGGCTAGATGGAAGTTGGGAAATGGCAAGAATATTCAATTCTGGAATGAAAAATGGCTCTTGGATAAGCCTCTTATAGAGAATGAGGAGTGGAATATTGCAATCCAGGAATGTAAAGAGACCATTGGGGATTATGTGAGTGACTACTGGACTAATGAAGATTGGATCAACTTGGGGTTGAGGCATATTAGATTTAAAGAGGTGAATAAACAACTCAACAATTGGTTTATCAGAGAAAATGAGCCTGATGAATTGATTTGGGGCCCTGTTATCTCTGGAAAGTTCTCGGTTGCCTTTGCCTGAGCTCTTCTCATCCCTTTTGAGGATTTACCTTTCTACGCTCAGGTATGGAATAAAGATATAATCCCTAAAATTAACATGTTTTTTTGGTTTCTTGTTCAGAATAAAATCCTCACAATGGACAACCTCATGAGAAGAGGGTTCCAAATGCCTAATAGATGCATCCTATGCTGTGAAGAAGCTGAGACATGTAATCACTTAATGATCCATTACTCCTTTTCTAGAGAGGTATGGGACTCCATCATTATGTCTTTGAACTTGAAGTGGGTTAAACCTCAAAACATCTAGGAATTTGTTCAACAATGGCAGAACCCTTTTCATGACAAAAATGCTAAGGATCTCTGGAAACTTGTTTTCCCTCACTTTACCTAGCAAATATGGAAGGAGAGGAACAACAAAATTTTTAGAGATAAAAAAGCTCCCTCTCTATTGGTTGCTAACTCTATTACCAGAAGCCTTATGGAGAACTATAGAAGTATTGGTAAAAAGGATACCAACTCTTGGAATCCTAATGCTAAGAAAAACTGTACCATTTCTTGGGAGAACCTGAAGAGCGGAACTGATCTGAATCCTAGAGACAATGTTATGTGGTTTGCTCCTCCCTCAAGATGGTTAAAAGGGAATTTTGATGGTTCTACTAGAGGAAACCCTGGAAGAGCTGGAGGGGGAGGCCTCATAAGAGACTGGGCTAGTAATTTCCTAGGAGCTATTGTTGTTCCGTTGGGGATTCAAAAAAACCACATGGCGGAGGCTAAGGCGGCGCTTTATGTAGTGAAGATGGCTAAAGATATGGGTTGTTCAAAATTATGGCTCGAAGTTGACTCCCTCAACATAATAAAGTGTATCAAAGGGAATTATGTGAGCTCTTGGACTATAGCTCATATAATAAACAAAATTAAAATGATAATTAATCATTTGAGGAATGCCATGTTACCCATATATGCCATGAAGGTAATAAGCTGGCAAATAGGTTGGCAAATGAAGGTACCCAGAGTGACGTCATTAAAACGTGGAGAGGGGAAGCAAATCTAAATGCCGAGATCATAAGTCTAATCACTTATGATAAAATTAATCACAATGAAGGGAAAATCACTTAAAATTATGATGACAAGGATGAAATAATTATCGAGGAGGGATACATGTAAGGCAAAGTGTGGGATCATTATTTTGGTGTTAATGAGACATGAATTCTAGGTTTTTTAAAGTAATCAGAAAAGCAATAGAAAGAAAAATTGTGAGATGAAGATTACTGGTAAGAAGTTGAGCCAGAATAGAAATAGAAAGAAAAATATGGGAGGAGGTCTAAGGAGAGAGGAGCCCTTCGACTGTGAGAAATGGAGACAAGAGAAGAAAGTCTGGAAGAAGCTGAGAAAAGGAGGGGTCACTCAGTACATGGAAAAGCTTCACGGCTACGATAAACAGGTAACTTCCTTGTTTGTTGATGGCTAGGTTAGAGGTAAAGTCAACTTATGGGGAAAATCTTTCCCCCTTACTCTTTCCCTTATGGCCAAAATCATTGGCTTACCCCTGGAGGGAACTCATTTCCATAGAGGCAACAATCGGCTAGGTACTGAAGCTTTTAATCTCTTCCCAAAAACTGCTGATGAAAAATCTCTCATGACTAAAGGCAAAGGGGATTATGTGGATATTACTAAAATTAAGGATTTCTAGCTTAAAATGTTGAAGGTAATGATCGAGTACTTTACGCTCGATGGGTGCTACTCCAAAATCTACAACCTGCATTTTGTTCTGGCTAATCATTTTAGGCACAATAAGAGGATTTCTTTTCCATACTTTCTTTTGAGCTCTCTGAATAGTAGCATAACAGAGCATAGGAAGAAAGTGAGTAATCTTGTGTTGCATGAGGGTTTGATCCTCCTCATTGCTGACTATGCAAGGGATATTATCCCAGACCCAATCCCTAAAAGGGTCACTGGAAAAAGAAAGGAGACCAAAGAGGTTGATAGAAAGGCTAAAACCAATAAAAAGAGGAAGAAAAAGAAGAAAAAAATCTCTAATAGTAGTGATCAAGATGGCAATAAAAGTGACAAGGAGAAAGAAATGGTTAGCGGAGATGACGCTAATGAAAATAGCCCTCTTTCTCAAGGAAAGAGAAGTGCCAAGGAAGAAAATGTGGAGGTGGATTCTGGTAATGATGAGGAGAGAGCCCAGGAAAAAGAGGACAGGAATCTTGAAGAGAAAGAGTAGGAAGAGGACATGAACGACATTATAGAAGATGATAAGAAGGAAGAAGGAGGAAAAGAAGAGGATAATCAAGAGGAAGCAAAAGAAGAGGAAGGAGCTGAGGAGGAGGAAGAAGATGCCCAGGGCTCCCCTATTGAAGATGATAAGGAAGTTGCTCAGGATTTCCCTACTGAAGAAGAAAAATTTGAAGATTTTACCAATACAGAGGATGGCAAGGACATGGCTAGCAAAGAGGATGGTAAAAACCAAAAGGAGGACACCTTATGCCTCCTAGTGGGTCAGGCTAAAGAGAAAAAGGAGGTTGGTCAGTACTCCCTTGTTGTTGATGAAAAAGAAGAGGAACAAAATGAAACTAATGACGGTATGGACCAGGCTACCATTGAGGAGGGTAATAGCCATAAGGAGGACACCTTAGGCCTCTTGATGGGTGCTACTAATCTGGAAGAGGTTAACAAAGTTGATGGTCAAGGCACTAGTCTGGATTGGATCAAGTGGGAGATGCAGGAGATGAAGCTCCACCTTCAAGCCATGGAAAAAACTATGAATACCCTGACTACTAAGTTGGAGAAGTTGGAGAATAAGGTTTTGGCTAAGGTAAAAAATAAAAATTGGAATGAGGATATAGCTTCTGAAATCAATAAGATAGTTGACAACAAGGTTAAAGATATTAAGGCTAAAATCAATAACAACAGGAACATGATAAATGAGGTCTCGAGTCATAGCAATGAGGGACTTAGTGCTATTGTCATGAACCTGAATATGCTACACAACTATTTGGAAAAAATCCAGTTGGAAAAAATGACCATAACAATTGATGATGATGTTGGGAATGTTGGTCCTGGAATGAGAACTAGAGGGCGCACTCAGAGGAAGATCCCTGAAAAGCCAAAGGAACTGAAGGAACTAAAAGATGCTATCCAGAAGATGGAGGACCTGCAGATGAAGGCGGAGAAAATGATAAAAAATAATAATAATCTGGTCTGGTTGGTAGTTGGGTGTTGCTGGTAGTTTTGCTAGTAACTATTTTTCTTAGTTTTTGTTGTCGTTTCTAGGGTTGTTTTGGGTCCTACTTTTGTTTTTCCAGCAGGCATCTCTTTTTGAAAGACTTTAATGCTATATCTTTAAGCTTTAATGTAAATAGTTTCGGGTTCCATTCAAAACCTATTTTTACCTTAATCAAAAGAAAATGCTAAATCTTACTCTAAACTTAATATTAAAAACTAAATCTAATAAATCTAATTATCTAAATCTAATAAATCTAATATTCTAAATCTAAATCTAACAAATTTGTATAAAAACTAAATCTAATAAATCTAAAAATCTAAATCCCTAAAACATTAAAATTATGGCGGGATTGCCATCCATAATGTAATATTAAAATTACTAATTCTAATATTTAAATAAAATAAATCTAATAAACAGAGAAATTAAAAAAATTATCTAAATCAAATAAATGTAATAAGTATATTAAAACTATCTAAAATCCTATATAAAAAACAATACTAAAAGTATATTAAAAGTATATTTAAGATTTGATATTTAAGATATCAAATCTTAAATATTAAAACTATATTAAATGAATATTAAAACTATATAAAATCTTAAATCTTAAATCTATATAAGATATAGATCTTAAACATTAAAACCCAATTAAATCTATATTAAAACTATATAAAAACTATATTTAAGATTTGACATTTAAGATATCAAATCTTAAATATAGTTTTAATATATTTAAGATTATCAAATCTTAAATACATCAAACAACATAAAACTAAATAAAAAATAATAACATAAAACTTAAATACATAAAATAACATAAAACTATATACAGATAAAATAGAACATTTACCTTGAAATGATGAACTTCCAAATGAGATTATCCCAAAAACTCTCCAAACCTCCAAATCTTCCTCTCAAAAATTTGTGCTCCCTGCAAACAAAAAAATAATACAAATGATATGAAGAGCACTCTTTTATAAAATTAGAGATATTCTTCATTTCCCACAAATGTTTGTTCATAATCCCCTCCATTCATATTCCGGTCCATTCACATTCCCGTTCTGACATGAAAAATTAATAATATTCTCGTTCAAAAAAGACATTCCACTTGCCATTTACGAATTAATAATTTTTTGTTTATTTTTAAATATAAAATGCCTACTGGTAGACATGGCCACCACCCCCAGTCCTCCAACAATAAAGGGGCACGGAGGCCGCGACTGTCAATGTCGTGCAGTGTTGGCTACTGGTAGTGTCCAATGTCGTGCACAATCAATGCGCACAACACTAGCTGCTGCCAGCCTGCTGATAATGAACGTTGCTTGGTAGCGGCAATTGATTGCCATGTGGGGCCCGGTGGACTTTGCAAATGACACAAGATTTCATGGTAGGTCCCATTGCAACTGACGACATTTTTTTTTAATGTATTTATTATGTGGCGTTTGTCCATTTTTACAAGGATTTTTTATTTTTTGATTGCATTTTTTAATTTTTGGATTGCATTTTTGTATTTTTTTACATTTTTAACTAATAGGTGGCACTTTTTTTTGTAACTGACCTCATTTCTTTAATATGTACCTAACATATTCCTTGGAAATGTCATGTTGGTATCCTCCCTTCTACTATAGCTGTATAAGACACCTCTAACGTAATTAATTAATATAAAATATATGAATGAAAAAGTTAAATATATTAATATTTAGATTATAATTTTAAGTTAAGTTATATATAAAACTTAAATTGCAATTATAATCTAAACATGACATGATGTGCCAACTCTTTCGTCGACTGTTTCGTACCTCAATCTGCCATCTTTAGTGGGCACTCCTCCAATTAATAGCCACGACCTGCAAGCAGTTATACCAGTTCAGACATCGAACCCCTAGCAATCTGACAACAACGGCTGGGTTATAGTTATTCCTAATGCTTCTCCAATGGGTTGGGGGGATGCTTGGAGTTTATCCCGAGGACATACAAACAACCAACAAGCCGATTTAATGGATATGGAGGAATGATTAATAGTTTGCAAGGTTTTGAATTTTTGGGGTTGTTTGTGATCATTTAAGCTCTCAAGTCACCTTTGGGTTCACAGTTTGTGCGTTAGGTTGTTTGGACTGTAAATAAATTTGGGCGATAAAAATGTTTATTTGATGTATATGTGATACTTCTCTATTATCAGATAGAATTGATATAGGTAGGTTTGCTTTGCTTATATATATGTAATGGACAAGGATTCTGGGTTTTCTTTACTGGTTCTTTCCCGGATGAGTCTTCGAATCAGTTTATAAATAAATATATATAGTGACTAGCCCACTTTTGTTTTAAAAAAAAACATGCAATTATAATACATATAATAAAATCTTATTATTCATTTTTTTATACATGTAGTTAATAAATAATCTATATCCAAAAACACGCATTTATATTGTAATATTATTAAACTATATATTTATTTGAAATTAAAATATTAAAATTTTACAAATCTATAAATTTTTTTAAAATAATACAATATTAAAAAAAAATACTATATTATAATCAATTGAAATAGATATAATTGTTATAGTTAATATTATTATATTCTTAGTAAGTATAAAATAAATACAAATTATTAATTTAAACATATACTTGGACATTATATATGAAAAACATTTTTTTATTTAAACTTAAAATAGATTTTTTAAGGATGGTACTAACATGTTCAAAAATTTATTTATGAATGGTATTGATAATTTTAGAAATTGTGTAGTTTGTACAATGGGAGTGGTGTATGAAATAGGCAATGGCTAAACTCCCTACAAGACATACCAAAGGGGAAAAAAAATGAAAATATGTAGATCACAACGATTTTTTTTCAAATTTCTTGTGGTTTTCGATCACAAAATATGTAGATCATGAAGAAAGATAGTGAGAATTTCATGAAAATTTGTTGTATTTTCCGTTTTCCATATAAACATTAATCTTTTAAGATTTATAATTACAAGTTAAAAAACTCATTGCAATAGTACTATGTCTAAGACTAGTACTAATAATATAATAATAAAAACTTTTCTATTTTTTTAAAATTTAATAAAAATATAAAAAATAGAAAAATATAATTCTATTTTAAATAAATTTTTACATTAATTACAAAATAATTATATAATTTTAAAAAAAATAGAATATTGAAGGAATATGATATATTATTAGCGAATAGTAGGTGTTATTAACTATTAAAAAAGCCATCACAATAGCCTATCCCAAGATTCTCGACTCTTATGTCTAAGTTCATTTGTGCATTCATCCAACAAACAAAAGTATTAAAAAAAAACCCATTAGTTTTGTTTGTTTCTGTGAAGAAGGTACAAAAGAAGTAGGATTGGTGAAAAAGGTTGGTTTAAAGCGTCAAATTTAAGAGGATGGGTGAGGCAGCCGACACAAGTAGGTGAGTGGATAGTGTTCGTGCTGCTGACACTCCGTCAGTGGAGATAAAATGAAATTTTGACCACTTGCACTAAACTTAATATTCCCTTTAACAAATTAAAAAAAATAAATTCTTTTAGATAGTCCAACATTAAAGATTGAGCATGTCGCATCAAGTTGTGTGTGCTTTCTTAATTAATAATGCAACATTTAATAGCAATACATCATTACAATAGATCATTGATTTTCAAGACACTTGAGTCTAATTTCTTCTGCTTTTCTATTCAAAAGTTGTTTCCCACTTTTCATTTTTTCATAGTGGTCATATGGGAATGGTGGCATTATTATCAAGCCTTCTAGAGATTTTACATGAGATAAAACTACAAATGTCAATCCTGCTCTTTCTCTTGGAACTATATCAACTATGGCATTGGAAAGAGTTAGTCCTTGAGATTTATGAATTGTTAATGTCCATGCCAACCTTAATGGTAACTAAAAGGTTCTACCCCTCTGTACTAGTGATATTGGAACTATTTTTGGATGACGGTCATCATATGGTATTCTAGAATAATTATCAAATTCAACTGTAACATAAGTAGGTGGTTCAGGTGGGGCAGTTCCTTGTTTGTACACAATATTCTAGATATCTCCCAAGGTTCCATTGACAAGACCGTCTTCAATCCATAGATTTTTAGTTAATATGACCCTTGAATCCTTACTAAATAATAACTCTAGATCAATTTATTCATTCGAGCAATCTTCAATTGTATTATCATTCCTTGACTTAGTTGCAAGGCTAAATGCAACATGTTACCTCAAAAAGAACAACATCCTCAAGCTATGGTTATGAACATTGGCATTTGTAGAGAACAAATGCATTGTCTTGTAAAACTCATCATTGGTTGCAACATCTAACCTCACAGGGGTTTTCATCATAAGAAAGTTCCAATCATCTAGGTTTGGACTCGCATCTCTCACATTTGTGAGAAGCTGAGGAAATATTTTTTGGTGGATGTTTTCTCCATCTTTACTAAATATTTTATCTAATGTAACCATTGTTTTGAATTATTTCCATGGTAACTTTTCTTGCATGTTTCTAGCATATGCCATTTTATCATTGACTAGAGGTAACTAACCAAGATCACCAACCAAAATAATAGATATACTTGAAACAAAGTCAGAGAAATGATTTGAATACTATCTATGAATATTACATGATTGTATTTATATATGAGTTATATTAATAAATATTATAGCACATAAATAGCGCCATTAGAAAAATGAAAGTATACCTGCAAAGCTTATGTCACCACTTTGTGGGAAGGTTTGTCTAAGTCAAAAATCTATATTTTCTAGCAAGTTTTAACCAATGAAGCTAGCCATTTATTCTTGCAAACTTGTAATTGGCATCCCTTCTAGCTGAGAAAAATCTCTAATTGGTATTCTCAACTTTGAATGAATTGTAGAAGCTCCTATATTGAAAGTTGCAACTCCAATTGGTGCAAGTAATAGAAATGGAGAAGGACTTGGTAAAGCTTTAGTTTGAATAATTTGACTAATGACACCAATTAGATAAGACTTTCTTGTTCCCGTGGTTCCTTGAATTATCATAAAAAAAAGTTATCCCAAGCTGATTGCCATGGTAGTGTGTCATAATAATATCGATTGCCTTTTTTTTCTTGTCACTGAGAGTTGTAAATTTGATGCATTACAGGATGCCATCAAGGATGAGATATCCATGTTTCTTCATTTCTCTTATGAATTTTGATTGCTACAACAGTATTCTCTTCACTTTCATATTCACTACACTAGTTTGTATTTCTATCAATATCTTCCTAACATGTCTATCTCAAAAACTTGCTTATGTTGACCATGATGTAGTCTAGAGATGATTTCCCATTCATGCTCTATGTAGGTATTGTCTTGAATAGCTCCATTATCTTCCACTTCAGAACCACTACCAGGTTCATCATTTTGAATAGTTCATCTTTCAATGTTATGAAAAGGTTTGTATAGTAATAACTCAAATAAACAAAACTCCACCCATTTACTCGAATCACGTGGAGGAATGGATAGAAACCTAGGGAAAAATCTAACAATAGATGTTGTTTTCCTTGGCCCCCTTTTTTTATCTCCTCTTTTTCTAGGATTGTATATCCAAGATCTTGTTGCATCAATCAAGGTGATACCTTCCATACAGATTGGCCTTATTTTATAGCCATCTACAAAAGATTTTGTATGTTCTTCATCAGTTTCCTCATTATTTACTGCTACATGTTTGAAAAATTCATGTGAGACATTTAGATTAACAAACCTTCTGCTACTCTCTACCAATGGAAGCTCTAACAACATATGACCTTTTTCCTGGGCTCCAATGTCCCTCTCTATAACTATTTCTGTGAGAGATTTATGTATGCTCATGCAGCTAAATCATCAGGATTTTCTAGGTTTGACAAACGCATCAACATTTCAGAATACGTTTCTGAACTTCTCTTGATTTTTTCTGTATACTTTGCAATGTATTTAATAACTACATGTTTTGAAACAACAGGTTTCCAATCTATATTTTCCCTCCACAGTTGCAGTATGTATAAATTAAGTGAATTGACTCTATCATCATTTCTAGCTAGCTCAAATTTTCTTTCAACTGATTCTCTATCCTCAAATAACTTGGATCCCTCCAAATTCAATGGCCAAGAAGTATTGTACCTAAGAGAAAGACAAATGAGCATCTATTTTGATTAAGTTTTGTGAATAGTTAATATATAATATCAATGTAAACCTTATTAATCGATGAAATAATTACCTACAAACCATTCTTCCCCCTTTTTTTATGTAGGCATGCACCCTCCTTATAGACTATGTCTAGTTCCACACAGTTGACTATCTCTTCATAATCATGGTCAATATCCATCTGAGCTAGTTGTGCACTATTTTTGAGACATGGATGTTGACCAAAATGTTTGAAAACCTACAAATGGTTGCAGGTAATATATCATATTAAAAATTTACAATAATTTCCTGACTCTCATACATATGAACATATATTGTAAACATCATGTTATGCAGTTATATATGATCAAATTACTTAAAACATACTTGTATATTTCTTTGACAAGGATCATGTCTAGTATTCCATTCATGAATAATGGAATGAAAATATGTCTTAGCACTTTTTCATTCCTCCTCATTTGACCATTCAATAGTGTCTATGTTTGGTGCTCCTTCAATCCATAAGAAGCCATGCACATGAGGTGAACCCCTCTGTTGCCAGTCATATCTACACCAATTTTTTATTTACTTTCATAGCTTTTTCAAATATTTCTTTCCTAAATATTGTATGCCTTAAATGCATGTAATGTGAAACTATATGAGGATAGGCAATGTCATTCAGTCTTCTCCAATTTTGAGCCTCTCATGGATCAGTTGGTGATGTTCTTGGCATTAGCACATGCAAATTAGGCCATTGCATATCCCCTGCACTTAAGGTGAAAAAAATTGTAGGAGTCCCAATTTGGTGAAGCATGTCTGCTAATTATGCTTTACATTTACACCAATACGATCTTATGCCTCTTAGATTTGTTCCAAATCTCATCAACCTATCTGCCAAATTATTATGTGGCATGTTTTCCATATGTTCGCATAGCTCATTGATGGTAATTAGCATGTCTTGAAAACTCATTTTTACAAATACAACAAATGAATTTTGTGCATGATGTCTCATTATCATGTTTATCATGAAATACCTAAACCTTGGATGTTTACCAAATTGATGATCCCTATACCGCAAAAAATGCTTGACAAATTCATGCATATGAATTCCACTCATTCTTGGCTCTAACCGATCACATCTTCCATCATGAAACAATGTTGGAAATTCCATATCTAACAATATTGATGTGACATATTCATTGATAGGTGATGCACCTATAGCTAACCATTCAATTAATACAGATAGAACTATCTCAGGATTGTCAACCCATGCTTGGATTAATTCCATTTCTCTTTGAGCATTATGTGGTCTTGAATCCATAGACACTGTGTGTTGAATTACATTACCTTCATTTGTCTCCATGACTGGAGCCACAAATATGACTTCATTTGCATCATAATCAAATTCCATGTGGATTGTCCTCAATATGTTAAAAACATTATGATCAGTATTTCTCGGCAAGTCATGGAGAGCAACTTCATTGATTCTAACATTTTCATAAAACTTGTCATGCTCTACTTTGTGTTTTAATGCTCTATACACACGATCCATGTTTATAGTAAAGTTATAAAATTGTGTACCACGTTGATCCCTTCTGCAAACAATAATAATTGGCAAATGCTCAATTTTATGTGGAAAAACTTTGGATACTTGTTCTACATGTTGAGGAAATCTTATAGTGTGTCCTTTATACTTATATTGACCACCAGTTGCATGTGTAACTTGAAGTATAGGGCTGACACATGCAATCAACATCTCTTCAACCTGAGTCAAATTTGCAATCTCTTTTGGTTGAGAGACAAGGTCCATATTGTTTGAAGATGAAAAACTATGAGTTCCTCATTCTTGTCTACACCTATTGCATATAGGACCTTCATAGGTGCGATATACTTTCATTGCAAGATACGATTCTTGACAAACATGACACATATTAGGAGTCTTAAAACTATCTATTTTATGCCTAAATTGCATTTTGAATCTTCTAAATTCAGTTTCAACCATACCATTTGGGTTTAGCATGTCTTCCATAGTACCTTCCACATCAACATTAATTTCTATTTGATTTCCATGTTGTGGAGTTTGTAGAACACATTCTATGGATACAAAGTCTTCATTTTCAACATCCAACTAAATGTTTACATTAGGTGGATTGTTATATTTGTGACTTGGTTCGAGATCATCTTGAATCCCTTGACGCCCTTCATTTTGAAGGCTTTGATCAAAAGTTCATTGATGGTTATTTATTTGAACATTTATTTCATCTCGATTTTCATTTTCTAATTTTTCCATTGTTACTTTTGCCCTTCTTCTATGAATTCTTTGTCTATCAACTTCATTATGTCTTACCCTATGTTGTTCTCTTTGACTTTCTGTCAATTGTTCTTTTTGACATCTACGAGATTCTCTTCTATATTGGATGTAATATTCTCTTCTTGCTTCCTCTGATTCAAAGTTCAACCTTGGTCTCACCATATCTACTATGAAAGAACGTAAAATTAGTGACCTAATCAAACTTTATATTATATATATGTAACAACATTGTAATATTTAGAAAGAATGAATGTTACTTGTCAATTAATATTTTTTTTATAAATAGAATTGAAAGGCACATGCCAATTTATAATACATATAAATTTAGTTTTTATAATTTTTGTATCATGTTTAAATACATATTTATACATATAGAATACGAATTAGGAAAATAAATTAGACAATAACAACACTTTAAGTGAAGAAATGATAAGAATTACAAATACATGGAGTAAATGAGAGCCAAGATATTGTAAGAATAAAAAAATAAATATTTTATAAAAATAATGGATATATAATGACAATTGAAATGGTCTAAAGGGCTATTTTGTGAAAACATGAGAATACATGATCTCTTATTTGGAATAGTAAACAATGAAACCAAAAAAATATGTGATCCCATTTTCAGAACTATTGGATCTCAAACCAAAAATTAATTGTGAACTCTTCAATTCCACTGTGTTTGCCTCCATCTTCCTCTAACCCATTCTTTCTTTGGTTGTAAGTGGGTGCTTGAATATGGTTTGAGTGTGAGAGTCGGGAGAATACACTTCAAAGAAATCTTCAAGACTAAGTTGTGAAATAAATTTGTCAATAGTCACACCCGACCACCAATAGTCATTGTCTAGAACTTCAACTACAAAGCTATGGGGTACATATTGAGGCAAACTAATGAGAGGTGGAATATGTCTCATATAGTCTATAAATACTTCCTCAACGAGGGGCTCTCTAGCCCATTCGTCAGTTATGAAGTGGTCATATTTCACAAAATTTTTTGGCATATCAGAATTGTTTACAATTCCTATAATAGTTCCTTCAAACCATGCCCCTTCAAATCCCTCCTCATCACAGCTAACTTCTACCTTCATTCCCACATTAAACTCCATTTGTATGCCTAATTTATGATTACAAAAAAAAACCATTTCAGTTTATAGTTAAAAAGATATAATATAACCATAATATAATTATAATTAACAAATTCAATTTCATTAAATCAATTTCCAAATCTAATTTTTAAATGAAATTATATAAATGTAATTTTAAACATTAGGAGACCTAAATATGGTGGCATTGCCATCCATAGTAAAAATAAATGTTATATATTTAAAATTAAGTATTAAAATAGCAACACAATGAATCTAATATTAATTTTATTAATACCATTAACAAAATCAATTTCATTAAATCAATTTTTAAATCTAATTTTAAACATTACGAGACCTTAAACATTCATATTAAAAACATGTATACAAATTGGCGGTATTGCCATCCATATTAAAAGGAAAACTAATATTTTAAACTAAGTATTAAAATACTAATAAATTAAAATTTAAAACACTATCCCTAAAACAATTTATATAAAAACTAAATCTAATAAATCTAAAAATCTAAATGTAAATGTAAAAAAATTATATAAAAACTAAATCTAATAAAATCATATAAACATTAAATCTAAATCCCTAAAACATTAAAATTATGGTGGCATTTCCATCCATAATCTAATATTAAAATTACTTTTTTTTTTTAGACAAAAGCGGACAAGCCACCATATATATTATTAATAAACTGATTCAAAGGGCTCCCCTGTGGAAGAACCAGAAAGAAACCTTGAGATCATAGTCCTATACATGCAATAATATAGAGTAGATTTTTACATAACCAGGAGTCTTTGTAAGATTTTATATAAAAACCTTAAAGACTCTAAGACCCGAGAGAAAGATAATTATAGTCATATGTCGAGTTTGAAGAAAAACCATCTAAGTCTCCCTAATAATAGTAAAAAAACTATATAAATAGACCAACTAATCTCTGACTTTAATTTATGAGCAAATATACCATGCGCAACATATAGGGGGGGGCTATCAAAATTGAATCTACAATAGGGCCATTTACAATTCCCACAACATATGCAACATATTTGGAGATTCACAAAAACCACCCTCGCTTCATTTTGGCCGAGGCATACTGCAGACAAAATTTGCAAAACATACCCCTATTCCACCATGTCCTCGTAGTTCCCACCTGAATTGAAACGAGCCATCTCCCAGCCAGCAGGAGGAACTGAATCTTTGAAAGACTCCCAACCATCATTATCAGATTGCCACCAGTGAGTTACTTGGTGTAATGTATCTGCAGGCCGATTCTGGGAAGTCACAGATTGGATACACAATGAAGCAAGAAAGTTGAGATCCGGTACAGGGGTTACGTAATGTGGTGCCACCAGAGCATTGGGAGAACTTTGTTGAGCCCTTGGCAGAAGAGAATGCGAATTGTGAACATCTAGCAGATCTAATAGGGCATTCATTAAGCTCTGGAAGGAAGCCTCAAGCTTGCGACCGAGGACCGGTGACACCATTTGTAGAGTATTTTTAAAAATCCTATAACTATGACGTTCAAGGGCTTTTTTGGCACAATTATATATCAGCATGTGCTCATGGGAAGCCATCAACAGATATCGGGGAAACAAACCACCCACAAAAGCTTCGCCATTCCACAAATCATACATTTGAATGGCCCTCATGAGTTTGTCTTCTCCAATAAATTGTGGGCGGATTACCCTATTCGCTATTAATATTAGAAGATCCACTGATTGCAACACATCAAGGGAATTGGACAGGAATATTGAAACCAAATGTGACGGAAAGAGAATTTGAGCAAATTTCAATGAAAGAACGTTCTCACCAATAACTCTTCGGATAGCACTGCGAATCAGCGGGATTGTTAGTTGTAATTAAATACATATAATTTATTTAATCACGAGAGGGGAATAATTAGTTTAATTAAATAAATATCATTTATTTAATCATGAAATAGAATTTGATTTAATTATTATTGAAATGCAATAATTAGGAGGGGGACATTAATAAAATTTGGTTGTTTATTTAATTATAATAAGATAGGGTATAATTAAATAATATTATTTATTTATTTTTTTATAGATGAATTGACGATGAATTAATTGTTTAGAAGTTCAATAATTAATTAATTAATTAATTGAAATCACTTAATTATGGAATTAGGGAGAAATGATGATTTTGATCTTAGAATATGGTAGAGTGACACGATTAATTAAATAATAAAGATTATTTAACAATTTAGGAGGAATGTTAGTAATGTCATTGCATTAGAGAAATAGGCCATTTTTAAATGTCTACATTTTGCCCCTCTTTGATACAATGCATTTTAGGCATTGTTTCAAAGAATAATAAAAATTATGCCTGAGTATGCCCTAGCGGGAGAAATGTGATCACAATGAGGTAAATGATGCCCCCTCGAGAGATTATTTGTGCCAAAAATACATGAATGATCTCTTAAAAGAAGATTTAGAGTAAATGATGCAAGAAAAGAATAATTAGTAAGAAGTGAAGAATGTTAGTAGGTTTTTATGACTGTTTGATCGATATTGGACATAGAAATTATTGATAAGAATCATATCTGGTTTTAGGAAGGACCTGTCCTATATAAGACTAGCTACAATGTCTGGTTTCAAGGAAGACCTATCCTGTATAAGACAAGTGACAATGTCTGATTTTAGGAAAGATACATCTTGTATAAGACAAATGATGATGGAATGAATGACCAATCGATTTGACTAATTTGAAAATTAATTTGATCATTGTGACAAATAGATTGAGTGATAGAAGAGATTTGACTGATAAAAGATATTAGTAAAGAAACTTTAGAAGATTATAGATATGGGATGAAAGAATGATAATGAATTCTTGATTGAAACCCTTAGTTTATAGTAAGTAGAGAGCTTAATGCTTTAATAAACATGTTTTTGATTTCCAAGTGATTTGAACTATTTATTTATTGTCATTGAGCCACTATTATTATACCAAAAATGGATACCATCAGGTACCAAGATATGAAATATCTAGGTACGATTATCCTCTTGCATTGAAAATAGGCACGCTAAACAGAAAAGGAATGTGGGCCGATCCATCTAGGTCAACCATTCAGAGTCGAGGTATGTGTGGTGTATCACAATTGAAGTATCCATTGCAATGTTGCAAATTTGATATTTGTACATGGATTTGAAGTCTCTTATCACAGACACACAGATTTCTCTTTTAAGACTTCATGAAAAATATTTCACAAATAGAAAATAAAGAAAAATAAGTCATGAACCATCATGGCATCTCTAAATCACTTGTGGACATCCCAGAGATGCGTAAGAACATGACTTGTGAAGATCAAGTCATAATAAGACTAACTTGACTTAACAAGTTGTAGCTGTATTGATTATGTGTCCGTGTTTTTGCAATAGTTTGGACATTGAATTTTGGTGTATTATTGATGTTATCTGATATCAAGAAAAAGATACTCTGTCTAAGACTGCTCCGTCTTATTTCAAGTGTTCCTTCCCTTGTCTAAGATTACACGATTTTTGAAAAAATACTTTGTTGTGGGACTGATTGATAGATAAGATAGTTTGGGTAGTGTAGTTGAGGACTTGTTGACTAATTTTGACTATTTTGGCTTGGTTCCACTGAAGCTCATATGTGATGTATGTCTTCGTTCAATGCCTAGTTTTGAAATGACAAAGAATTGGTTATGCACAAAGGAGATTTATCACATGATTTTTACTAGTTTTTTTTTCGATTTGTTTGGTTGTCTTCGATAATTTTTTAGATCATTTTCAAATGTTTTAGGTCTATCATAGGGTTCGTATGTTTGGAGTCAAGGTATGTGCGGCATATCACAAAAAGTGAAGGCTCTTATCACAGACACCCTAAACATGGTCACCTTTAGATGAATGTTTTATATTTTTTGATATTTTTGATTGTTTTGAAGGTTTTGTTATATTTTTGGAGTTTTACAAGATGATTTTCTGTTGTTTTTTAATTTTAAAGGACTCTTTTAAATCACTGGATGAGGTGAAAGGCATATGTCAGGATTTATTCTCAAACATGATTGTATTCATTTGCCCCGGTGTCTAGAAAGGAATGAAACATTATGAATCAACTGATGGGATGGAAATGGATAGGTGAAGGATTGGTGATCATATATAATTATTAAATCTAATATTTAAAACAAATGTTTTGATAAATAAAATAAACTTTTCAATTTTTTATTTTTAATAATAAGAGATTTTATGCTATAATTTTTAGAAATATTATTAACATTCTTGGACTTGATTCTTCTTAAAACCAAAGCTTAATATTTAATAACTATTTAAATTTTTAAAATATTTACAGGGAAAGTAATCAAATTTTCTAAATCTAATAAATGTAATATTGATAGGGAAACAAAATCAAATAAATTAAATAAATCTAATAAACAGAGAAACTAAACAAATTATCTAAATCATATAAATGTAATAAATCAAAAATCATCTTAATCAAAATAGATGCTAAATCTTACTCTAAACTTAATATTAAAAACTAAATCTAATAAATCTAATTATCTAAATCTAATAAATCTAATATTCTAAATCTAAATCTAACAAATTTGTATAAAAACTAAATCTAAATCCCTAAAACATTAAAATTATGGCGGCATTGCCATCCATAATGTAATATTAAAATTACTAATTCTAATATATAAATCAAATAAATCTAATAAACTAAGAAACTAAACAAATTATCCAAATCAAATAAATGTAATAAGTATTTTAAAACTATCTAAAATCCTATATAAAAAATATTATTAAAAAACTTCAAAATTTTAATTTAACAACTATATTAAAACTATCTAAAATCCTATATAAAAAACAATATTAAAAGTATATTTAAGATATCAAATCTTAAATATTAAAACTATATAAGATATAGATCTTAAACATTAAAACCCAATTAAATCTATATTAAAACTACATAAAAACTATATTTAAGATTTGACATTTAAGATATCAAATCTTAAATATAGTTTTTATATATTTTAGATTATCATATCTTAAATACATCAAACAACATAAAACTATATAAAAAATAATAACATAAATCTTAACTACATAAAATAACATAAAACTATATACAGATAAAATAGAACATTTACCTTGAAATGATGAACTTCCAAATGAGATTATCCCAAAAATTTTTCAAAAAACTCTCCAAACCTCCAAAAAAACTCTCCAAATCCTCCTCTCAGAAATTTGTGCTCCCTACAAACAAAAAAAATAATACAAATGATATGAAGAGCACTCTTTTATAAAATTAGAGAGACTCTTCATTTCTCACAAATGTCCATTCATAATCCCCTCCATTCATATTTCGGTCTGTTCACATTTCCGTTCTGACATTAAAAATCAATAATATTCTCGTTCAAAAAAGACATTACACTTGCCATTTACGAATTAATAAATTTTTATTTATTTTTAAATATAAAATGCCTATTGGTAGACAGGGCCACCAACCCCCGCCCTTCAACAATAAAGGGGCACGGAGGCCATGACTATCGATGTCGTGCAGTGTTGGTTGCCGGTAGCGGCCAATGTCATGCACAATCAATGCGCATGACACTGGCCGCTGCTAGCCTGCCAACAACGAACATTGCTTGGTAGTGGCAACCGATTACCGCGTGGGACCTGGTGGACTGTGCAAATGGCACACAATTTTGTGGCGGGTCCCACTGCGGCTGTCGACGTGTTTTTATTTTTTTTATTACGTGGCGTTTGTCCATTTTTATGGGGTGTTTTTTATTTTTTGATTGCATTTTTTTATTTTTTTACATTTTTTAACTAATAGGTGGCACTTTTTTTTGTAACCTATTAGGAATGAGAACACTGAGAGGGGGGGGGGTGAATCAGTGTTCACTGTATTTTATCTTTTTGCTTTATTCTTTAAACTGAACTTGAATGCTTAAATACTGAAATGAACATCAACATAAACATGAAACATGAAATCAACACATAACACCAATATGGTTATGGGGAAACCCAAATAGGTAAAAACCCCAGTGGGAATTGACACCCAGTAATATTCTGTACTAGTGTTTTATGATCCTTGTTAGAAGATCCTTAACCCTGTTAGGAGTTTCTTTACAATATGTTTATTACAGTGACTTGGTCAAGGGTCGGACCTTGTTAGGAGTCTTTTACAATAACATTGTTAGGGGTGTGCACTCACTGTCCTAGAGCTCACTGCTCAAATGGCGAAGGCTACAACCTTCTGATCTCAGATACACACTATATATGTTGGATGAACTGTCACTGTGACACAACTTGTCTGATCAGTTCCTTTGATGCGCTGATGCTTTGTCCTCTTGCAAAGCTTTAATACATCCTATCAACTCTTCTCACACTTCTTCTCTTCTTATCTCAACTCTATATCAACTCTCATACTAATTACAATGGGGGTATCTATTATTTATATGCACATACAAAACAAATAACTAGGTCGGCCCTTTAACCGATTACATACAATGCTTCCAATTGAATTGGCTCAAGCGTGTTTACAAACAAACATAATTACATGTTGGAAACCTAATTACAATAGGCACATAGCCTTTACAACATAATAATATAACCACAAACCAAAATACCAACAGTCCGTTGCTTGCTCTGTTCTTCTCTGGCATTTACTGACTGTGCAACTTGAACTCTCTGTATCTTCCTCATACTGAATCTTCTGATCATGCACTCTTAGACTTAGCATGAATATGATGTTACCAACTTAACTTCTAGGGTGCATACCATAATTTTGTTATATGCACATGCGCTGATGCTCTGACCTTCAGGTACTCTGTATACTGTCTAGTCTTCAACACTTAGCCAATTTTTGATCTTCTCATCAATTGCGCTGACTCCAAAACACTATATGACTTTGTTTCCATAATGACAACACTATATTAAGTCATATACACTAGTATAGACAACTTGCCAACAATCTCCCCCTTTGTCATTGATGGCAACAAAGAAATATGGCACAGTTGCTAATTGATCTCTTATACAAAAACTTTTGTTATACTCTATCTTATATCTCCCTTATATTCTTTATTGTACATCTTCTTTATATATCTATAACTCCATATTCTATACATACTCCCCCTTTGACATTAATGACAAAGCTACTTCAAAACTATATCTACAAATACTTACAGTGAGAGAACATCCGAATATGCTCTTTGTAAGTTTTGAATCTCTTTCTTCCAAAATGTGATCAATGAATTAACAATTTGGAGATGGGCGCATAGAGCATCATGTAGCTTCTCCATCTTCTCCAAATCTATGCTAGGACCTTGATCATATGTCACCATGGTGGCATCGATCTCCTTGATATTCTGATTAAGTATATCTAGTGAGGGTGCAAGAGAATTCCTAAGCTGAGTCTGCCTAGCCCTTATCTTTGACATCTCCTTTTCTACCTTCTCAATCTTGTCAATTTATCCTTGATATACATTATTGCACATATTTATATCATTGGATGGGCCTTTTACTGATTTCTTTACTTGCTCTATCATAGCTTCTGCCTCTTGTATCTTCTTGAAGTGGTCATCAGTTAACTTGTCCTTATCCATACAATCTACAATGATCTTCCTTCCATTTGCTGCAAACTCCTTCAAAGATGCTTGACCAAATTTTAGAGAACTTAGGTCAAGTTCAAAGTTACTAACTAGTTCACTCAGTCTCTTCTTCCGATACTTTTCTTCTGCAACTTGATATGATGACTCTTCCAAGGTAGAAAAATTTGTTTTGAAGACTGTGAGGATGTTGCTAACATCATCAACTGATTGTACCTTAGACACTTTCTTGTCTAAAGGCAATAGACTATTCAATATGTTGACTGATTCAACAAACAGTGGGTTTCTCATTACCTGTTTCTCTTTGACTTTCTCCATTGCTAAGCCACTGAACTTGATCAGGTCTTCTTCTCCCCATGAATCCAAACTAGTTGTGTCTGGTGTCAAACTTGACAACAATGCTGCTGAGGGTAGTGGAGTGATAGGAGTGCTGGGTATGTGCAGGATCATGGTATGCCAAAAAGTGGCGATGTGAAAAAGAAATCCCGATTGATAAACTCTTTGAAAAATAACTATAACTTTCAAAAAATATAACATTTTTGAAATTTGAAATATACATCACATTCTATGCTTCTCCTAATACAATAATAATAAACAATTCTTTCAATTTGATGAAGTTTAGACTAAGTTAAGGTGGTTAGACACGAGAGTTTTTATATTCAGAAAAATTTGTAGCAGAAAAATCATTATTAATTATTTACTTGGAAAAAAAATACATCACATCCGGACATGAGTCTACTACTTTTATCTAGAATCTTATAAAAAAATATTACCATTTGATTTTGTTTAATGTGGTCAGACATACACCTATTTGTTATCTTTCTAGTCCTGATGGACAAACTTATTGAAAAATAACTATAACTTTCAAACTGTATAAAATTTTTGAAACCCAAAACATGTGTCACATTCTATGATTTTCCTACTATAAGAAAAATAAAAATAAAATTCAATTTCATAAAGTTTAGACTAAGTTAACCTGGTCAGACACGAGAGTTTTTGTATTCTGAAAAAGTTGTAGAAGAATAATCATAATTAAATTTTTACTAAGAAATAAATTACAAAAAAAATATGTGTCACATCCGGACATGAGTCTAATACTTATATCTACAATCTTGTAAAAAAAAATTATCATTTGATTGTGTTTAAGGTGGTTAGACATACACCTACTTCTTATTTTTTCCTGAAATTTCCACTCTACTACATTGAAATTTGAAATTTTCAACATATAGAATACTTGTTTTTCAAAAAAGGTCTAGTATCTTAGAAACTAAATTTAATTTTATAAAGATTATCTTCTTACATATTTTTGATATAATAATTATAACTTGTTCAATTTTTTATGTCAACTTGCCCAAACCTGATTTTCTAAATTTTCATTGCCACTTAAGGGCCTAGTTTGGCATACCATGATCCTGCACATACCCTGTTGTCTTCTACTTCTTGCTTTACTTCGATTAGCATTTCAACATATTTCTCATTTCTTTTTTCTTCTTCTTTTTCTTTCTCCTCTTCCATCTTTTCTTCTTTTTCATCAGTTATATCCTCAATCAATATTTCTTGTTGATTAGGAGGAGTGTTACCACATAAGTTCTCGGCCTCTTGAGTGCTTACAAAGGCTTCTTCAAACTTGTCCAAATCCATGTGTGTGGCCTCCATAGTAACTTTTATATTGTCAATGAAAATTGAATCATCCTTGAGTGTCTCTATCATGGGTACAAACTTATTTGCCTCTGTGGATGCATCAATTGCATGCGCTGAATCTTGTGGACCTATAGATGGTATATTAATGGTCTCTGACTCTTTTGCAACCATTGTGGGTACTTGAGTTGTGGGTGTAGTATCTGAATACATGTGCATGTTCATGAAGACCTTCTCAAAGGCTTTCTCTATTTCCTTTGCAACTAACTCATAGTTTTTGTCCATTATATGCAGGGTCCTTGACTTGGTTCTAAGATGTGGCTTCACCAGATCTAACAATAACTTCTTCTCTTCTAGTGAGCATACTAGGAGGGTTTCATCCAAGATCTTTTCCCTTATCCTTAGGTCCTCTTCAATGGCATGTCTCTTTTGGAATTCTAATATGTTCCATACATTATCTGAAATTGTAGTCTTTAGTTCTAGGACTGTCTTCTTAAATTTCAACATATGTTTGACAATCATTCCATGTATCTCTGATTTGTCAATCTGATTTTGTGCTTCATTGTATCCAATGCAGCTAGTATCTCATTTAACTCTTCTTGCATACAACTGATATTCTATCAAATCAGAACTGGTGTGCAATTTATCAATGTGATTCTTTGCCTCTTTCAATTTAGATTCCAAGCTTTCTTTGTTGTTCCTTAGCTCTAAGATTTCCATGTTTGCTTGCCTCAATTCTTCATTGAGTTGAAGGTTATCTTTGATATGTTCATCATAGACTTCCTAATTGGTAGTCATCTTATCATCCAATTCTTCAATCTGTTCTTTCAGAGATGAATTTTCTTCATTTAGCTTCTTGATCATTATCCCTAAATCACTGGTAGAGCATTCTTTCAAATCCTTTCTTAGCCTTTTGATGACTACTTGGGCATCACTGACTTTTTCTTTTAGTTCTTCAATTTCTTTTTTAGATATGTCCAGGTCTTCAAGAGCATCTTCAAGATTTCTTTTTAGATGTTTCATTTATGCTTTGTCCATGATCTCCTCAAGTGGTTAAACTTCTTTGCTGAGGACCAGAGCTCTGATACCAATTGTTAGGAATGGGAACACTGGGTGTCATGTCCCCTCTTTAGTGACATGTCATTTTTCAGTGGATTTGCCTATCATGGACTCTCATAGGCAGATGGTTTTGGTGAGAGAGTCATTCTGATGATTATTTGGGGATTGGATGGTCTTATTTGCTCTTGGAGAGATGGTGTTTATCATATTTTTATTATAATGTGTTATGTGGGGCCAAAATGTTATAATTTTGAGTTGAGTTGCACTTTTTATTTTATAAAGTTACTTTTTATATAAAAGTGCATTATAAAGGGATTTTATAAGAATATTTTATGGATACTTCTAGAACTTCTAGTGGCTTCTTAGAAAAGTAAATAAATAGAGTGCTTGGCCTCTCATTTGGACATCCCATGACTTGATTTTACACTACTTTCCTCTTTGAGCATTTGTGGCGCCATCTTGGTCTGCAGATTGTCATTTGATCTTTAGGAATGAAGTTTCTTAAGGATTTGCATAACTAAGGAGGTGAAATATCCTTTGAAGGGTTGCACTTTGGAAGTGGTATTCAGCCATTTCAAGTTGAGCTTATTTCAAGTCCTCAAACTTACCTGAGGGTTTGAGTTTTTTATTACAAGAGGGAAAAAAGAAGATTCAAAAAAAGAAATCCGAAAAAGCAAAGTGAAAAAGCAGTCCGAAAAAGAAGATCTGAAAAAGAAAGCGAAAAAGCAGATCTGAAAAAGCAGTCCGAAAAAGTAGATCTGAAAAAGCAAAGCGAAAAAGCAGATCCAAAAAAGCAAAGCAAAAAAGAAGATCCGAAAAAGCAATCCAAAAAAGTTTTTGCTATAAGTCTAATTCAGTTTTCAGAATTTCAGGATAGGGTTTTGGAACCACATTTTTGCTCATATCTTCCTCATTACTTAGCATATCATTCTGGGTATTTTTGCATCAAATTTCTATCGTCGAGGAGATAAAGATAGGTGTATTTTGGAGTCACAAAATGCCATGATTTATTTTTAAGGAATTTTCAAAATTCCTAGACATTTTCAAAATCTACAAGAAAGTACATTTTTAGATTTGGGGTGACTTTGGCTTGGGTGTTGGCATCTTCAGCACTGGCAAAAATTATCACAGCCATCTACAATCAGGTTCCTCACTTCTCATTTGGCATTTGACATATTTTCTGAGAAATGTATGTTTTCAGCTGAGTACAAAATATAGCTTCAGCACTTTACTATTTTACATTGTACTTGTCTTTGTTTGCCATTTGGCATTATTGGTATCAAAGAAAGGCTAGGATTTTGCAAGTGAAAGGGCATTATAATTTTCAGTCTATCTTTATTGCAAACCTAGGGTTTGATGATCATATTATTGGTTGGAATATGTATGGCATTGTTGCAAATTGTTGATATATGAATGGCATATGGTTTTGAGCAATTTCCTACATCATTGATAGTGTTTTAGATGGTATTTGGTTGCTATCTATTATTCTAAAATTTTGGGACAGTGAACTCATGTACTCAAAAATAATTTTCTATCTACATCTTGAGTTGCATTTTTGAGGGTTTATTTAGTGGCCTATTGGTAGGGGTCATTACAGTGGTATCAGAGTGGTTTTCTTGCCATCCTGTTGGGTAAGAGTCATCTTGTATGAGTGATCAACACTCTACTTTATCCAAAATGGATAGGTATAGTACAGAGTCTTAGAGGACACGATCTTGGATAGCTGATAGACAAAGTGGGAAGATCCTGAGTTGGAACAGTAGAAAGGATGGTTATTTAGACATTCAAGATGAACTTAAGAAAATAAGCCATGACATGTCTAAATAGTTGGTTAAGCGCCACCGTATGATGAATGACATGCTGTCCGACCCAGCTAAGGTGGATAAGTTGACTAGATTTCTATTTGTCAGATCTTCTCACAGGGCATATGACACAATTACCAGGAACTTGCATGAGGAGTTTGAGAAACTAGCTTACAGCTAAGCAGAGGTCTCAAATTCTACTCCACCACAGGAGGAAGTGGTGAAGGATATTACACAGATTGATAGTAACTGTCAAATTGATACTCAAGTTGAGACAGTTGTATACAGGTCGCTAGAGGGTGATGTCACAGGTACTCAGGATGGTTTGGTTACGACAGGTAGTGACTACAGAGTAGAGGGTTCAGATGATGATTTTGAGGATGTTGTGCACAATGGTGAGATACCTAGTAGAGATGAGCTGACATTGAGTATTCATGACTTTGCTGAGAGGGAGTACCAGGCACATTTGGATGCTTTGTCACATGAGGTTGAGGCTGGTAGTACTTCACATGATTTGTTCAACTAGTTGAAGGTGAGCGAAGAGAGTATTGTGACTTCATTATCTCATCATGATAGGATGCGCGATATGATAGAGGATCACATCCGAATGATTTAGTTAAAGGGCAGACATAAGGGAGTTCAAGCAGAGTCTTCTTGTGTTGACTTATAGGCGATTAGGGAAGGAATGGGAATGATGAAGTTGAGTTATTTACATCTTCTATTAGATCATGACCATCTTCTTAGCCTTGCTGGAGACTATTCAGATGCCTTGAGGAGGAAGGAGGAGGAAGTTGACAGGCTTTCTCGTGAGCTTGAGGACACTTGAGATTCTTTGGTGAATACTTCATTGGCATTACAGGACTTGGAGAGACATGGGGATGAGCATGGCGTGGAGTTGAGTTTGGTTTCATCTTGCACACCTGATACTCAGCTTTCTATGGTAGATGGATCATATTTGGTCATTGATAATTCATCTTGCATCCACATCCAGGATACAGGGACAGTGTCAGACAGGTATGTGGAGTTAGTTGGTATTAGTCATATTACTCAGGTGAGGAGTTTGCTTGAGTTACCGGCTGATTCTAGTTTATGAATAAGGACTCGAGATTGTTATATTGGCGTTTGGGATTCAATTGACTGGAGATCTTTATCACTTTTTGGTAGCAGTGATTGTTTGGGTGCTATCATGGATTTGATTAGCAGATTGCACGGTGTTTTCCTTTCTTGTGCCAACAGTTTGTTTGATATTAGTATTAGTTTTTATACACCGGTGTTGGGCCTTGTTCATATATCTAGTCGACCATTCTTGCTGGAATGTGTTGATGATCTTTCATACTTGGCAGTGTTTACAGATGAGTCCCAAGATCATATTGGCATTGATGACATCCAAGAGGATGTAGTGGGCAGTTGTGAGGACTTAGTTTCCTTGGTAGTTTCTTTTGGTACAGAGGAGTTGGATAGAGGTGCTACAGTTTTTGATACTTCGTATGTTGATATGAGCTTTGGAGTTGATTCACAGGATATGGATGGTAATACTCTAGAGACTAGTAACCTTGAGGATACTCTTTTGGATAGTGTGTTAGAGGAGGATAGTAGGAGATAGTCTAGCCAGCATCATCATGTGTCTAGTCAACTGAGAGTTAGTGAGCGAGACATTGTTATTGCTTGCCAGCATTTCGATGCTGCTCATTAGTTGTTAGCAGTTTATGGATGGGGTTCTCCTACTAGTGATGAGAAGGGAGGTAGTTATCTTTCCTTGACAGAGATCCACTCTTTATGGGAGGCTATCCGAATCTTGAGACAGAATTAAATGTAGTTGGTAGTTGATAGAGATTATCTTATGGAGTGGGGTAGTACAACGTACGATGCATTATTGACCAAGGAAGATGAGGTGAGTGAGCTTACTCAGCAACTCAAGGTGACTTCTGAGATTCTTGAGAGTACATAGTCATCTTTCGAGGAGTCACAGTTTCATTTGGCTGAGGTGACCATGGAGTTAGAGCGACTGCCATCTTTACCAAATTCTATTCAGTCATAGGTTGTGGTGTCTGGTGATCCGAGGATGTCCATGGTCGAGATTGTCAGAGATAGTGGATATGGGGATGCATCCATCCTTGATACTAGCATTGGCATATCAGGTTCATTTCCACTAGAGTCAAGTTCAGTTGAGTTGGGTGCTGCAATAGATTGTTGTGGTATGCCTGACATGGTGGTGGTCTCTACTACTGATGGCACGGAGACTAGGGATGTTGTATCAAAGATCATGTGTGATGTTGGTGAGCCGACAGTTGGCATGGTTCCTGCTAGTGATACTACTCCCTTGGCGACGTCTTCAAAGGTAGTAGTTAGTTCCAGCTTGGTTAGGGATGGGTTGCAGTTAGTTTCATCTGGATTACAGTCTGAGTCACTGACTGAGATTGGCGCATCTTATCGGCATTACACTGTGAGGTATGCTCACCAGTTTACCTTTGATGACCATGTTGATGAGATGATGATACGTAGATGTACTTTGGTCCCTAGTGCTTGTCATCAGTTATGGGATGGTTTGATGCCACAGGATGAGAATTGTGATGGGCATGACATGGTGATAGGTTCTGCGGTCGACAGCTTGATAATACATGACTTAGAGCAGGAGTTTGGGAGTGATGCTTCAGCGGTTGTTGTTATTGATTCTACTCCTTTGGCTATGACATCTCCTGACTTAACTGGTGATCAACCGCAGTGGGTTGTATCACCTGTGCATGGTGAGCTGTTGACTGAGGTTGGTTCTTTTTATCAACATTATACTACAGGGTATGTACATTAGTTTTCTTTTGATTCTTGTGTTGAGGAGTTGATGGCAGGCAGATGTGGTTTGGGTTCTATTTCTTGTTGTTTATCTCGTGATGTCTTTTCACCATCAGCGGTGCATGGGAGTTATGGTTATGAGATAGTGGCCGGTGATCTGCAGAGTTGTGTTGATTGCAGGAGTTGTACAGTGTGTGGATTCTCCATACTTGGTACAGTTCCATTCGGGAGTGTTCACCATTGTTACAGAGTTGGATTGTACATTCCGCATAGGCCAGTGGGATGCGTTGATGGTATTTACTGTGTTGGCAGTTTGAGTTGTCCACTTTACTTGGGTTCTGATGTTCTGAGAGTTTGTGTCTCATGGGTTCCTAACTGTGGCAGTTGTGATTTTGGAGTTTGGTTGAGCTGTATTTATCAGTTTGACTATGGATTCCTCTTGGTTATATTGCAGAGGATATTACAGGAGCCTGCGTTGATTGACAGCAGTATAGTTCATGACTGCATTTGGGATCCAGGTGGATTGATTGGTTTATTGTTCACTCCTTTTAGGGCACTATATGGTTATGAGGCACTGAGTTTTTTGGATTTACTTATGAGTGATGTTAGAGTTCCTCATGCTGGAGATTTGCTTCAGGAGAGCAAGGACATTGTTGATGCTCTCAGAGATAATATTGCTAGGGCACAGAATCAACATAAGCAGTATGCAGATCAGAAGTAGACAGAGAGGAGTTTTGAGGTTGGTGATATGGTTTATCTCATGTTGCAGCCCTATAGACAGTCTAATCTTGGGAAGAGTGGGTCGAAGAAGCTTAAGCCTAGGTACCATGGTCCTTTCAGGATTATCAGGCGTATTGGAGAGATGGCATATGAGCTTGAGCTTCCAGCAGACAGTAGGGTAGACAATTTTTTCCATGTGTCACACCTCAAGAAGGCATTGGGTCAGCATGTTGTGCCTTTAGTAGTTCTTCCTCCATTGGATGATGAGGGGAAGTTGGTTCTTGTTCCTGAGTACATCATTGACAACAGAGAGAGGCAGCTCCGCAGGAGGACCATCAGGGAGTATTTGGTGAAGTGGAGAAATTTTCTTGAGAAGGATGCCACATGGGAGGGAGAAGATATTTTGTAGCACCCAGCTTTGAGATGCCTTGAGGGCAAGCAATTTCAGGAGGGGCAGACTGTCATGTCCCCTCTTTAGTGACATGTTATTTTTCAGTGGATTTTCCTATCATGGACTCTTGTAGGCAGATGGTTTTGGTGAGAGAGTCATTCTGATGATTATTTGGGGATTGGATGGTCTTATTTGCTCTTGGAGAGATGGTGTTTATCATATTTTTATTATAATGTGTTATGTGGGTCCAAAATGTTATAATTTTGAGTTGAGTTGCACTTTTTATTTTATAAAGTTACTTTTTATATAAAAGTGCTTTATAAAGGGATTTTATAAGAATATTTTATGGATACTTCTAGAAGTTCTAATGGCTTCTTAGAAAAGTAAATAAATAGAGTGCTTGGCCTCTCATTTGGACATCCCATGATTTGAGTTTACACTACTTTTCTCTTTGAACATTTGTGGCGCCATCTTGGTCTATAGATTGTCATTTGATCTTTAGGAACGAAGTTTCTTAAGGATTTGCATAACTGAGGAGGTGAAATATCCTTTGAAGGGTTGCACTTTGGAAGTGGTATTCAGCCATTTCAAGTTGAGCTTATTTGGAGTCCTCAGACTTACCTGAGGGTTTGAGTTTTTGATTTCAAGAGGAAAAAAAGCAATCCAAAAAAGAAAAGCGAAAAAGCAGTCCGAAAAAGTAGATCTGAAAAAGCAAAGCGAAAAAGTAGATCTGAAAAAGCAGTCCGAAAAAGCAGATTCGAAAAAGCAAAGCGAAAAAATAGATTCGAAAAAGCAAAGCGAAAAAGCAGATCCGAAAAAGTAGAGCAAAAAAACAATCCAAAAAAGTTTTTGCTACAAGTCTATTTCAGTTTTCAGAATTTCAAGATATGGTTTTAGAACCACATTTTTGCTCATATCTTCCTCATTACTCAGCATATCATTCTGGGTATTTTTGCATCGGATTTCTATCGTCGAGGAGATAAAGATAGGTGCATTTTGGAGTCCCAAAATGCCATGATTTATTTTTAAGGAATTTTCAAAATTCCTAGACATTTTTAAAAAACTGCAAGAAAGTACATTTTCAGATTTGGGGTGACTTTGGCTTGGGTGTTGGCATCTTCAGCACTGACAAAAATTATTGCAGCCATCTATAATCAGGTTCCTCACTTCTCATTTGGCATTTGGCATATTTTCTGAGAAATGTATGTTTTTAGCTAAGTACAAAATATAGCTTCAGCACTTTACTATTTTACATTGTACTTGTCTTTGTTTGCCATTTGGCATTATTGGTATCAAAGGAAGGCTAGGATTTTGTAAGTGAAAGGGCATTGTAATTTTCAGTCTATCTTTATTGCAAACCTAGGGTTTGATGATCATATTATTGGCTGAAATATGTATGACATTGTTGCAAATTGTTGATATATGAATGACATATGGTTTTGAGCAATTTCCTACATCATTGATAGTGTTTTAGATGGTATTTGGTTGCTATCTATTACTCTGAAATTTTGGGACAGCGAACTCATGTACTCAAAAATAATTTTCTATCTACATCTTGAGTTGCATTTTTGAGGGTTTATTTAGTGGCCTATTGGTAGGGGTCATTACACTGGGAGGGGGGGGGGGTGTGAATTAGTGTTCACTATATTTTATCTTTTTGCTTTATTCTTTAAATTGAACTTGAATACTTAAATACTAAAATGAACATCAACATAAACATGAAACATGAAATCAACACATAAAACCAATATGGTTACAGGGAAACCCAAATAGGTAAAAACCTCGGTGGGAATTGACACTCACTAATATTTTGTACTAGTGTTTTATGATCCTTATTAAAAGATCCTTAACCCTGTTAGGAGTTGCTTTACAATATGTTTAGTACAGTGACCTGGTCAAGGGTCGGACCCTCTTAAGAGTCTTTTACAATAACCCTGTTAGGGGTGTGGACTCATTGTCCTAGAGCTCACTACTAAAATGGTGAAGGCTACAACCTTCTGATCTTAGATACACACTATATCTGTTGGATGAACTTCACTGTGACACAACTTGTCTGATCAATTACTTTGATACGTTGATGCTTTGTCCTCTTGCAAAGCTTTAATACATCATATCAACTCTTCACACACTTCTTTGTTTATCTCAAATCTATATCAACTCTTCACACACTTCTTCTCTGTTTATCTCAAATCTATATCAACTCTTCACACACTTCTTCTCTGTTTATCTCAAATATATATCAACTCTCATACTAATTACAATGGGCACATCTATTATTTATATGTGCATACAAAACAAATAACTAGGTTGACCCTTTAACCAATTACATACAATGCTTCCAATTGAATTGGCTCAAGCGTGTTTACAAACAAACATAATTACATGTCTGAAACCTAATTACAATAGACACATAGCCTTTACAACATAATAATATAACCGCAAACCAAAATACCAACAGTCAGTTGTTTGCTCTATTCTTCTCTAGCATTCACTGATTGTGCAACTTGAACTCTTTGTATCTTCCTCATACTGAATTTTCTGATCATGCGCTCTTAGACTTAGCATGAATATGATGTTACCAACTTAACTTCTAGGGCGCATACCATAATTCCATTATATGCACGTGCGCTGATGCTCTGACCTTCAAGTACTCTGTATACTATCCAGTCTTCAACACTTAGCCAATTTATGATCTTCTCATCAAGTGCACTAACTTCAAAACACTATATGACTTTGTTGCCATAATGAAAACACTATATTAAGTCATATACACCAGTATAGACAACTTGCCAACATAACCAACCTCATTTCTTTAATATGTACTTGGAATATGTCATGTTGGTATCCTCCCTTCTGCTACAGCTGTAGAAGACACCTCTCAGCGTAATTAATTAATATAAAATATATGAATGAAAAAGTTAAATATATTAATATTTAGATTATAATTTTAAGTTAAGTTATATATAAAACTTAAATTGCAATTATAATCTAAACATAAGATGATGTGCCAACTCTTCCGTCAACTGTTTCGTACCTCAATCTACCATCTTTAGTGGGCACTCCTCCAATTGATAGCCACGACTGCAAGCGGTTATACCAGTTCAAACATCAGACCCCTGGCAATCTGACAACGACGGCTGGGTTACAGTTATTCCTAATGCTCCTCCAATGGGTTGGGGGGATGCTTGGAGTTTATCTTGAGGACATACAAACAACTGACAAGCCGATTTAGTGGATATAGAGGAATGATTAGTAGTTTGCAGGGTTTTGAAATTTTGGGGTTGTTTGTGATCATTTAGGCTCTCGAGTCACCTTTGGGTTCATAGTTTGTGCGTTAGGTTGTTTGGACTGTAAATATATTTAGGCATTAAAAATGTTTATCTGATGTATATGTGATACTTCTCTATTATCAGATAGAATTGATATAGGTAGGTTTGCTTTGCTTATATATATGTAATGGACAAAGATTCCGGGTTTTCTTTATTGGTTCTTTCCCCTTTGAGTCTTCAAATCAGTTTATAAATAAATATATACAGTGACTAGCCCACTTTTGTTTTAAAAAACAAACATGTAATTATAATACATATAATAAAATCTTATTATTAATTTTTTATACATGTAGTTAATAAATAATCTATATCCAAAAACACACATTTATATTGTAATATTATTAAACTATATATTTATTTGAAATTAAAATATTAAAATTTTACAAATCTATAAAAAAATATTAAAATAATACAATATTAAAAAAAATAGTATATTATAATCAATTGAAATAGATATAATTGTTATAGATAATATTATTATATTCTTAGTAAGTATAAAATAAATACAAATTATTAATTTAAACATATACTTGGACATTATATATGAAAAACATTTTTTTATTTAAACTTAAAATAGATTTTGTTAGGATGGTACTAACATGCTCAAAAATTTATCTATGAATGGTATTGATAATTTTAGAAATTGTGCAGGTTGTACAATGGGAGGGGTGTATGCAATAGACAACGGCTAAACTTCCTACAAGACATACCGAAGGGAAAAAAAAAAAAGTGAAAATATGTAGATCACAATGATTTTTTTCAAATTTCTTCTGGTTTTCGGTCACAAAATATGTAGATCATGAAGAAAGATAGGGAAAATTTCAGGAAAATTTGTTGTATTTTCCGTTTTCCATATAAACATTAATCTTTTAAGATTTTTAATTATTAGTTAAAAAAACTCATTGCAATAGTACTATGTCTAAGACCAGTACTAATAATATAATAATTAAAACTTTTCTATTTTTAAAGAATTTAATAAAAATAAAAAAATAAAAAAATATAATAAAATTTTACATGAATTACAAAATAATTATATAATTTTTTTAAAAATAGAATATTGAAGGAATATGATATATTATTAGCGATACTAGGTGTTATTAACTATTCAAAAAGCCATCGCAATAGCCTATCCCAAGATTCCCGACTCTTATGTCTAACTTCATTTGTGCGTTCATCGAACAAACAAAAGTATTAAAAAAAAACATTAGTTTCGTTTGTTTCCGTGAAGAAGGTAGAGAAGTGGGATTGGTGAAAAAGGTCGTTTAAAGCGTCAAATTTTTAGAGAATGGGTGAGGCAGCCGACAGAAGTAGGTGGGTGGATAGTGTTCGTGCTGCCGACACTCCGTCGGTGGAGATAAAACGAAATTTTGTCCACCTGGACTAAACTTAATATTGCCTTTAACAAATTAAAAAAAAAATAATTGTTTTAGATAGTCCAACATTAAAGATTGAGCATGTCGCATCAAGCTGCGCGTGCTTTCTTGTTTCCAGAATTGTAAGGTCCAGATTCATTCCACGGACCATGCCTCGCACGTACGCCGTCCTTGACAGTGAAGTTTTGCAATTCATTTAAAACCTTCGCAGTCAAAAAAATCCATTTTTAGAAGAAGATTTGATATCGAAAAGTGTCTGAAAATAATTTAGGGTTTCGAGTCTCGATCCCATAATTTAGGGTTTCAATTCTCAATTCTATAATCTAGGGTTTCGATTCTCAATTCTTTATACTGCTTAATCAGGCGATAAATCCGGACCGTAATTTGTGATATTATTGTAGACTGATTGATCTATTGTACGCCATTAAAATCATTTATTGATTCAGTATCCGGAATATTTCGTGAAAATATCTGTCAGTTGACAGAAGAGAGCGTAAAAGTAAAGGACTGGCGTCGCCGCGGTCTGCACAGAGGGGAAATTGGATGGAAAATGGAAGGACGTGTGTCTGCCATGAAATAATCTTTCCAGCTTTGCATGGCTTTGCTTTCGGTAGAGAAATGATGATGAATTGGAGCACGCCTGAATTTGTGTCCCTCTAATGTCTGATGTTTAGGGTTTGCAGGAGGAAAGGGGCGATTATTACTGTGCTGAAGGCTGCCCATCGTATTCAGGGATGAATTATGCCTATTTTCTCATCATGTTGAAAGCGGTGGAGATTCGAACCCTCTCCCTTTCCCTTTCCCTTTACATCCCATCATTAGCTCTCCACATATGTCTCTTTTTACTTTTTCAATTCCCCATGTATTCTAATATTTTGTTTTGTTCAACAAGGACAGGGATTTGGACAGAATTTAGTAAAAAGAAGAGTGGCTGCACCACTTGAGATGTTTGTGCGCCTCTGATTTGTGGGGGACATTCTCTAGGGAATGGGCAATGGTGGTACAGATTGGGCACCAACTGTACAATATTAATGGCCTACAAAGGAGTTTGGTCGGATAGAGAATTGTTTATGTAATGCCTTGTGTACGTCCCACCGTCACATATACGTGTATCCTACTTCACAACATCAAGTGGCAGAGCTTCTCAAACACCACCACTATGGCAACCTAGAATTTGAGCAAAATTTATTCTACAAAGTGGTGAGAGTGTTACCTACCTTTTATTCATTTAAATGGATGCAGCTATTTTTCTGACAGAATGCGTCGTTGACTTCTTTTAAGAAATTCAGAAAATACAGCTGAATTTTAGATATTTTTGAGGATGAATTTTTCATGATGGGAAAGGTTTATGGCAGAAAACAACAAAAAATCTGTGAAAAAATCGTTGTATTCTTGCTGATCTGAAAAAAAAAATTCAATATTTTGGTTATACAATGCATTATGTCGGGAGGATAGCCCGCACCCACGTAAATATCTATATATCATTGGGCATTGAAAACAACTTTAGAATAATTGTAAAATTTAATATATTTTAAATGTAGTGTTGAGCAAGATCTTAGAGATATGATCTTTGTTTATATAGAAGTACATTGATATGCTTGACTTCATCTGGAATATCAATGAACATTGAAAACATAAGTGGCAGAATGATTCCAGAAATTAAAAGATTAATGTTTAGTAAAATCTTTGAGATGTGATCCTTATTTTTATGGATGTATATTGATGTGCTGATTTGATCTTGTATATATAGGAATAAAATTTGGAGAGGTTAAATATTTTGTGAAGGGAAAATGCTTTTCACTTGGAATTATGAATTGATGGAGTAGAAAATGGGGACCGTATCCCTAACATAAGAGTCAACACAATCTCCTATATAGGTTTGAACTTTGGTGGCAAGAACACCGCTACCACATTAATTCATCAAACTATGCTAATATTTGGCAAAAGGGATTGACTCTTAGAATTTGTTCATCTTAATATTTTGATGTCTAAATCTTAATCATGCATGGTGGCATTTATAAGCACCTCTACATAACCTTAAAAATTGTAAGGATTATGTTCTCTTTAGATAGACCTTGTTATGACACTTCAATTATAATTAGATACTTCAACTCATGACCCATATAGCATGAAAAAAACTCTCTTTCTTTATGATCTTGATAAAAGTGTTTTCTCAACATTAAAGACATTTCCTTGCTTTTTGTCTTATTGTCCCAAGCATCTTGTCTTTCTTGTGTACCCTTCAACTCATTTAAAATTATATTTTCAGCTTTTAGATTGTAGGGTTGTCTAAGCATTTATAGGGCCCCTTAGGTGACCTACTTTGGCAATAGGGACGTCCTTATGTAATAAAAGGGTCAACTTCAACATTTTAAGTTAGCAATAGGTATAATCAAATAAGTTCAGAAATAAGGACCTTCTATAGTTGAAAACCATTTTAAGGAATTGAGCAATTATAAAAGTGAGGGATCTTAAAGTACATTTTTTCTTATCCATAAAAGGTGTTTTGACAATACAAAGCATAGCATAAACATACATCAATAAGTGTTAGCAACAAGCAATATAAGAATCTTACTTTATAATTTTATTTTTGTTGTGTCAAAATAGTTACAAATAGCAAGAGATAAGTGAAGGAATATAATTCCTTTTGTGCTCCATGGAAGAAATAATAGCCACTAGAAATGATGGCCATAGAAATAATGGTGATTTTCACTTCAAAGAAACCAGTCTCATTATTTTGAGAAAGATATCTAGGAAATTAAAAAATGTTATATGAATTCAAGGTAGACACCTAAAGCCTTAAAAAAGTTTTTAGAAAGATAGAGTGGAACATTAAATGAAGAACCTATAATTTGAATAGAGATGGTCAAAAGATTCATCAACTTCTTATCAATTTCACAACATTCAATGTAAAAATTGGAGAAAATTAATAATTTGAAAGATATTTGTAAGCATATAAGTAAGTTATCACAAGATTGATCAAGACTTTCCTTTGTAGCTACTTGAAGTTTTCTTTTTAATTTAAACTATAGTTTCATCGTATGAAGATAACTATTTATAAATGTGTTAGAAATAAATGATAAGACAAATTTCAATCATCCATGTGAGATGAGCATTTTTCTCCTATTATTAATATGATCCATCTTTGTTGATTTTAATATATCACTTATAAATTAAGCTAATACAATAATAATAAATAACATTTAATGGTTTCATATTGATGTGTAGTTTTAGTTTAATGATTAGTAAAATTTGTATTGTTAGATTCTATGGTTATCCACTAATAACAAGGGAACAATGATTAGTTTTTTAAGTCAGTTATTTTCTAATTACATAATGTTCTACAATAGTTGGAAATATCTTAAGATTAATATTTGATATTTTTTTAATGGTTATATACTCTTGTATATGGAAAAGGGATTAAAAAGTCTTTTAATTCAAAAAAAAATAAATTAGTGTAAGATTACAAGTACAAATTTAAGATTTCTAATACTAATTATATTCTTGAAAGATGAATGCAAATAAGGTCATCTTAAATATATCTCCAACCAATGTTACATAGAATACAACCCAAAATAATTGATATAAATTTAACTTTGTAACCTTGTTTAAATGTTTTTTTTTCAAATAGAAACTCCACTTTTAAACTTAGGTTAGATGATATATTTAGTGAATGATTGAGGTTAATAAATGATAATTTTACTAGTATATTTTTTTTAAATACCTAGATCTAGATGATTTTCTTGATATCTTGGCATAGGACTCCAAATGATGGAAGAGTATCACGAGATACCTTTTCTTCATGCCCTTTATCTATTGTCTTAGATTTTTAATAAGAAGCTAAAATTTTAGATAACCTAAAGGGGTTTTTAAATTTTCAATCTTAGTTGTGAGCTCATCACATTGATCATTATAATTCTATCTACTATTTAAGGTATGAAGTTCACATTCCAGGTTAACCACCTCAATCATTTTATCTTTGGATGCAAGCATAGTCTCCATGGTTCCAAGAGTATTCGTAAATCTATATAGATTAATGCAAAACTTCCCTCATTGAATTATGATTTCCTCTTATTGTAATCTATACATCTTTCACCATATTACCATACATCTCATTTTCTAATCATGTTACCATACTTCTCATTTTATAATCCTCTTTCTATTTTTCCTTGGATCAAGAGAAAAATGCTCTTAGATGAACATCTCCTATGGATCATGATTCTAGTCCTTATCGCATAAAAAAATTATAAGATATAAGATATTAGCTTCACTTCGAAATTAAAACATATAAGATATTATACCTAAAATACAATACCTACATATCTCTCAAGGATTTTCAATTATCCTTTGAAATTAGCATCTATAGTTATATCATGCAAAACTATGATCTATTATTGACACCATGAAGATCAACCTCTTGGAACTAATTTTTTGAATCAAAATTTTTTAACACCAAAGAACCTATAGTTGCAACCTCTTGTTATCAAGAAACATATAGGTCTTATAATAAAACAATAGACGTTGAAGAAAAATACCAATTTATAGTATGGGATGGTTCGTTCGTTCATTTGATATCTTTCAAAATTCCTTACCATTAGTTCTTATTAAAAAATTCTATTAATTTTTTTTTCTTTCTTATTACATTGTGTGCATACATAATTTGAATGACAATTTAAATGAACAAAAGGAGATATAACACAACTAAATCCTTTTTTCTTAGTAAAACTACCAAGACCTCCATAATTTTATATGGATTCTTAAAATAATTTATAAATCCTCATCACCAAACAAATGATATGCCTTATCTTTAAAATAAGTCATAATTGATTTCTTCTTCCATAGATTTTCATTTTGTATTTTCTCTTATTGAAATCCTTGCATTTTATAACTCATTGATTCTTTAAACCTACATAAATATTTTTCTCAAGATAGTCTACCTTGAATATATTATATCATAGAGTACTCATCAATATCATCTTAAAGGCATTGGAAGTTACCTGAAAACCTACATTAAGCAATAATTATCTAGAAAAGTTTAACCATTATGACTACTTGTCTCATGGAAGGAGTTAAAATCATTTTTTTATTCCTTTAATTCTACCCATAAACTACTAAACTAAAACTTTCTACTAAAGTATATTTTCTTGTTGGTATCAATCACCATCTTTTTTAGCAAAGGGTGAAGAAGACTTAGAACCATGAGACTAATTGTAACTTTATGGTTTCTCCTATAGTTATCATTTTATATTCAAACTTAATTCCTCATTTTTTCCATCTTATAACTTTCCAATTCACTAGTTTTGAGAAAGAAAACAAATTTTGAAGGAAACAGTTTTATGTGTTAGCCCATGATAATTTGTGGAGGTCTTAAATAAAATTATCGATTTATTTAATGTAAGTTAGTTGAAATATCTTCAAATTTTACCTAAAAGAAATGCTTTTTTCTCCTCATGGGATCTCGTACACGATGTCTTGATTTGCACAAAAGAAATCAAAGGGAGATCATATTTTTATGCATTTAAGGCTAGATAAATCATCTCTTCAATATGACCTAAGTAATACATGTTATACATGTTGCAGTGATTAGGATTGTCCAATAATATAAAATTATCCACTATGACCATCCATTTCATGTGGTTTTGTGAGATGAAAAGTATTCATACTAAAATGTGTTATCAAAGAGCATATGGTGGAGGCCATCTGATGTGTTACATTTACATGATAATGGCTATTTGTTGAGTATGAGTTGGATAAGGGATAAGAAGATGGGGAATGTATGAACCTTATATATGTTCTAATACCACGAGTTTATATTATTGAATTACTCTACTTCAAAATTGATGCAGGAGCATCTCAGGTCCTTGGCAATCCTGTGTCACCAAAAAGATTTTGAAGTTTGTCTATGTTGCTTAGTTCCTGCTTTGACCGAGTTGGTCGGTAGTTGGTCAATTTCCTTTGGTTACCGAGGATGGTCAGTTATCTCCTGGGTAGTCGGTTGTTTTACTGGTGCTCAGCGATGGTTGTATGTTGCTTGATCATCCTTGCTTACCAAGTAGTTTATTTTGATTTTTTGTTGAGGCCGACTTGTGCATTGATTATGGGTCATGGATTTAATGCTGGTATCCATCATTGGGAAGCATGTGGTCCCAGATCTGACCATTCCTTCTGTTGATTGTGGATCTGAAGGCCGACTCAGTTCGATAGCCTCTTGTATAAGTGTAGTTGTTTGGTTAGAGTTTAGGGAGTTAGTTCAGTTAGAAGATAGAAGATAGAAGATTGTTGACAGATCCTCGCATGTTGGAGGACTTCTATATTTCATTGTAATATTTGGCCCTAACCAGGAAGGCCTTACATACCGACATGTATGAATCAAATTGAATGAAGTTAATAATATCAATGATCCTACCTTCTCTCTCTCACTGTGTTGTTGTTGCTTCCGTGAGTTTTTGAGTAGGGTTGGATTTGTAGGTTGACCATCATTTGGCCCCTCAGTCCTACCTTTGCATTAGGTGGTATCAGAGCGAGGTGAGATTTGGATTTAGGTCTGCGAATCTAGGTTTGTAGGTTCCTTCTTGCGAAGCCCTAGTTGAATTGTTGTGGGGTGGCAGATTGCAATCTAACCTGCAATTGTAGAGGGTTGTCAAGATGGTTCATGGGAGGCGAGAAGAAGATCCAGGATTGGCAGGCATGTTGAGACAACTTGCTGCTAGATTAGAAGTTGTTGAAACAACCCAGAGAAGAGGCAGGCATCTTGAAGATGTTAGTGATGATGAAGTTGAAGTGGAACAAGGTGAAGCAAAACCTACACCTATGATGGATCAGGGTGAGGAAAGATTCTTTAGGGAATTGACAAGTTTGAAGTCCACACCACATTTCAATCCTCCTGAATATAGTGGGAAATTGGATTATGATGAATTGATAAACTGGATCACCGAAATGGAAAAGTATTTTGAGTATGAAAATGTATTTGAAGAAAAGAAGGTGAAGATTGCAGGCACAAAGTTGAAAGGTCATGTATCCTTGTGGTGGGAGCATCTAAAATTGGATCGAAAGAAGAAAGGCAAAGACAAAATCAAGGTATGGAATAAAATTGTGAATAAGTTGAAAGGAAAGTTCTTACCTTGTGATTATCAGATTAACCTAGTTAGGCGAATGCAAATTCTAAAGTGGAAAGATAGCTCGGTAAAAGAGTATATTGAGGAATTCTATAGATTAGATATCAGATCTGGACATGATGAAGATGATGTGGAAAGAATTGCTAGATACCTAAATGGTTTGAGAGTTTCCATCCAAGAGGAAATTAGTTTGGTCAAGTTGGAGAACATTGAAGAGGCTTATCAATTTGCATTGAAGGTCGAGGAGAAATTGAACAAGAGACATGAACAGAGACAAAGAGGTCGAGGTGGTAGATTCCCTAGAGGAAGAGGAAGATCTTATAGTGAAAATAGTAGATCTGAACCTGAAAAGACAAATATGGACAAAGGCAAGATTGAGTGGAAAGGTGAAAGTTCATCTAGAGGCAGAAGTAGTAACTACTGAGGTGGTTATAGTAGAGGTATTTTCTAAGGAACTTGTTACAATTGTGGAGAAGAAGGACATAAATCTTTTGAATGTACACATGCTAGTAAGAAGGTTGGTAGTAGTAGAAATGCTTTGGTGCAAGAAGAGTCATTGAATGAACCCGAGAAGGAAAATAAAATGATGGTAAGGAGAGCACTGTGGAATGAAAGTAAAAAGGAAGATTTGGTAAGGAAAAGTTTGTTCAAAACTAGATGTAGAGAATCTGACAAAGTCTGGAAGGTAATCATTGACAGTGGTAGCTCAGAGAATCTGGCATCTGAAGAGATGGTCACAAAGTTGCAGTTGGAAAGGTTGGAACATCTGAAGCCCTATCATATTTCATGGATCAAAGATGAGCATACACTCTTGGTAAGTGAACAATGTTATGTGAATTTGAAGATTGGAAAGTACTATGATAAAGTGTTGTGTGATATCATGCCTATGGATTGTTGTCATATTTTGTTGGGTAGACCTTGGCAATATGATAGACATGCTATATATGATGGGAGATTGCATAAGTATACTATTGTGGCTGATGGAAGAAAAAAAATCTTGTTACCTTTGATGGAAGAACCTGTTAGTAATGTTTTCACATCTATGAAAGTTTGTTTGATGGAAGGAAGAAATTTTGCTAAGGATTTGAATAAGAATGATGTATGTTTTGCTGTGATTCCTAACAAACCGAGTAAGAAATTAGAGGATAATGTCCCTTAGGAGATTGATAAGTTACTCACCAAGTACAGTGATATCATTTCTGATAATGTACCTGATGGTTTGCCACCAAAGAGAAGTATTGATCATTGCATGGATCTAATCCCTGGAGCTAGTTTATCGAATAAGGCACCTCATCGGTTAACACCTACAGAGAATCAGGAATTGAACCGACAAATTCAAGAGTTGCTAGATAAAGGTTTGATCAGAGAAAGTTTGAGTCTTTGTGCAGTACCTACGGTATTGGCACATAAGAAGAATGGAGAATGGTGAATGTGTACTTATTCCAGAGCAATCAATAAGATAACAATGAAGTATAGGTTTCCTATATCAAGAATGGATGACATAATGGACAGTTTGACTGGAGAAAAGTATTTCAAAAAGATTGATTTGAAAAGTGGGTATCATCAGATCAAAATCAGAGAAGGTGATGAGTGGAAGTCTACTTTCAAGACAAAATAAGGTTTGTATGAGTGGTTGGTTATGCCTTTTGGTTTAACTAATGCACCAAGTACTTTTATGAGATTGATGAATGAAGTTTTGAAGAAATTCTTGCGTAAGCTTGTAATTGTATATCTTGATGATATTCTGATATTCAGTAAGACCAAAGAAGAACATTTTTTGCATGTTAGACAAGTTTTGTAGAGATTGAAAGAGGAAAAGTTGCTGATAAATCTGAAAAAGTGTTCATTCATGAAAGAGGAGATTGTGTATTTGGGATTTGTAATTTCAGCTGATGGTTTGAAGATGGATCCTGAAAAGGTTGAAGCTATTCCAAATTGTCCTACACCTGTGAATGCTAGTGAGGTAAGATCATTTCATGGTTTGGCAAGTTTTTACCAAAAGTTCATAAGGAATTTTAGTTCTATTTGTAATGCTATGACTAAGACTATGAGAGGAGATAAAAGAGAATTCAAGTGCACACATGGAGCTGATAAAATTTTTGAGACTCTGAAGCAGAAGGTTGCTGAATTGCCTATTTTGGCATTGCCTAATTTCAATAAGGTATTTCAAGTGGAATGTGATGCAAGTGGTAGTGCAATTGGAGCTGTGTCGAGTCAAGAAGGTAAACCTGTTGCTTTCTTTAGTGAAAAGTTGAATGATGCTAGAAGGAAATATTTTGTGTATGATCAAGAATTCTATGCTATTGTTCAAGCACTGAAGAAATGGAGACATTATTTGATACCAAGTGAATTTGTGTTGTATACTGATCATAAGGCTTTACAATACTTGGGTAGTCAGAATAAGTTTTATTAGAGACATATGAAATGGGTTGAATATTTGCATAGTTATACATTTGTGATAAAACATAAAAGTGGAGTCACTAACTGAGTTACTGATGCATTGAGTAGAAGAAGATCTTTGATGACTGAGATGAAAATTGAAGTTCTTGGTTTTGATGAGATATTGAGAAATTCATATGAAACTGATCCTGATTTTTCTGAGCCATGGAGAAAGTGCATAGCACCTATTCAAGATCAACCGAGTACAAAATGGGAAGAATATTTCATTTAGGAAGGTATGTTGTTTAAAGGTATTCAGTTGTGTATACTGAGAGGACAAATGAGAACTAATTTGATGAAGGAGAAACATAGTAGTGGTTTGGCTGGACATTTTTGTATTGATAAAATTTTGAATTTTCTTAAGGAGAAATACTTTTGGCCATAGGTGTATAAAGATGTTCAGAAATTTGTGAAAAGTTGTGGAATTTGTCAAGTTGCAAAAGGAGTAAGTCAAAATACTGGATTGTATACACCGATTGTTGTACCTGAGAAACCTTGGACTGACATCAGTATGGATTTTGTTCTTGGCTTATCGAAGATAGTAAGAGGTAATGATTCTATATTTGTTGTGGTACATAGATTTTCAAAGATGGCACAATTTATACTTTGTAGAAAGACATCAGATGCAGTACATGTAGTAGATCATTTCTTTAAGGAAATTGTCAGATTGCATGGATTACCGAGTATTATCTTTGATCGATACAGTAAATTTGTTGGATACTTTTGGAAAACTCTTTGGAGGAAGTTTGGCACTGAGTTGAAATATAGTTCTACATTTCACCCACAAACTGATGGACAGTTGTAAACAGAAGTTTAAGAAATCTTTTGTGATGTTTAGTTGGAGACACACCTAGTAATTGGGATTCTGTGTTGACACAAGAAGATTTTGCATTCAATAATTCAATGAATAGGAGTTCTGGAAAAACACCCTTTGAGATTGTGAATGGCATACGGCCAAGAGGTATATCTGATTTGAGAGACATTGCTGATGAAAGTAAGAGAAGTGCTGAAGGAGTGAAATCTGCTAAGTACATGAAGACATTGCATGAAGATGTGAAAATCAAGCTGGAAGAAAGTAATCAGAAATAAAAAGACAGAGCTGATAGATCAAGGAGACATAAAACTTTTGATGTTGGTGATGAAGTGATGGTTCATTTAAAGAAAGGTTGATTTCTTGTCGGAACGTATGGGAAGCTAAAGATGAAGAAGTTTGGACCTTGCAAGATTTTGAAGAAATTTGACAGTGGAAACGCATATGAGATTGAGTTACCTGATGATATGGACATATCATCGATTTTCAACATTACTGATTTGTATGAGTATCATGAACCTAATTAAGACATGACATTACTGATGGAATATCCTAAGAAGCAGAATGAAGAAGTTGAACAGATTTTGGAACAAAGAATTGGAAAGAGTACAAGAGGTAAATAGTATATGGAATATTTGGTAAAGTGGAAGAATAGACTGACTGAAGATAGTTCATGGATTTCATAGTCTGAGTCAAATGTAGCTCGGACCAGATCTACTCAATGATTCTAAAAATCATTTCTAAATAACCCCAGGTGTCTGATGCAGGAGCATGTTGGGTCCTTGGCAATCTTGTGTCACCAAAAAGATTTTGAAGTTTGTTTGTGTTGCTCAGTTCCTGCTTTGACCGAGTTGGTCAGTTTCCTTTGTCATCGAGGATGGTCGGTTATCTCCTGGGTGGTCGGTTGTTTCACTGGCACTCGAAGATGCTTGTTTGTTGCTCGGTCATCCTTGCTTACTGAGTAGTTTATTTTGAGTTTCTATTGAGGCTAACTTGTGCATTGATTATGGGTTGCAGATTTAATGCTAGTATCCATCATTGGGAAGTGTGTAGTCATAGATATGACCGCTCCTTATGTTGATTGTGTATTTGAAGGCCGACTCAGTTCGGTAGCCTCTTGTATAAGTATAGTTGTTTGGTTAGAGTTTAGGGAGTTAGTTCAATTAGAAGATAGAATATAGTAGAATCAATATTGTTGACAGATCCTCGCATGTTGGAGGACTTCTGTATTTCATTGTAATATTTGGCCCCGTAATACCCCAAAATTGGCACCTTATAATTTCAATCAATTTTGGTGCATTTCTTCAATTTTACATCATTAAAGTCCTATTTTACTAGGCAATTTTCTCTCTCCTACCTGACTTTATTTGACTTGATGTCAATTGTAAAAACCCTAAATTGCATTAATCTCACACCATAATTAATTCCTAAGTATTCGACTTTATTAGCTAAATAATCCCTATGATAAATTAATTTAATTCTAAAGTCCTAAGTGCTTTAAATTAAATTAAAACCACCCCATTTGGCTAATACACATAAAAAGGAATTAATATTACTTGTTATTTGAATGGATTATCTTATTTGGACTTAATAATTCAAAATACTCGAAGGGTCACCCATATGTGGCAATAATTCATTCTTTTAATTAAGTAATTCATGAATATTTGTCTCAATTGGGAATGAAGAGTCAACGGTTTCATTTCAAGAAACTCTTCATTCCTTCTCCGGGTTTGTCTATATTATGAACCTTCTCCTTCATTCGAAGAAGGTAATTTTGAGAGCACATAAACTATAGAAAAATTTCATCTCAATTCTTTGATATTTTCAAGCTTTTTATTGCATAATTAGTTTAATTTCTCATTTTAGTATAACATTGCACTCTCATTTAATATAGTTTGATTATTATTATTAGTTAATTATCATATTTCATTCATATTCTTAGCTTAAAATCTGCACTCTCATATTTCTTTCAAGTTCTTAGTTTAAAATTTGCATTTCATTCTTAGCTTAATTTGCATCTCCATCTTAGATTAATTGTACTTTGCTCATCTTTCATAGCTTTTAAATCCTCTGTATTAGCTTGGTCTTTTGGTTGTTGGCTCTCATTCTGAGATTAATTCAAACACCCCAGTTAATTAGGAGGCAACAAGTCGAATCGATAAAATCTTACAAATTGAGTAATCCATACTCCTCTTCGTGATTCAATGATTGAGAAATGACTATGTTGTGTATGTGGCTAGATTAGAGGTCCACGTTTAGCTATAGACATTTTGGTGCCCACTGTGGGGCCGAAAAATCAATTTTTGGCCTCATCAATCTCAAGCTTTTTTTTGAATTCTACAATCTGTCGTACGTCTGTACTTCTATGTGTACAAAAGTTCGTGCAAGATTCTTGAGCATACCACATGATTTTTTTCTCCTTGTAGCACTCTCTCGCATGAAATAGTACTTTCTCGCACATGCTCTGGTACTTCCTCGCATGCAGCGCAGTACTTCCTCGCGCGAAGTTTCACTGTCAAACATTTAAATTTTCAGATTCTGCAATTTACTGTTATTTTTTTCTGACATTTGCTTTTTGCTATTGATTTCATATCTTTGTTTCTATCACAGCATAATAGTGGTCTGTAGGTCACTTTGTCGAAGATCATAAAACTTGCTAATGGTTTTCTTGTAGGATGATTGTCAAAGATCTTTTAAAAATGTTGTGTTTGTTTTCTTGCTTTCATTCACATAGTATAATTAGGGCTTTGTTAAAATTTCTCAAGCATCCTGATAGAAACGTAGGGGAATAGGCTCTTCATTATGTGGAAGTGATGCCCATGGATGAAACCGAGACCGAGATGTTGCTAGAATGATGGATACCTAGGAAAGAAAAGCAAGGTAGTGAATCTTTAGCACTTCTACTTGCCAGGGGATTATGCTCTTCTCTCCTTGAGAGAACTAGAAACCCAAAAGCTTGTGGATTTGGTGGAGTCAAGCTAACTCGGTGATGAATATGCTTGATGTGTTTGGGTAAGGTGAAGAGGTAGAGAAGTATGCTCTTCTCTCTTTGAGAGAAATATAAAATCAAACCCTCAGATCCAAGCCAAGTTGTGTCACCTTTAGAGGGTCTGTCAGAAGTTGAACCTCTGGGAACGACCCAAGTGAGTACACACCTATCGCCGGTGATTCCGCCTCACTATAATAAATAATTTTTTGTTGAGTCTAAAGACTCCAAAACCATGTTAACTTCCTTCTCTTGATTTTGACATCATCTTGAGAAGGCTCCATCTGTTGTACTGAGCAACGCCGACCCTGGCCCTGCTTGCGGGGGTGTATGACTTTCGAGTGTTGGTGTGGCTATGAGGCCCTAGCCCTATATCATGGGCACCGAAGGTTAGTGTGAATGGAAGCCCACTAAAAATTTTCTATGGTTAGTTGCCTACCTGGATCACCTCTGAAAGGAGGCATAATCTTTGAGCAAGGAGGGGGAAGAATCTCTCCCGTAGATTCTCACCATAGGCATGCACCTAGACGTTTGAAGGTGGTATATGACACTAGCCCCTGCTTCAAGGGTAACCTTTGAACATATACTATTGAGTCCTTGGAAACACCAAAAACATGGGCGCCCTCTAGGGGGTGACATGGATGTGTGAGGTGCATGCATGTGCATAAGTAGTGAGGCAAAGGTTTTGTCTTCTCACCATTTTTTTGTAGGGATAACTATGTGTTTGTTATCAAGTCTTAAACTTGTCCATCATGATTAAACAAAGACTCCCATGATACTACCAAGTTGCTTTGTCCTTGGTAGGTCTATTTTTTACTACTTCTTGTGTCACCATTGCTTGATCAAACCTTCATGCTTGTAAACGAATGCTTGAAACCTTCAAACTGAGATTGTTGATTAAACTGTCTGAAACCTAGAAATTCTATCAAAGAACAGTTCAGGCTGTGTCTCAGAACTTGAATTTTTACCTCATAAATTTTGTCAAACTGACAAACTTTGATCTTTTCCCGTGCGAAGTTTCACCTTTCAGAGCATTTTCTCGCATGAGCTTTCATTCTCTCGCGCGAAGTTTGGTGTTTCCTTGCGTGGCCTGGTGTTTTCTCGCACGAACCTGTACCTTGGTTTTCAAAACAAAGACTTATTTCCTGTTGACTAGTGAACTTTTTATCTTATCTGATTTTTGTCTTTTTATTTATCTATTTTCCTATCGTTCACTGTTAGAAACTGAGTGTCTTGAGCTGCGAACCAATCAATTTTTCTTAAACTCTCGATTATCTCCTTGTTATTTGTCTCATCTCTCTATGCTTTTGTGCCTCATGTTGTGAGTCTTATCTTAGTTATTCTAGCCATACTCCTGATGATTCATACTAGGTGCATCTCACATCTTGGCTATTCTAGCCTTTATCTCCTTTTCATTATTCCTAGAGATAGAGTTTTAGCATTATCTTGAGTCTTCTCTCATTTCATCTTCATCTATGACTGTCACAACTTGAAGTGACAATACTTACCCCATTCGTAATACTGTTCAAGATAGAGGTAAACCTCGTAATTAGGAAACAAGATGTCCCGAACCTATTGTGCAATCTGAACATTATGAGGGATCCTCAAGTTCTTCATTGAGTACTTTGAAAGACAACCCATCTCAATCACCTCTAGTGTTCCAAGAGTATTTTAATCCATTGTTTCAAGCGCAACCTAGTTTCTCATTTCAAGATCAGGACAACTCCTTCTTCCAAAACAACTCATTGTTTCATAACTTTGGAAGACCACTTCCTCAAACTAGTCCTATCATTGAACCTATCGATCTCGTTGATGATATCGACTCATCTGAACCTATTGATCTTCTTGATCCTATTAGAGTGCCAAAGTTGCCTTAGCTGCCACCTTTCGACATTGTGCATATTATTTTACTGAGTCTTGATTTGCTGCATAGTCCTACAACAAGATGGGAGAGCCATTCAACTTCCAACCAGGCAAATACAACCAAACTTTTGATCAATCTCAAAAAAACCAAGATTTTGGTCAATCTTCCAAAGACCAACATCATGCTAAACCTCAAAATGAGCAACACTATGATCAAACCCAAGATGATTAGAATCAACACCAAGCTCAAAACAAAGCTCAGGGTGTTCAACCATCGTATCACTATCATCTTGCCCCTTATGATTAGAGTCAAGACCAAGTACCAAGCATTTATGAGATTCTTGGCAATGATAGGGCTGACAAATAACTCAAAATGACATAGACACTGCGAAAGCAAACAAGGGTCTTATTAAGATGATGGAGATCCTCCTTCTAGAGAAGGAAAAATACTTTCTTGAGTTGCCCAAGCAAGGGGCCAAGTTACCCCCAGACTATCAAGTTGAAATTCTTGTGGCCAAGGAAGAAGAGGCTGAGACCATAAAGTTGAAAAAGATGGTCCGAGACATGCAAAATCAGATTAGCCAACTTGTGAAGAATAAGGACAAACCCGCACAACAATTCACAATGGAGAGCATTTGTCCTTTCCGCTTTGATAGGAATATTCACATGCCACCTTTTCCCAAAGGTGTAGAGCTACCAAAATATGACAAATACTTGGGTGCTACCGATCCCCAAGATCACCTAAGGGAGTTTGGCACATTATCTATGGAATTCATGCATGATCAAACATATCTTATGCACCTATTTCTCGTAGCTTGGGTGGACCAGCTATGGAGTGGTTTTATCGATTGCCTACTGGCATTAAGACTTTTGATGAAATGGCTAATCTATTTCTCCAACATTACTCGCATAATATTCAACATCCGGTCAACATCTGGGATCTTTGCAATTTAAAACAATGACAAGGGGAATCTTTCCTAACATTTCTCCAAAGGTGGAGACAATTATGTACAAGATGTCCTCACAAGCTGCTAGAGTTCAAGAGACTCAACATTTTCTTGGATAATCTTGTCCCAGACTTCGGATACCAAGTACAATTACAAGGTCCTCTAACCTTTGATAGCATGATTAAACAAGTAGTGTGAATAGAGGCCTTTATGATCAGAAAAGGGGAATTGACTTTGAGCAAAGACAACAAACAAGGATCTTCAAAATCAAATAAGGATAAAGGGAAGTTTATCAATAAGAATAGAGACGTTGTGAATGATGGAGTGGTTGACAATGTGACCCCGAAGCCTGCTAAGTCTATTTTTAATCTCTCTTCTAGCATACAGGTGATCAAGGCTACTGAAAAGCCTGCAACAAAAAATCATCAACCTCCAAGGTTTTCTAGGAACAAACCTTAGGCATCTTGACCCAAGAATGAATTCACTTCCTTGGGAGAACCACTTGATGTGGTCTATAAAACTCTTGTATAGAATTAGTTACTTACTCCTTTGGAAAAGTGTCTCTATGACCCACAACCACAACCTCATTGGTGGAATGAAAAGGCATACTGTGACTATCACCAGAATAAGGGTCATAAGACTTCTACTTGTCTTCAGCTGAAACATAAGGTCCAAGATTTGATTGATAGTGGTGACATTGTTGTGGACAACCATAACAAGAATTTTGACCATCAATCATTTAAGGATCTCTTCCATCCTCACGAGAAGGGTGAATCTTCAAACACTAAGAATACCAATGCTAAAGTCAATTACATGTACACTAATGATGACAATGTCATTGGTATGATTGAACCTGTTGAGATAGAGTATTGTGACGTGATTACCATTAAGGAAGGTGGCGATGCTCCCAAACCTAAGACTCCTTTCATCTTGCATAGTTCCACATCTCGTTCGTCTAAATCTGAACAACCTCAAGATTGTGCTAATGTTGTTACTCGATCATGTGGAAGGGTTGTTTTGAAAGGTCTCGATCCTCCTGTATCTACTCCAAAAAAAACTATGGATAAAACTGATGTTGGCCCTACCAAAAAGAACATGAAGTCAGTTCCTACATCTAGCTTGGCTAGTTATAACATCTTAGATCAACTCTAGTGAACCAATGCTCAGATTACCATTTTTGAGTTGTTGAAGATCTCACCTGCTCATAGGAAGATTCTAGATAAAGCCCTCACTAAGGCAAATGTTCCCAAGGATCTTGATCTTGACCGGTTCCAATCTATGGTGGGTCATTTGACCTCGCCTCACTATCTATCCTTCTCTAAAGAATATGATCACTCTCTGAGCCATCCACATAACACTCCCTTACACATAGAAGTCATGATAGGTCCTAAACGTGTCCTCTGAATGCTCATAGACAATGGTGTTGGTCTCAATATTTGTTCTGCTAAGCTGCTTACTCAGCTAGGTTATGATGAGAATTGTATAGACTCCCAAAAAAACATTACCATCAAAGCTTATGATGAAGAAGAATGCAAATCCCAAGGCTTAGTTGTGCTACCTATCCACGTAGGACCTGTTGAAAGAGATGTTACTTTTCAATTTCTTGACGTTCCTCTTGTCTACAACATCTTGTTGGGTAGGCCATGGATTATGAGATGTAGGTTGTTTTGTCTATGTACCATCAATGCCTTAAGTTTCCATTCCATGGGGTAGAAGTTACTATGCCTGCTAATACCAATTACTCTTGCAACACACTTGCGCAATCTGTCGATAGCTTTGTTCCAGCTAATAGAGAGTCCACTGAGTTCTATGATGCTAAGCTAAAGGAAATAGAACAGACTCTGAAACTTAAGGATACAGGCATGGGAGAATATCGAATTGAACATGTGCTATCACTGGTTGCTCTTCCTCCGTCTCCACGCTCCTATGGGAGACCTTCTGAGAGTACCAAACCTTCCAATGTCTCTCCTCAAACAGTCTATGATGGCACCTTTGTACAGGCCTCTACACCTTTAGAAGATGAAGATGAAGAAAGAGCTGTCACAACTTGGATCTATAAAGGAAAAGAAACATCTGAAATAACTACTCCAACTCCAGACTTAGAACAAGAGCCATACGGTGAAGCCTTCAAGATCATGAAGTGTTTTGGCTATAAGGGGTGTGGTCTTATAGGAAGGAATGACAATGGTTTGCTAAAACCCATTGAAGCTATAGGTCACCGCACAAAGGATACTACTAGCTTAGGCTTCAAAAAGATCCCCTTTCATTTAGGGATAAACAATTTTGTGCCAGAACCTGAACATGAACCTGAACCAAAGTTTGAAGATACTACTCCAGAGATAAATCCAGAGGCCAGCTCTGATGAAGACACCTTTCCATATCCAATTCCTCCAGAATTTGCTGCACTCTTTACAGAACCTGATGAGCCTGTCATACCGGTCCACTTGATAGAGACTGATAGTGATTCTGATGAAACCACTTCGGTGCATCGACTCATGTATGACCAATGGAAAGAAATACAAATGGCTGATTTTGACTCTCAAGGTGAATGGTACATACCCCCACATTTCCAAGAGCAGTTTGAAAAAGATCTACTACAATGAGCCATTAATACTGCAAGAGGTAAAGATAATGATACAACTAGTGCTAATGGAATTCCCACATCAAGTACTGACTCACATGAGTACAAATTTGAATCTTTGTCTGATGCTACCTATGATAAAGATATAGACATGGTGCATACTTATGAAAGACTTCTCGAAGTAGGTGAAGGGTCTAGCATTAGGTCACACGAATTAGATGCCATCGGTATTAACTTGTCCTCTACTTTTGACGTAAGGTCTTGTAGGGATTCAAATGCTCCTTCAGATGAGATCGCTCTAGGTCTTGACTTGCTCATCCACACTTTTGATGGTTATACCATGAATGCAATTGAACCAATCACTACTTCTCTCTTGCTAAAAAATCCCAATCTGATAAACTAGAACTCCCCTTCCTCATCCAATGAAGTCCTAACGTTCCAGAATGATTACGCTCTATCCTATTACCTCCATGCTATTGAACCTGTAATGTCCTCCACCAATGAAAGCATTGTCAGCATGACAGAGGTAGATATCAAGTATCTTAGTCAAAAAATTAAAAGAAGAAAAAATAAATGCTTTGATGGTGAAAACCACATTGTGGCAGTATTAGAGCCAAAAATAGTAAAAATAAAAGACGTATGCAAGGGTGAAAACCTCTTTGAGGTGCCCAAGGATGAGATACTTGATATGCTTCCAAGCCACTTTCAAGAGAGATCATCAGTATTGATTGAGCCGACACAGCCAGTGAATTTGGGTACAGAGGCTGCTCCACAAATTATTCATCTAGCACAGTCATTATTTGCAAAAGAAAAGGAAGAGTTCACTAGCTTCTTTCAAAGCAAGAAAATAAACTTTGCATGGACTTACTTTGACATGCCTGGATTAGAACCCAATCTAATCATGCACCATCTGTCCATTGCACCTAGGTATTAAGCCTATCAAACAGAAGCTTCAAAAGATGCATCTACATGTAGCACTTCTAGTCAAAGCAGAGCTAGAAAAGTTTCTTAAGGCTAGTTTCATAAGGACTATTGACTATGCAGAGTGGATTTTAAATATTGTTCCAATCACCAAACATGATAAATCCATTTGTGTGTGCACAAAATTTAGGGATCTAAATAAAGCATGTCCAAAAGATGACTTCCCGTTGCCTAATATTGACATGATAGTGGATATGACAGCAGGATACAAGATGTATTCCTTGATGGATGGCTTCTCTGGCTATAATCAAATAAAAATTTCACTAGAAGATCAAGAAAAGACCACTTTCACATGTTCTTGGGGTACCTTCTACTGGAATGTCATGCCTTTCGGGCTTAAGAATGTTGGAGCAACATATCAGAGAGCTGTCACTACCATTTTCCATGATATGATGCATAAAACAATGGAAGATTATGTGGATGATACTTTAGCCAAAAGGATGCAATAGAAAACTCATCTTACAAATTTGGGTCCCATACTTGACCGCATGAAACAATTTAGTCTCAGACTTAATCCAAAAAAATGTGCATTCGGTGTCACTTCTGGGAAACTCTTGAGTTACATCATTTCAACTAAAGGCATAGAAGTTGATCCTAAAAAAGTGCAAGCTAATATGGACATGCCTCCTCCTAAGAACATCAGTCAAATGAGAGGACTTCAGGGAAGGCTACAATCTATCCAGTGCTTCATTTCATAGTTGGCTGACAAGTCACAACCATCCACTAAAACTTTGCATAAGGTTGTGACTTATGAATGGAATAAGGAATGTGACAGAGGACTCACTCAGATTAAATAGTATCTTGCTAATCCACCTATATTGATGCCTCCTATTCATGGGAAGTCGCTCATACTATACATCTCAACAATGAACACATCTTTGGGTGCTCTCCTAGCTCAAGGAGATCAAAACAACAAAGAGAGGGCTATATATTATATCAGTAGAACATTGGTTTCTTATGAAATGAATAATTTTGTCATTGAAAAGGCTTGTCTAGCAGTAGTGTTCACTTCATAGAAGTTGTGGCATTATATGCTCGCTCACACTATAAGGCTTATTGCAAAAATTGATCCACTAAACTACTTACTGAGCAAGGCTGCCCTCATGGGTAGACTAGAAAAATGGGTTATGATACTCAGTGAATTTGACATTGAGTATGTGGAAAGAAAATCTATTAAAGGACAAGCAATTGCTGATCAGTTGGCGGAAGCTCCTCTAAAAGATCACTAGCCTTTGAACATTGAATTCCTAGATGAATCCATCATGCTTCTCATGCATCAGGCTTGGAGCATGTTCTTTGATGGATCGTTCACTAGGCAAGGATCAGGTGCAGGCATTCTGTTTATAACACCTCAAAGATACTCATTGTCAAAAGCTTATAAAATGTTGTTTCCCTACACAAACAACATCACTGAATATGAAGCTCTCATTAATGGTATGAAGATAGCCATTGAATGGCGTGTGGATGAACTCAAGGTCTTTGGAGACTCTCAGTTAATCATCAACCAAGTTAATGATGTCTATCAAACAAAAGAAGACAAGCTAGTGCCTTACAAATGAATGGTGGATGATCTCAAACCTTATTTTGCACACATTTCATTCTAGGAAATTCCAAGGGTAGACAATAAAGTAGCCGATGCTATGGCCACTCTTGCTTCAATGTTACAAATGCCACAAAACAACTTTAGACATGAATTCCTAGTGGAGGCATTACACTACCCAGCCTATGATATTCCTGAATCTAAGATGATATGTTCAGTCATTGGACATGACTCATCTTGCTATTGCCATATCTATTCCTACCTCCATGACCAAATCATTCCAGACACCTATACCCAGAATGAAAAGCGTCACCTAATTCATAATGCTTCACGGTATGTCATCATAACAAATGACTTGTATAGATGGGGTCTAGACGGTACCCTCCTTAGGTGTCTAGAACCTGATGAGTCCAAACGTGCACTAGCTGAGGTACATGAAGGTATTTGTGGGTCTCATTCGAGTGGTCTGACGTTAGCTCGTAAACTTATTAGAGCTGGTTACTACTGGCCAGATATGGAGAAAGAAGTTGTTCAATATGCCAAGACTTGCAAACAGTGCCAATTTCATGGAAATTCGATCCATGCTCCTGCTAAAGAGCTTATTACTTTAATCAATTTCTGGCAATTTCAGCAATGGGCCTTTGACTTGGTGGGTCTGATACATCCTTCTTCTTTAAGAGGACATAAGTTTATCATCACAGCTACTGACTATTTTACTAAGTGGGTTGAGGCAGTGCCTCTAGCTATAGCTGATGACAAGTCTGTGGCTATGTTTATACTAAACTATATCATCTATAGATATGGTGTACCCTCATCCATTATCACTTACAATGGGGGACAATTCAAGAACAAGGACCTGAGAGAATTATGCACCAAGTTCAGGATTATTCAGCATTGGTCATCTATCTATTATCCCCAGGGTAATGGACAAGCAGAAGCTTCTAATAAGACAATTCTCAAAATCTTGCACAAAATAGTTTATAAATCTGGTAGAGATTGGCACCTCCAGATTAATCCAGCTTTATGGGCCTACAAAACAAGTATTTGAACACCAATGGGGGCCACACCCTTTGCCTTGGTTTATGGAGTAGATGTAGTATTGCCTATTGAGGTTGAGATTCCTACATTGTGAATGTCTCTGAGGGGCCTCATCACTGATGAAGAAAATAGAATATCTCGGCTTCAAGAGCTTGAGTTACTGGATGAATGTCGGAAGGTAGCATTTGATCATCTTCAAGAATACCAAAAGAGGATGTCTAAAGCCTACAATAAGAAATTCGGATAAAGAGAATTCCAAGTGGGTGATCTTGTCCTGAGAGAAAACCCCAAAAATCAGTAGCAATGGGTCCATAAAGGAAAATTTGAACCAAACTGGCTTGGTCTGTATGTTATTACTGCCACATTTGGGTTTGGTGCATACAAACTCTCCACCACTGAAGGAGAACAACTCAAAGAGCCTATCAATGCTCTTCACTTGAAGAAATTCTATAGCTGAGGCATTCTCTATATGCTCATGTACATACTTATTGATCCTGAAAAAAATCCAAAAAATGGTATATTGTCAAAAATCCTAAAAATTGCAAAATGTCCTGAAAAAATGATCATCTTAGTGAAAACCTGGTAAATAGGTGCTTTGATGTATCTATTATCTTGGTGAAAACCTGGTGAACAGGCGCCTTGATAATAATTAAAAAAAATTGAAAAATTGAAAAATACAAAAAAAATACAAAAAAATAAAAAATAAAAAATGAAATATTCAAAAATACAAAAAAATCAAAAAGAGGGAAAAGAACAAAAAAATTGAAAAAGAAAAATGTGCCATTAATAAAAACTTGGTAAACAGGCGTCATGGTAGCAAAAATAGAATCTTTGCCAAGATGGTGAAAACTTGGTAAATAAGCGCCTCTTGTTTCCTGAAGCTATATCTCATCTCAGCACCATTTGGCTCTCGCTTTCTTGCTTTAGTTTGCTTTCTCGCTTTCCTGCTTTAGTTTTCTTTCCCATTTTCCTGCTTTAGTTTTTTTCCTACTTTTAGTTTGTTTCCTGCTTTAGCTTGCTAGCTCATGCACTTGCTTTCAGTTATCTTCAAGATTTTCCTCGACTCTTCATGGATTGGAACTGGTCACACTTGGGGGCACCTTCTTGGTCTAGGGGACATTGTCCTATCATTGTTAGAAGTTTTGTTCATGCATCAGTCACCAACGATTCTCATTGTGTCTGCCTACTAATGCCTAGATACTTTTGTGATTTCTCTCCTTGAGGATCTCTCGTGTATCAGTTGCCAGTGGTCCCCACTATGCCTGCCTAATGATACCTAGCTCTCGTTTGAACCCCTCTCTTTCGGGATCTCTTAATTACATCAGTCACTAGTGGTTCTCACTATGTTTTCCTACTGATGTTTCACTCGTGCTTGGTTCTCTCTTTTGAGAATAATCCTTGTATCAGTCACCAGTGGTTCTCACTGCGTCTACCCACTGTCACTGTCCCGTTAAGGCTTCGATGTTGTACATTTCCAATTTGACTTCAATCCGCTGAAACTAAAATTGAAAACTGAATTTGTGATTCTCTAAATTATGCTGAGCTTTTCTTTTATTGTGTTTGTCTTTTGGCTTTATCATTTCTCCTCAAGAAACTCTAAGATGTCTTCTTGACTGAGAGAAGCAAAGATTGGGGGTATGATCTTTCCTTTGATTTTTGTTTGCTGGTTTAGTTCCAATGATCTAAAGAATTCACATAAGAGGGGTGTCCATCTGTAAGAGCCTTCATCTCGTATTGGATGGCCATGTGTACCTCAACTCCTTTTATAAGGAAACTTTGGTGAGGTTGGTTCTTCTCCTTGTCTATTTTGGGTAACTTATTTCTGCTACAAGTGAAATTTCTAACACTCATCCTACTAAGTGAATGTAAGGGTTATTGCGAGCATTCTTTGATGAAGATCATTCTATCATTCTACCATCTATCATTGCATTTCACATTCCATATTCATATACCATCATAAAAGAAAACATGTACATCTCATTCATATCTAATCTAGACATCTAATCATCTAGGAAACATCTCATAAAACATAAACATCAACATTAAAGTAATATATAAACAAGTACAATGATGTCAAAGAGACAATATCATATATATATCTTGGTCGGATCAATGTCATGTACAAAAAAGAATGGTGCTACTCAAGCACAGTATCAAAAATGGGCTACAATATGTGTATTAAAAATGAGCTAACTCTGCCCACTACCACCTGGAGGAGGTGGTGGCAGTGGTCCCTATACTAGTGCTTGTGGATGTGGCATCGATTGCTGTGGAGGTGGCATTAGTCGCTCTAGAGGTGCCTGCGATGGAGGTGCATGTGGTGCTCTGGCGTACTCAAAAAATGGAGGCACCTACTCGAATAAATTTGGTACAACCATGACATAGGCTACGTAGTAATAGCCTACCTGAGTAGACTCATATCTGGCCTCTAGTCATGCCCTCGCTAGCTCCTCTCTAAGCTCCATGATCTCCCTATCCCTCTTAGTCACCCATGTCTCCTGGATGATGACTCATGTATGGAAGTCATCTCTCTCTCGCTGCACCTGCCGAACTCTCTCCTAGCTCTTCCTGAGAGCCTCCTACACCTGTGCTATTTGAGGTCACCCTTGTGTGGCCTGATCTAGCATGTCAGTATCATCATCCTATACCTCCTTATCAGGAGGTGGCTGTTTTGAGGAATCTCCCATCTTTTGTCTATTGGATCTTTGCTGGGTCCCATTGCTCCCAACACCTGCATCTAACCCCATAGTCCTCGGGGGGATGTTTGTCTGCACTGTCCTGGGCCTCAATAATCTATGTCTAGGTTGCTATAATGGTATCTTTTGTTGGATAGGTACTTGCTTTTGTTGTTGTTTTTGCTATCCCTATGGCTATTGTACAGGCTACTATTGTGTAGGATGTTGTTGCAGCACGGCTGTCCCATCCCGACAGGATCTGTAAACCTAGGAAAGGGGTGCGCTAAGAAGTGATCTCTGTATGCAGGCATTATCCCTACATTGGTGACATCCACCATGTAATCCCACCTAGCTGGAGGCACTCGTGCCTCGATGGTACACCTCCCCTAGTCTAGTATAGGCTGTCAGCCATTCTTCATCTCATTGATGAAGCGAGCATATGATGCATACTCCTAGGAGATGTCCTATGGCCTCCCATATTGTCTCATCACACGTGTGAGAAAGAATCACTCAATGATAGAAATAGTGCACCCAATCAGTGGACGCAAGACAAACATGTGTGCTAGCTCCCTTTGGGCATCATCCCACGGTTCTGTAGCAACCCAAGGTCTCCAAACAATTGCCACCATATCATCAAGCTATCCCCACCACTTCTCGGTCTTGCCCAGTGCAGGATGAGTCATAGGACCGGTGTACCTATATATAGGCTCGAGAGCCTACCGTGTATCGTGATAAATCAGCCTACAAATAGGGAGATGCTCCCAGGCCCAGATCTATAAAATGAGAACTCCAGCTACCATGGTCTTGGCACTTTGATACACTACCTCATGGATCTCATGATACATTTGTGCGAGCATGCACTCACCCCATCCGAATCTAGTAGCTGGCCTATCCAACATCTTTTGTAGCATGCAACCCCAACAACACTCTAATCCATGCTGGCCCCTATCTGGAACCAAGTAGCAGCTCAGGAAGATGGCTAGAACAACTGCTAATCTATGGGCACCCCCATGTCTATTGATCAACTCATCCCATGCGATGGCTCAACCCATCACTAAATCATCTCTGAATATGGCTCTCAATGCCAGTGTGCCTGCTCTCAATTGTATATTATACTCAACTCAAGCACCATGGAAGGGTATCCGCAAGATCCTGTAAATGTCCTCAGGAGTGACCGTCATCTCCCCCATCGGCAAGTGGAATGTGTTCATCTCTGAATGGAAATGCTCAACTAGTGCACCTAGAAGACCGTGATTTACCTGAATGTTGGGTATATCATGCAAGTATGACAATCCTAGTCCCTCAATATGAGCACTCTCAGCCTCGGTCAACCTCTGGATTAGTGTG